>BLSH010050289.1:557947-578858 GCA_018402905.1 Glandirana rugosa
AGAGGTAAAAATGTGAAAACCCCCCCCCCCCCATGTGAATGGGTATTGGGTACATCATACCCATTCATCTAAAAAGTGTAAAAATGGAGACATTTTTTTGTCCAATCTTTTATGTTAAAAAAGTGTCTCGCGATGTACTGTATATCCATGGTCAATAGGGATGGTCCCTCGGCTTGAGTCAAAAGTATGTTTGACTCGAACATCGGGGGTTGCCGAATCCTGAACATGATGGGGTGCTCGTGGGAAATTTGAGCGACCCATAATGCATTGAAATTGTGGGGGAATGCCACCCGCTGGTTGGCCAAAGCATGCACATGACCTGCGTGCTTTGGGCAATCGCAGCATGCTCTGCTGTGAGAGCCATGATTGGCCAAAGGCAGGGTGCCTTTGGCCAATCATTGCTCAGCGGGTCAGAGTCCAAGCCCACACTATATAAGGCCACTCACACAGTGGCCAAATATAGCGAAAACTTTTGCGTAGATAGCAAAAGGTTAGGCAGTGGCATAGGAATATATATGTATAGTAGAGTATATATAATACACTGCATTTATTTATTTCAGGTACTTGTATAGCGCTGTTGCTTTACATATATATTATACATTCACATCAGTCACTACCCTCAAGGAGCTTACAATCTATGGTCCCTAACTCACATTCATACATATACTAGGGCCAATTTAAACAGGATCTAATTTACCTACCTGCATGTCTTTGGAGTGTGGGAGGAAACCAGAGTACTTGGAGGAATCCCACACAGACACAGGGAGAGCATGCATACTCCAGGCAGGTAGTGCTGTGGTTGGGATTTGAATCAGTGACCCTTTTGCTCCCAGGCGAAAGTGCTAACCACTACCCCACTGTGCAGACTATATACAGTGCATGCATGCTCAGATAAGGGTTTGGATTGGATTTTAAGAGGAACTCCATGCCAAAATTAAACACAAATTCTGGGTAGGGGTCCCCCGCAAAGTCCATACCAGGCCCTTCAGGTCTGGTATGGATTTTAAGGGGAAGCCCATGCCAAATTTTGGGAAAAATAGTATTGGGGTCCCCTCAAAATGTAAACCAGACCCCAAAGCACCCTCCCCATGTTGAGGGCATGTGGCCTGATAAGGTTCGGAGGGGGCACGCTCACTCGTCCCCACCCCCCCTGCCATGCCAGGGCTGCGTGCTCAGATAAGGGTCTGGCTTGGATTTTGGGGGGACCCTAACACCATTTTTTCTAAATTTTGCGTGGGGTTCCCCTTAAAATCCATACCAGACCCGAAGGGCCTGGTATGGACTCGGGGAACCCCCAACACAATGCTTTTTCAATGAACTGTATCTATATTGCAGGGAACCAGCAATACGTTCCAGCCGCGACCGATTTTAAATGTACATTTTCCTTTACAAATGTAATTTTGCGGGGGCACTGTTCTAAACATCACAGAGATCCATACTAAGGGGACCCCCAAGCATGATATTTGACCACTTGCCGACCGCCCGGCTGACAGTGGCAAAGTGGTTTGTTATCACAAACCGCCGTCACCTGATGGCGGCTGCGATAACTAGCATTGTGAGCGCGTGCCACTGGAGTCGCGCTTGCATGCTCACTGTGTTCCGGGATGGCCCCTGCAGTGAAAGACAGAGGGGGAAGGGCGGTGATCACAGGCTTCCTGTATATGGAAGCCGTGATCACTCTCCTGCCCCTGCCAGCCAAGCCCCCATACAGTTAGAACACGCCTAGGGAGCACAGTTAACCGCAGTACCACTAAAAAACGCAGATCGCCGCCATTACTGGTAAAAAGTAAAAAACCCACAAATTAATTTTCATCATCTGTAAATGCTGCAACTTTTGTGCAAACCAATCAATAAACGCAGATTGCGATTTTTTTAAATCAAAAACATGAGGAAGAATATAAATCGGCCATAACCGATGAAATAAAATGTTTTTTATATTTTTTTATTGGATTTGTATTTTAACAAAAAGGAAGAAAAACTGGTTATTTTGCAAAATTGTTGCACTTTTTTTATTTATAGCGGCAATCAGAAATGACGCATAGGAGATCAAATACCACCAAAAGAAAGCTCTATTTGTGGGTAAAAAAGGACGCTAATTTTGTTTGGGTACAACGTCGCACGACCGCGCAATTGTCAGTTAAAGCAACACAGTGCCGAATCGCAAAAAGTGCTGTGGTCCTAAAGCGTGAAATCCTTCCGGGGCTGAAGTGGTTAAAGGAATATTTCGGGATTTTTTTTGTTTTTTATTTTCACTTTAACCATTATTAAAACCACTGCTCCTGAAAAAAAAACAATTGATTTATAAACTTTTTTTTCTATTCATACATGTCCCCTAGGGCTAAGGCTGTTAAAATTAGAGAGAGGGGGTGGTAATGTTGTTTTTATGGCAATGAACTTGTATACAAGCATTAAATGGAGGAATTCTGAAACCACAAGTTCAGTCCCAGCTGACATCCAGCGCTTAGAACATGTGATCTGAGAGGCATCTTCCCAGGTAAATAGAGTTCTCATGTGAGTAGATTTACTCCAGTTTGTGAGAGTTGAAGTCGTAATTGCCTTTAATTGGGAGTTATTTTAAGGCACTGCTGGAGTAGATTTGGGAGGTATAGTAAATCAGGACCATAGGGCCCACGTCCCTGTTGTAAGGCGGGCAGCGCCGCTTCTGCGGTGGCAGTCTGGTGCGGGTCCGCATAGAGCAGGGACATAGCCTTGAAAAATTAGGTGAGGTCATTTAGAGATGACGTCGTCCATTCCAGGAGGTGATGTGCCCAGGATTGCGTTTCTCCCAATAACAGGGATATCACGAAGCCCACCTTAGTGGATTCAAGAGCGAACGTGCGTGGCTGTAGGGTGAAATATAATTCATAAGCATTACGGAAAGCCCGAAATTTGCTGCGATCCCCTGAGAACCTCTCGGGTGTGGGGACCTCGGGCCCTGGAAACATCCCAGCTGCGACCATTGTCAAGGGAGGAGATGGCAGTTCCGGGACACGTTACTCCAAACGTTTATAACCCTCTTGTAGGATCTTGATGGCCTGTGTAAGGCCGGTAAAATGTTGACAGAGTTCGTCTGTCAGAGAGGGTCCCTGCACAGACTCAGGCATGGCTGTCCTGTACTGTCACATACCTGGTGGTGGAGTCTGATGTGCAGGGAACAACCTCTCTTACTATCCCGACTCGCAGAGCTCTGGAAGTGGGAACAGGGAGTTTGTGAGTGCGGGGCAGCACGAGGGCTTGACAAGGTGGCTGGTGCCGGTGCAAGAGTCTTGCAGCAGGTATGGTGAAGTCACCATTGGGCACTGGATGTCACCGGCAGAGGGGTCAGGAGCCCGTGCAGTAGGCAGACGGATGGTCAGAGGCAGGCTGGGTTTGTCAGGAGGCTGGCAGTGCAGTACTGAAGGAGCAGGCAAAGAGTAGTCGGGGTCACAAGCCGGGGTCTGTGCAGGCAGACAAGCCGGGTCACAGGAAACAGGAAATCAGATAAACAGGTTGCTCAGGAACGCGGTTACGCTGTAGACAGGACAGCACTAGTTGTAGGGTGCTGCTGGTTTAAATAGGCTGTTTGGTGCCATTGACAGGTGCACGCACACGCTATGTGTGCCCACGCACAGTTCTCGAGGCAACAGTTCTTTCCTGACAGTGTGAAAGTTATAGAGTCTAAAAGCTATGATGCCAATTATTGAAAATTGATCACACCTGATGCACTGACAGCCTATCTAATTTCTTGAGGCCCTGAAATGTCAGGAAAGTATAAATACCCCCCAAATTTCCCCTTTTTGAAAAGTAGACATTCCAAGGTATTTAGTATGAGGCATGGCGAGTTTTTTGAAATTGTACTTTTTTCCCACAATCCTTGGGAAAATTAAGAAATTTTTTTTTTTTTTTTGCACAAAATTGTCATAACAGCAAGTTATTTCTCACACACAGCATATGCATACTTCCAATTACACCCCAAAATACATTCTGCTACTCACCTCAAGTATGGTGATTCCACATGTGTGAGACTTTTTCACAGCCTGGCCACAGAAAGGTCCAACATGCAGGCAGCACCGTCATGCATTCTAGGAGCAGAAATTTCACATCTAATTTCCTAACGACCTATTACACTTTTGAAGGCCCTGGAGCACCAGGACAATGGAATTACCCACAAAATGACCCCATTTGGGAAAGCAAACACCCCAACGTATATTCTATGAGGCATTATGAGTCTTTTGAATGGTTCATGTTTTTCCACAAGTCTTCGAAAAACGTGGAAAGAAAATGAAAACGCTTTTATTTTTTTACACAAAGTTCTCACTTTATAAGATATTTCTAACACATAGCATGTGCATACCAAAAATTACCTCCCAAAATATATTCTGTTACTCATCCCAAGTATGGTGATACCACATGTGTGAGACTTTTACACAGCCTGGCCACATAGAGAGGTCCAACATGCAGGGAGCACCGTCAGGCGTTCTAGAAGCATAAATTACACATGTGATTTCCTAACCACCTATTATATTTTGAAGGCCCTGCAGCACCAGGACAATAGAATTACCCTCAAAATGACCCCATTTTGGAAAGCAAACATCCCAATGTATATTCTATGAGGCATTATGAGTCTTTTATACGGTTCATTTTTTTCCACAAGTCTTCTGAAAACGTGGAAAGAAAATGAAAACGTATTTTTTTTCACAAAGTGGTCAATTTATATGATATTTCGAACACATAGCATGTATATAGCAAAAATAACCCCCCAAAATATATTCTGCTACTCGTCCCGAGTATGGCAATACCGCATGTGTGAGACTTTTACACAGCCTGGCCAAATAAATAGGTTCAACATGCATGGAGCACTGTCAGGCATTCTAGGAGCAGAAATTTCACATCTAATTTCCTAATGACCTTTTGAAGGCCCTGGAGCACCAAGACAATAGAATTACCCACAAAATGACCCCATTTTGGAAAGCAAACACCCCAACATATAGTCTATGAGGCATTATGAGTCTTTTGAATGGTTCATTTTTTTTCCACAAGTCTCGAAAAACGTGAAAATAAAATGAAAACACTTATTTTTACACAAAGTAGTCAATTTATAAGATATTTCAAAAACATAGCATGTGCATAGCAAAAATTAACCCCCAAAATATATTTTGCTACTTGTCCCGAGTATGGCAATACCACATGTGTGATTCTTTTTCACATACAGAGACCGTTCTAGGAACATAAATTACACATAAAATTTAATTCATACCTATCAAACTTTTGAAGGCCCTGGAGCTCCAGGACAGTGGAATTACCCACAAAATGACCCCACTTTGGAAAGCAAACATCTTTATATTATATCTTTACATTCTATGAGGCATGGGCTGTAGATAGGTACTCGGGTACTCTGATGGGCTGCAGATAGGTACTCAGGTATTCTGATGGGCTGCAGATAGGTACTCAGGTACTCCGATGGGCTGGAGACAGGTACTCGGGTAATCTGATGGACTGGTAAAAGGTACTTGGGTACTCTGATGGGCTGCAGATAGGTACTCGGTTACTCAGATGGGTTGGTAACAGGTACTCGGGTACTCTGAAGGGCAGGTGACAGATACTCGGGAACTCTGATGGGCTGGTGACAGGTACTCGGGTACTCAGATGGGCAGGTGACAGGTACTCGGGTATGCTGATGGGCTGGTGACAGGTACTTGGGTACTCAGATGGGCAGGTGACAGGTACTCGGGTACTCTGATGGTCTGGTGACAGCTACTTGGGTACTTTGGTGGGCTGGTAACAGGTACTCGGGTACTCTGATGGGCAGGTGACAGGTACTCGGGTACGCTGATGGTCCGGTGACAGATACTCGGGTACTCTGATGGGCTGGTGACAGCTACTCGGGTACTCTGATGGGCTGGTGACAGGTACTTGGGTACTCAGATGGGCAGGTGACAGGTACTCGGGTAAGCTGATGGTCTGGTGACAGCTACTCGGGTACTTTGATGGGCAGGTGACAGGTACTCAGGTATTTTAGTGGGCTGGTAACAGGTACTCGGGTACTCTGATGGGCAGGTGACAGGTACTCGGGTACTCTGATGGGCTGGTGACAGATACTCGGGTACTCTCATGGGCTGGTGACAGGCACTCGGGTACTCTCATGGGCTGGTGACAGGTACTCGGGTACTTTGATGGGCTGGTGACATGCACTTGGGTGCTCTGATGGGCTGGTGAGAGGTACTCTGGTACTTTGATGGGTTGGTGACAGGTACTCAGGTACTCTGAAGGGCAGGTGACAGGTACTCTGATGGGCTGGTGACAGGTACTCGGGTACATTGATGGGTTGGTGACAGGTACTTGGGTACTTTTATGGGTTGGTGACAGGTACTTGGGTACTTTTATGGGTTGGTGACAGGTACTCGGGAACTCAGATGGGCTGGTGACAGGTACCCGGGTACTTTTACGGATTGGTGACAGGTACTCGTGTACTTTGATGGGTTGGTGATAGGTACTCGGGTACTTTGATGGCCAGGTGACAGGTACTCAGGTATTTTGGTGGGCTAGTAACAGGTACTCGGGTACTCTGATGGGCAGGTGACAGGTACTTAGGTACTCAGATGGGCTGGTGACAGGTACTCGGGAACTCAGATGGGCAGGTGACAGGTACTCTGGTATGCTGATGGTCTGGTGACAGATACTCGGGTACTCTGATGAGCAGGTGACAGGTACTCGGGTACTCTGATGGGCTGGTGACAGGTACTCGGGTACTCTGATGGGCTAGTCACAGGTACTCGGGTACTCTGATGGGCTGGTGACAGGTACTCGGGTACTCAGATGGGCTGGTGACAGGTACTCGGGAACTCAGGAGGGCAGGTGACAGGTACTCTGGTACGCTGATGGTCCGGTGACAGATACTCGGGTACTCTGATGGGCAGGTGACAGGTACTCGGGTACTCTGATGGGCTGGTGACAGGTACTTGGGTACTCAAATGGGCAGGTGACAGGTACTCAGGTAAGCTGATGGTCTGGTGACAGCTACTCGGGTACTTTGATGGGCAGGTGACAGGTACTCAGGTATTTTGGTGGGCTGGTAACAGGTACTCAGGTACTCTGATGGGCAGGTGACAGGTACTCGGGTACTCTGATGGGCTGGTGACAGATACTAGGGTACTCTCATGGGCTGGTGACAGGCACTCGGGTACTCTCATGGGCTGGTGACAGGTACTCGGGTACTTTGATGGGTTGGTGACATGCACTTGGGTACTCTGATGGGCTGGTGAGAGGTACTCTGGTACTTTGATGGGTTGGTGACAGGTACTCAGGTACTCTGAAGGGCAGGTGACAGGTACTCTGATGGGCTGGTGACAGGTACTCGGGTACATTGATGGGTTGGTGACAGGTACTTGGGTACTTTTATGGGTTGGTGACAGGTACTTGGGTACTTTTATGGGTTGGTGACAGGTACTCGGGAACTCAGATGGGCTGGTGACAGGTACCCGGGTACTTTTACGGATTGGTGACAGGTACTCGTGTACTTTGATGGGTTGGTGATAGGTACTCGGGTACTTTGATGGCCAGGTGACAGGTACTCAGGTATTTTGGTGGGCTAGTAACAGGTACTCGGGTACTCTGATGGGCAGGTGACAGGTACTTAGGTACTCAGATGGGCTGGTGACAGGTACTCGGGAACTCAGATGGGCAGGTGACAGGTACTCTGGTATGCTGATGGTCTGGTGACAGATACTCGGGTACTCTGATGAGCAGGTGACAGGTACTCGGGTACTCTGATGGGCTGGTGACAGGTACTCGGGTACTCTGATGGGCTAGTCACAGGTACTCGGGTACTCTGATGGGCTGGTGACAGGTACTCGGGTACTCAGATGGGCTGGTGACAGGTACTCGGGAACTCAGGAGGGCAGGTGACAGGTACTCTGGTACGCTGATGGTCCGGTGACAGATACTCGGGTACTCTGATGGGCAGGTGACAGGTACTCGGGTACTCTGATGGGCTGGTGACAGGTACTTGGGTACTCAAATGGGCAGGTGACAGGTACTCAGGTAAGCTGATGGTCTGGTGACAGCTACTCGGGTACTTTGATGGGCAGGTGACAGGTACTCAGGTATTTTGGTGGGCTGGTAACAGGTACTCAGGTACTCTGATGGGCAGGTGACAGGTACTCGGGTACTCTGATGGGCTGGTGACAGATACTAGGGTACTCTCATGGGCTGGTGACAGGCACTCGGGTACTCTCATGGGCTGGTGACAGGTACTCGGGTACTTTGATGGGTTGGTGACATGCACTTGGGTACTCTGATGGGCTGGTGAGAGGTACTCTGGTACTTTGATGGGTTGGTGACAGGTACTCAGGTACTCTGAAGGGCAGGTGACAGGTACTCTGATGGGCTGGTGACAGGTACTCGGGTACATTGATGGGTTGGTGACAGGTACTTGGGTACTTTGATGGGTTGGTGACAGGTACTCGGGAACTCAGATGGGCTGGTGACAGGTACCCGGGTACTTTGATGGGTTGGTGACAGGTACTCGTATACTTTGATGGGTTGGTGATAGGTACTCGGGTACTCTGATAGGCTGGTGATAGGTACTCGGGTACTCTGATGGATTGGTGACAAGTACTTGAGTACTCAGATGGGCTGGTGACAGGTACTCGAGTACTCTGATGGGCAGGTGACAGGTACTCTGATGGGCTGGTGACAGGTACTCGGGTACATTGATGGGTTGGTGACAGGTACTTGGGTACTTTGATGGGTTGGTGACAGGTACTCGGGTACTCTGATGGACTGGTGACAGGTACCCAGGTACTTTGATGGGTTGGTGACAGGTACTCATGTACTTTGATGGGTTGGTGAAGGTACTCGGGTACTCTGATGGGTTGGTGACAAGTACTCGAGTACTCTGATGGGTTGGTGACAGGTACTCGTGTACTCAGATGGGCTGGTGACAGGTACTCTGATGGGTTGGTAACAGATACTCGGGTACTCAGATGGGATGGTGACAGGTACTCGGGTACTCAGATGGGCTGGTGACAGGTACTTGGGTACTCTGATGGGTTGGTGACAGGTACTGGGGTACTTTGATGGGCAGGTGACAGGTACTCGGGTACTTTGATGGGCAGGTGACAGGTACTCGGGTACTTTGATGGACAGGTGACAGGTACTCTGATGGGCTGTGACAGGTACTTTGATGGGGTGGTGACAGGTACTTTGATGGGGTGGTGACAGGTCTTCTTTATTACTGGGGGATCAGTGTGCTTGGTGTGTACGCTAAGCGGTAACAAGCTGTTACCGCAATCTCCTTCTCACACGTGATCGCTATGTGTGAGGGAGAACCCGGTAACAGCTCATTACTGCGGTTTGTTTACATCATATGACCGGCTGTGATTGGATACAGCCGGTCAAGTGGTAAAGAGCCAATATCATTACCCTGATCGGAGCTGGGCTTTGTCCGACTGAGGGACAAGCCTCAGCCCGATCGCCGTGCTGCGCACCCCCGGGGCCGTGCACGTCGATATCAGTAGTGACTGGCTGTGATTGGACACAGCCAGTCACGTGGTAAAGAGCCAATTTCATTGGCTCTTTACCCTGATCAGGGAGGGGCTATGTCCTGAGGTGCAATAGCGGCAGACGTCCCATGCCGTCCATCCGGATTGACGGGGGTGCCTTGCCGACGTCATTTTACAATGACTCGGTAGGGAAGTGGTTAATCAAAGGAAATTATGGGCCATCTAAGTTTTTATATCACTAATACAGTTAGATAAGAGAGAAGCAGCCAAAGTAGAATCTGGTTTAGTGTGGATGTATATCTGAGTGTCATCAGCATAGAAGTGATACTTGAGCCCATGTAATCTAAGCAGTTGGCCAAGTGGAAACATGTATATGCTAAAAAGTAAGGGACCCAAGATTGAGCCCTGAGGAACACCGTACTTGACTGGGCGGGATTCAAACTTGAATCCACCCAGGGAAACAAAGTGACAGCGATCAGTGAGATATGACTTGATCTATTTCAGAGCCAATTCTGAGACTCCAAATATGGTTTCAAGGCGAGAGAGTAATAGATTGTGGTCTACAGTATCAAAGGCAGAACTAAGATCTAGTAGAATAAGAATAGTTAGTGACCCGGAATCAGAGGCTAACAGAAGGTCTCTAGTGACTTTGACCAAGGTACTTTCTGTGCTGTGTAGCTGCCAAAAACCAGATTGGAGGGGTTCAAATAGATAATTTAAAGTCAGGTGATTATGTAACTGAGATGTCACAGCCCGCTCGAGGATCTTGACAAGGAAGGGTAAGTTAGATATTGGGGCGAAAATTGTTTAACCACTTGCCGACCGCCGATCGGAGATTGACGGCGGCAAAGTGGCTCTGTAAGGCAAACCGCCGTCATACGACGGCGGCCGCCAGATCGAGCACAGTGAGCGTGCGCGCGCCGCCGGAGGCGCGCCCGCGCGCTCACTGTGTCCGGGGGGGGCCAGGGAGCGGGTGCGGCGGCTTCGATTGCCGCCGGCCACCCGCGATGCCCCCCCCGGAGTGAAGGAGCGGAGGTCCGTGTAAGTAAACACGGACCTCCGCTGTGTGTGAGGGGGAAGGGCTGTGATCACAGCCTTCCTTTACGTGAAGGCTGTGATAACTTCCCTTCCCCAGATAGGCAAGCCCCAATACAGTTAGAACACGCCCAGGGAACATAGTTAACCCTTAGCGCGCCCCCTGCAGGTTAACCCCTTCACTGCCAATGACATTTACACAGTAATCAGTGCATTTTTATAGCACTGATCGCTGTATAAATGCCAATGGTCCCAAAAAAGTGTCAAAACGTTCCGACATGTCCGCTGAAATATCGCAGTACCGCAAAAAATCGCAGATCGCCGCCATTTTTAGTAAAAAATAAAAAAAAATAAAAAACCCCAAAAATGAATTCTCATCATCCGTAAACGCGACCACTTTTGCGCAAACCAATCAATAAACGCCGATTGCGATTTTTTTTATCGCAAATATGATGAAGAATATAAATCGGCCAAAAACGGTGAAAAAAAATGTTTTTTTATATTTTTTTTTGGATTTGTATTTTAGCAAAAAGTAAGAAATATGGTTTTTTTTTGCAAAATTGTCGCTCTTCTTTTGTTTATAGCGGCGATCAGAAATGACGCAGAGGGGATCAAATACCACCAAAAGAAAGCTCTGTTTGTGGGAAAAAAAGGACGCAAATTTCGTTTGGGTACAACGTCGCACGACCGCGCAATTGTCAGTTAAAGCGACGCAGCGCCGAATCGCAAAAAGGGCTCCGGTCCTAAAGCTGGAAATCCTTCCGGTCCTTAAGTGGTTAAATTGTCCAGGGCCATGTTGGGTTTTTTTGGTACTGGGGTTATAGCAGCAGTTTTAAAGGATTGTTGGTACAAAACCAGTGCTAAGGGAGTCATTTATGATATTGAGGATAATGGGGCATGGAGAACTAAAAGATTTAACCACTTCAGCCCCGGAAGGATTACCCCCTTTAGGACCAGAGCACTTTTTGCGATTCGGCACTGCGTCGCTTTAACTGACAATTGCGTGGTCGTGCGACGTTGTACCCAAACAAAATTTGCGTCCTTTTTTTCCCACAAATAGAGCTTTCTTTTGGTGGTATTTGATCACCTCTGCGTCATTTCTGATCGCTGATATAAACTAGAAAAGAATGACATTTTTGCAAAAAAAAAAGTTTTTCTTACTTTTTGCTAAAATAAAAATCCCCAAAAAAATATAAAAAAAATTGTTTTCATTGGTTTTGGCCGATTTATATTCTTCCTCATATTTTTGGTAACAAAAAATCACAATCGGTGTTTATTGATTGGTTTGCGCAAACGTTTCCGCATTTACGGATGATGAGAATTAATTTCTGGGGTTTTCATTTATTTATTTCTTTTTTACTAGTAATGACAGCGATCTGCGATTTTTAGCTGTACTGCGATATTGCGGCAGACATGTCAGACCATTTTGACTCTTTTTTGGGACCAATGACATTTATACAGTGATCAGAAATTTAAATGTCCACTGTTTACTGTATAAATGTCATTGGTAGTGAAGGGGTTAACCTGCAGGGGGTAGTGAAGGGGTTAACTGTGTTCCCTAGGCGTGTTCTAACTGTGAGGGGGCTGGGCTGTTATGGGCATAAGAGATCTAACTGATCCCAGTGACAGGGATCAGTAGATCTCCTATGACTCCACTGACAGAGTTGGGAACCGCCGTGTTTACATTGGCGGTTCCCCGTTCTTTTGCTCTGGCTGATTATCGCGGCTTGCCTGCGGACATCAGGTCTGCCCAAGCCGCGGGCACACTCCTCCGGAGTGCGGCGGGCACAATCGCTCGCCCCCTAGCAGCCACTCTGCAAATCCATGTTTATTTACGGCGATTCACGGGACACGTCCACACTGCCGCAGTAAATATACTGTAGACGGTGTGGAAGTGGTTAAATAAGTGGGTGGGAATAGGGTCAAGTATGCAGCTGGAGGATTTCATATTTGAGACCAATTCAGTTAGAGATGAAGAGTCAAGTACAGAGAAGTGGGAGAGAGAGGAGCCAGTGAAGCTAGGTGGGTCAGGAAGTGATGTGGATAAAACATGTGGTGTGGTAAGAATTTGGTGTCTTATTTTGTCAATTTTTGAGGAGAAATTATCTAGCAATGTGTTACAGAGCTGTGTTGAAGCATTTAATAATCTGTTGATGGTACAAAAAGTTGTCTAGGGTTGCTAAGATTTTTTTCTATAGCATGGGAGAAAAAGTCTGATCTAGCAGTCTGTTATGGACAGTTATGGGCACACAAATAGTCTTTCAATGCATGATAATGGACAGTCAAGCTGGATCTGCGCCAATTTCTCTCCAGTCTCCGTGAGACTGCTTTCATAGAGCGAAGGTGAGAATTATACCATGGAGCCGGACGGGAAAATGAGACGGTACGAGTTTTTAATGGGGCATAGTTATCAAGGAAGGATGAAAGAGCTTGATTAAGGGCATTTATTTTGTCAACAAGGGTGTCAAAAGGGTAGATGCAGGTTAGGGAGGAAATAACAAAATTAGTAAATTTGGGCTGGTCAATAGATGTCCAGTTGCAATAATTTACAGATTGAGAAATGGAGGTGTTAGAAATTGCTAATTCCAGATTGAAAAGAATAGCCAGATGGTCAGAAAACCTGGGTCAAGGGGAGAGCAGTCAGAGACAATAGGGCCATTTCCAATTATAAGGTCCTCTGGACCCACTAACAGGCCAGGTTTGCAGGATAACTGAAATACATCACAGGTGATATCATTTGCTGCTCAGTGATTGCAGAATTCTAGTCTGCATCTCCCCAAGGTAATACTGAAAATCTGGCCTGTTGGTGGGTCCCGAGGACAGGAGTTGAGAACCACTGGTCTAGAGTGTGTCCTTTGATATGCGTGGGGGTGTAGACAAATTGAGTTAGGTCAAAGCATTCAAGAAGAGACAGGAAGTCTTTAGCTAAACTTGAAGACTCTGAATCAATGTTTATATTAAAATCCCCAAGTATAACTATACTTTTAAAACTGAGGCATAAAAATAACAGCAGATCAGCAAAGTCACCTAAAAAATTTCTACAAGGCTTTGGCGGACGATAAACTGTAGCAATAACAGATAAGTGGGGAAC
Source organism: Glandirana rugosa (assembly GCA_018402905.1). Taxonomy (NCBI): domain Eukaryota; kingdom Metazoa; phylum Chordata; class Amphibia; order Anura; family Ranidae; genus Glandirana; species Glandirana rugosa. The sequence goes on from BLSH010050289.1 coordinate 571,556, forward strand.
ACAGACTTTGAGAGCAAGACATTCAAACGAGGAGAAAGAGGGTACATTTACAGGCGATAAAGTGTATAGCAGGCTGTAAATAACAATTAAACCTCCATCTTTACCGAAGAGACGTGGGAGAACAAACAAACCATACCCTGGAGGGGTGAGTTGGTTGAAAAGGATGCCATCATTTTGTTTGTGTCAGGTTTCAGTTAAGCACAGAAAGTCTAACTTATTACTTACAATAAAGTCAGAAACGGATGCAGTCATTGGCTACCTCAACCAGCCCTCCAGCAGTTTCAGCTACAGGCCAGGTTGCACCTCCACCCACTGTGGTGATGTTACCACCAGAGCGATTCTCTGGGGATCGCAGTAAGTTCAGGACTTTTCGCAATGCTTGCCAGTTGTATTTTGCCCTCCAACCATGGACATTTTCTCTGGATGCTACCAAGGTTGGATTCACTGTTGCTCTCCTACAAGGGGAACCTTAGATCTGGGCTCACCAGCTGCTAGAAAGGAATGACGCACAAGTCCAAAGCGTGTCACTTTTCTTTGATGCAATGGCACAGCTGCACGATGATCCTCAGCGGACTGTCATGGCCGAATGCAGCTCTTCGCTGAGTGGCCGAGGACTATGTCACAGATTTCAGATGCTGGAGTGCGCATACCCAATGGAACGAAACAGCCCTGCGACACCCTTTCTGCCTGGGCCTTTCCGAAAATCTTAAAGATGAACTTGCCCGGGTTGGAGTACCTAATACCCTGGAGGCTTTAATTACACGTGCGCCCCAGATCGATCAATGGCTCCATGAGCGCAGGACAGAGAGGTCTACCCAATCTAACTGACCCATCTAGATGACGCTAAGAGCTCCAATTCCAGCTTACCATATGCCACCCAACCCAGCCATGTCCCTTACAGGTTCCACCAATCCAGCACCCAATGAACCCGAACCCATGCAAATCCTGTTTATACTGCGGAAAAGCTGGCTACTACATACGTTCCTGCCTGGCAAAACTACGTAAGTGCCCAACTGCATCCCCAGCCCATCTAACCTCCTTGTCAACACAAGCAACTAATCTCGCTCTTCTTCTCTCTTTTCAGCTACAGAAAGGAACGGTGTGGCTCAATGCTATTATTGACTCAGGAGCCTGCAGTTATTTTATCAATCTGTCATTTGCCATTCAGCAATACTTCCCGCTACGAACAAAGACACAGGGCCTGTCGGTATATCTAGTTAATGGTTCCCTTCACAAATCAGGACTAGTCACCCAAGAGACATCACCTATACCTGTAACTACTCTGGCTCAATATGAGGAGTTGCTAAGTCTGAATGCTATTTCCTCTCCGCTATTTCCTGCCATCCTGGGCCTACCCTGGCTCCATGCCCATAACCCCCAGATCAATTTGATTACGGGAGAAGTCAATTTCCACTCGCAGTACTGCCAGGAGCACTGTTTCCATAAGACCCTGGAGGGCCCAACCACGCTATTATGCATGGATTGCAAACCAGAGGTGTGTCAGCCAGTATCCCAGGACTTTGAGGAATATTGGGATGTTTTCAGTAAACAAGGGGCAGACACATTACCTTCTCATAGACCTTATGACTGTCCCATTGAATTACTCCCTGGGGTTGAGATCCCCTTCGGATGTATATTCCCCCGATCGAAACGAGAACAGGAAGTATTGAAGGAATATGTGGATGAGAACCTAAAAAAGGGATTCATCCGCCCTTCATCATCCCCCGCAGGGGCTGGAATCTTTTTTGTGGCCAAGAAGGACCACTCTTTACAACCATGTGTCGACTATTAGGAACTAAACAAAATACCGATACCCTCTTCCTCTGATGCTCGAGTTATTTCAAAAGTTGAGAGTAGCAACTGTCTTTACCAAATTGGACCTACGAGGAGCATACAATCTGGTCTGCATTCGTGAAGGGGACAAGTGGAAGACAGCGTTCGGCACCAGGTTTGGTCAGTATGAATACTTGGTCATGCCCTTCGGCCTCTGCAATGTCCCAGCTACATTCCAAAACTTCATCAATGATGTTTTTCGAGACTTTCTGGACATTTTTGTCATGGTATACATGGATGACATTCTGATTTTTTCCATGTCCCTGGACATATATCGTAAACACGTCAAGAGTGTTCTGCTCCGACTTTGCCAGCACAGGCTCTATGCCAAACTAGAAAATGTGAATTGAGTGCATTCAATTCCTAGGATTGATGATTTCCCCAGCGGGAATCAAGATGGACCCACAGAAGGTCTCTGCCATACTGGACTGGCCCGCACTCAACGACAAGAAAGGAGTGCAGCCTTTTGTGGGGTTTGCCAACTTTTATAGAAGGTTCATCAAGGGGTTCTCTGCAATCATCACCCTCATCACACAGTTAACTAAATCGCACATGCGATTTGACTGGAGCCCGGAAGCACAAGAAGCTTTCAAGACCCTAAAGGGACTATTTACATCAGCACCTATCCTAGGACACCCTAATCCTGCCCTACCCTATATCCTTGAGGTAGATGCCTCAGAGACAGCAATAGGAGCAGTGTTGTCACAACGTCAGGGATTAAAGGACTTAATTCACCCAGTAGCCTTCTTCTCCCACCAGCTCTCTCCAGTGGAAAGAAACTATGATGTGGGAGACCAATAATTACTGGCCATCAAGGCAGCATTAGAGGAGTGGAGGTACTTACTTGAAGGCGCAACTCATCCTATACTAATATACACAGACCACAAGAACTTGGAATATTTATGATCCGCTAGACGCTTGAGGCCACGCCAAGCTTGATGGGCACTATTCTTCACTAGATTCGCTTTCCACGTCACGTATCGGCCAGGATCAAAGAACGTCAAACCAGATGCACTATCCTGGATGTATGATGACCCAAAAGAACTTTCTGTACCAGATACCATCCTACCTGCAGGTAACTTTTTGCTTCTACAAACTGATTTGTTGTTACAAATTAAGCAAGTTTCCACGGATGTCAGTAGCCCCCCAGAGTTACCCTGGTGGCTAAAGATGAACTATTGTGGTGGGAGAGTCAGATCTTTGTACCAGAAGGGCTCAGAGTAAGTGTTGTAAGAGTAAGAGGTGTTAAAACATCTTCATGACCACCCATTGGCAGGTCACTTTGGCATTACAAAGACTGTAGATTTGGTACGGCGTACCTTCTGGTGGCGGCCGAATTTAGAAGGATTCTGCAAAAGTTATGTAAATGCTTGTCCTGTTTGTACTCGAAGCAAGACTGCAAGAAGCAGAGCATGGGGACTCCTAAAACCTTTACCAGTCCCCGATAGATCATAGAAAATGATCTTGGTGGATTTTATTGTGGAGCTTCCCCATCAGAGGATTGTACAGCAATCTTTGTGGTAGTAGATAGGCTATCAAAGATATCCCACTTCCTACCATTAAAAAACACTCCATCTGCAATGGAGATGGCCAGAGTCTTCATTAAAGGAATCGTGAGGCTACATGGGGTCCCTGTGAACATTGTATCTGACCGGGGGGTGCAGTTCACTTCCCGCTTCTGGAGAGCATTATGCAAGGTCCTGAAAATTGGGCTATCTTTGTCCTCAGCATATCGCCCCCCAGACAAATGGACAAACTGAAAAGACAAATCAGACACGTATATCCGGTGCTTCACATCCTACGTTCAGAAGGACTGGGTGTCATTGTTAACTTTGGTGGCTGATGATACCAAATTATGCAGGAAAATAAATTTGGCACAGGATGTCGCATCATTACAGAAAGACCCAGAAAAAATAGGAGGTTGGGGAGGTACATGACAGATGAGGTTTTATAACTAGAAATGTAAAGGTATGCATTTGGGTGCCAAACGTTCACATTAGGATGGGCTTCTCTGTGAGAATCAGTAATGGAAAAGGATCTCGAGGTTCTTGCAGATCACAGATTTAGCAATAGCATTCAAGGCCAAACTCTCATGCATTAAAAGAGAAGTAAGGGTTTCAGTGAAAAAATGACATTCACCTCACTCTGATGCTGCATCTGTCCCCACCCGTTCTAGACTGAAAGCTGAGGCTCTCTGCTTTGCCCTCGAGCACTCACTGGAGCGCTGGGCTGTGGAGGGGAAGGGAGTTGCTGACACTCCGTGGCTCGGCATCTGGTTGGATCCCGAACATATGGTTGGATTTTTTTCTGAACCTGGACTGGCTCTGTGACATCAACCAGCAGCAGACTTTAGCCTGTCAGCTGAAAATGGGTCACAGGAGTGCAGAACAAACTGCACTTCTGTGATCTACAGGTGAAAAGGCAAAATAGCTTTTTTTTCTCCTTTTTGAGCCAAAATAGCTTTGGCTATACCTCTCCTTTTAAAAATGGCATACACTCCATAGATAAATCAATAATTCTACCCCTTTACAGAACACTGGTTTGACCTCAGCTATGAGTATCAGTTACATAGATTACAAGTATTCACTCTGGAGAAGAAGCACTTAAGTAGCTTATGATTACAAAGGTACCTCAAGTAACTTTAATAAACAATTTACTCTTAGGTCTCTGAAGACGACACTCAGAGCATGATTTGAAGTTAGAAGAAAGAAGGTTTAATCTTAGATTGAGGAAAGGGTTCTTTACTGTTAGATCAGTAAAAATGTGGAAATCCCTCCCTCAGGAAGTGGTACTAGCTGAAAGGGCTGACAAATTAAAACTTTTAGATGTCTTCTTCAGGAATTTAGAGGGCTATGGGAATTGTTACAGAATAAAAATCGCACACACACACACACGTTGAACTGGATGGACCAGTGTCTTTCTTTCAACCTTATAAACTATGCAACAATGTAAGATACCTGCATCCCCCCTGCTTTGCACTTTGACTCACCCTCCCTCCCAGGCCACCTCATTGTGAATGTGTAATTGCAGCTCTGCTCAGTTCATATTGACCCACACATGTGTGCCATCTGCAGCGAAGACTTGGTCATTGTTGCTCATCCAGGACCTTACAAAGTCAGCCAGTCAACTTTGCCTGGGAACAGACAAACTCTCTTTTCTGTAACAAAGCCCCCCACAGTGCTAAATGTACATTCAGAATGCATTCTGGCTACATGGCAGCTCAGTAGCTTGGCTGCATACTGCCCGTGTGTCAGGTCACCTGGGAACAGGTGACAGATGCACGCCATTGGGGTAGGAGTGCACCGCTATGGTTGTGGACCCTTTGGCTGACTGCTGCTGATGGGGCTCTGGGTGATTCAGGAAAGCAAGTCTCCCTGAGTGCCCACACGGATCCCACAGGGAGCTAGAGCATAAGATTCCCCAGGGTGTGGAGTCTAAGAGCCAGCATGTATTCACCAGAACCTCTGATGGTGATGATGAACTGCGCTGCAGCTGACTCCAGGTCACGGCCCCCAGGGTCTCCCAGCTCACACTCACGGCTGGCTTCGGGTGGACCAGGAAGCCTAACACACCAATAGTGATCGGCAGTGCTGTCTTGTAGTGCATGGTGTTATATAGTGTTCCCTGTTAGAGGCTGGGGTGGAGCCCTGTTGAGGGAAGATTACTTAAGCACACATGTGAGAGGTGCATGGTCTCTAAGCTGAACACAAGCAGAGAGGTAAGCAGACAGACAGGACATGAAATGTTACTGCAGATTCACGGGGTGGGCATAGGAGCGCCCAAAGTCACATGGTGAACCATAAAAGACTTTTTCTTTCTATATTGTTTTTATTGATGATGATTTGCTTGTGATAACAACAGTAAAATCGAGCCCTCAATTTTACTGTTGTTATCACAAGCAAATCATCATCAATAAAAACAATATAGAAAGAAAAAGTATTTTATGGTTCACCATGTGACTTTGGGCGCTCCTATACCCACCCCTAGATCTCAGTGTGGAAACGGCATCTTCAAGCCGTTTCCAGAGGCGGCAGCCCCACCCATAAAAAGGGACTCACGATTTTTTCTACACTCAGCCAGATAGAGGCACTGAGAGGGGCTAAGCCCCCATTGCTACCTCCACATGGACTTACAATTTAGGAAGCCAGTCCAGTCTCCCATCAGATAAGAAACACTGCAGATTCATGACAGTAACCCCCCCTCTTATGAGGCCTCCCCCGCTTGAGCCCAGGCTTGGAGGGAAACCTCAAATGAAACCTCCTCACAAGGCCAAACGTAAATACCTTGGATGCAGGGATCTAAGACCTCTCCTCAGGACCAAACCCTTTCCAATGCACAAGGTACTGAAGAATGCCTTTACAGGGCTGGGAATTCAGAATTAGACTAACTCCTGACTATCCTCAGAGACTGGGAACCGTGGTAGGGAGAGAACGAGAGAACTTATTGAGGACTAAAGATTTCAGAAGGGAAACATGAAAGGAGTTAGAAATCTTGAGGCTTTTAGGGATCTGAAGTTTAAAACAAACCGGATTTAACTTAGAACTTATAGTGTACGGGCTAATGAATCTTGGGGCAAATTTCAGAGAAGGGACCCAGAGCTTGATGTTGCTGGTGGACTGTAGAGAAGGCGGCTTACGCCTGCGACGGTCAGCAAAACCTTTAAATTTATCAACAGCTGCCTGGAGGGAATCATGAACATCACCCCAAATAGAATTGAATGATTGTTGAACTGTAACCAAAGCTGGAATGCCCAGAGAACAGGTCACAGGATGTCTGGGAAATGGCCGTGGCCAAAACTGGCAATGTTGCCCATACTCAACATGGACATGCACGGAGAACTCCCGCACGCATGCAGCATGGGCGCGCATGAGTGCGTGACAGATGCTGGCGCCAAGCTGCCTATTTAAACCTGCTGCTGACAACATGACATTGCTGGATTATCATAGCTCTCACTTGTTCCCTGTGCCTCTGTACCCTGATCTGTGGATTTCCTGTTACCGACTCGGCTTGTCCTGACTAGAGTTGAGCGAACACCTGGAAGTTCGGGTTCTGCTGGTCCGTCCGAACTTCGGGACAAAGTCCGGGTCCGGGTCCGGACGGAACCCGAACGATCGCACGGACAACGAACCCCATTGAAATCAATGGGGACCCGAACTTTTAGGCACAAAAATGGCTGTAGGAAAGTCCTGGAAAGCCCCAGAGGGCTGCAAAAGGAAGTAAAATGGGGGTAAGGGTAGGGCAAGCGCCCTACAAAAAAATGGGGACAGGGAAATAACTTTAAATATTTTTAAAAAAATAAAAACATAAAAAATGCAAAAATGGAGATGAATGTGGTTCATCTTCAAACTGTGTCTGAAAAGTATTAATTAACGGTAGAAGCCATATAACTGTTCTAAAATCATCTTCAAACTAGGGCAAGTGCCCTACAAATAAATGGGGATAGGGAAAATAAATTAAAATCAAATAAAAA
>BLSH010050289.1:585518-633876 GCA_018402905.1 Glandirana rugosa
TTTATGGTGGTTTTCTTTCGAGATAAACACCCTTTTTTTCCTGCGTTTAAATCAAACCCATGTTGCAGCGTACTGGCGCGTTAACAGTCAATTTCGCTGCGTCACGGCTTAGCGAATTGGTGCCGCCGACGGTCTAGCACGTGACACTCGCACGGCGCGGCGGCCTCCGCACGAGCGTACGAGTGACACAGGCCCTCCCGGTCCCTCGTCCACGCCGCCTGAGCTAGAGGCGACCGATGGGCACTAGGGGGGGTCTCACTTTCTTGACTCCAGGCACATTCATTTGTGCCTAGAGGCAAGACGCTCCCCCCTTCCCGACACTAGTGTCGGAAGGAGATGTACCTTCGACACTAGCGAGGGGAAGGGGACGATCCCGTCGGGTGTGTGTCAATCTTGTGCAGGTCCCTTGTGTCAATTGGGAATCTCGCGGGGGACATCCAATTGGGGAAGTGACGGTTACCGTAAATGTGTCATTAGTCACGTAAAAATATCGTGACTAGCGACATATTTACGGTTACCAGGGTTTTTTCACAGTTTTACAAGGCTGTACGGGCAACGTAACTGTGTGTGGGCTGCCCTAGCAGGGGAAGGGGAGCGATCACAGCTTCCATGTAGAGGAAGGCTGTGATCACAGCCCTTCCCCCCTCGCAGAACGGAGATCCGTGTTTACTTACACGGACCTCAGTTCTTTCACTCTGGGGGGGATCACGGGTAGCCAGCGGAGATCGAGTCCGCCGCACCTGCTCCCTGGCCCTCCCGGACACAGTGAGCATGCGAGCACGCCTCCGGCGGCGCGGCACGCTCACAGTGCACGATCTGGCAGCCGCCGTGGTTAAGCGATTCGGCACTGCGTCGCTTTAACTGACAATTGCGCGGTCATGCGACGTTGTACCCAAACTAAATTTGCGTCCTTTTTTTCCCACAAATAGAGCTTTCTTTTGGTGGTATTTGATCACCGCTGTGTCATTTCTGATTGCCGCTATAAACAAAAGAAGAGCGACAATTTTGCAAAAAAAAACAAATTTCTTACTTTTTCTAAAATACAAATCCAAAAAAATATATAAAAAAACATTTTTTTTCACCGGTTTTGGCCGATTTATATTCTTCCTTATATTTGTGATTAAAAAAAATCGCAATCGGCGTTTATTGATTGGTTTGAGCAAAAGTGGCCGCGTTTACGGATGATGAGAATTAATTTCTGGGGTTTTTATTTTTTTTTAATTTTTACTAGTAATGGCGGTGATCTGCGATTTTTAGCGGTACTGCGATATTGCAACGGGCATGTCGGAACATTTTGACACTTTTTTGGGACCTTTGGCATTTATACAGCGATCAGTGCTATAAAAATGCACTGATTACTGTGTAAATGCCATTGGCAGGGAAGGGGTTAACCTGCAGGGGGCGCTCTAAGGGTTAACTGTGTTCCCTGGGCATATTCTAACTGTGTGTGGGCTGCCCTAGCAGGGGAAGGGGAGCGATCACAGCTTCCATGTAGAGGAAGGCTGTGATCACAGCCCTTCCCCCCTCGCAGAACGGAGATCCGTGTTTACCTACACGGACCTCCGTTCTTTCACTCTGGGGGGGGATCGCGGGTAGCCAGCGGAGATCGAGTCCGCCACACCTGCTCCCTGGCCCTCCCCGTACACAGTGAGCGCACGAGCGCGCCTCCGGCGGCGCGCGCACGCTCACAGTGCGTTATCTGGCAGCCGCCGTCAGATGACGGTGGTTTGTCCAGGAGAGCCATCTTGTCGCCGTCAACCGCAAGTGGTTAATCATTGTGTACTTAGACGATATTCTTGTTTTCTCAGCCACTCTAGAAATCCATAGAGTACACATGAAGAAAGTATTATCTACCCTGAGGTTACATGGATTGTACGTAAAGGCTGAGAAATGTGACTTTGAAAAAGGGTCAATCCAATTGCTGGGACTCATCATTTACACGGAGTGAATTGCTATGGATCCCCAGAAAGTGAAAGCCATACTGGAATCTCCCTCGGATAAAAAGGGTATCCAAAGGTTCATCGGATTTGCAAATGTTTACCAAAGTTTTGTCAAGAACTTTTCTGCCATCATTGCACCCATTACTCAATTAATTTGCCAAGGCTCCCATTTCCAATGGTCTTCTGAGGCCCAGGCAGCCTGCGACAAGCTCAAGTCTGTATTTGTCTCAGCACCAGTTCTCCAGCATCCTGACCCCACCTTGCCTTATGGACTGGAAGTTGATGCCTCTGACATGGCCACCGGAGCCATCCTATCTTAACACCAAGGTCCTAAGTCACTACTTCACCCTGTAGCTTTTTCCTCACAGAAAATGACGCCACCTGAAAGAAAATACGATGTTGGGGATCAAGAGCTCTTAGCAATTAAAATAGCATTAGAAGAATAAAGATACTTGCTCGAAGGTGCTGCACACCCCATCATGATCTTTACCAATCATAAGAATCTAGAATATCTCAGGACTGCCAAACATTTGAAACCCCGACAAGCCAGATGGGCACTGTTCTTTTCTAGATTCAATTTTCACATTTCCTACCGCCCTGTATCTAAGAACGGAAAGGCTAATGCCTTCATCCAGCATCCTCATCCTCATCCAGCGATAACTGTGGTGGCCCTCCTTGAAAGCTGATTGCAGGAAGTACGTGAATTAATGTATTACATGCCAATGTAACAAGGGTACCAGTACTAAGTCTTGGGGTCTGTTAAGGCCACTACCAGTTCCAGAACAACCCTGGAAGAATATATCAATGAACCTTATAGTTGATCTTCCTTCTTCAGAAAATTTCACTACAATCCTGGTAGTAGTGGACTGGCTGTCCAAAATGGACTATTTCCTGCCCATGCTGGGCACACCTTCTGCCATGGACATAGAAAAGATCTTTATTAAAGAAATCGTCAGGTTACATGGGCTACCCGATAACCTCATCTCTGATAGAGGGGTACAGTTCACCTCTGGCCTTTGGAAGACCCTTTGCAAGATCGTGTCCATTGGAGTCTGTCTCTCCTCTGCATACCATCCTCTGAGTAACGGTCAAACAGATAACTCCATACACTCAGTCACCAATCAGTCACCTTTCTGGGCCAACTACGAATTTCACCCCTCATTCCTGCCAAACACCATTCCCGAGTCTCCGGTACCAGCAGTACAAGAGGATAAGCTTCATCCAAGCAAATTATCAGGTCCTCTGGGAAACCATACAAAAAGCCCAATAAGATCTCAAGAAACAATATGACAAGAGGAGAAGAGGGAATCCCATCTACAAGGTGGGAGACAAGGTATGGTTATCCTCCATTAATCTCAAACTTTCTTGTCCTTCCAGGAAGCTGGGGCCAAAATTTGTGGGGCCATTCGAGATTCAAAGAGAGTTGAATCCTGTGGCCTATGAACTTACTCTACCTGACTCCTACAAGATCCATACAAGTCTCCTTGTTAAAGATAGCTATACGGAGCCCATTTCCGGGGAGAGAGGAGTTGCCACCTCCACCAGTCATTATAGGGAATGACACTGAATATGAAGTGGAAGCCATCCTGGACTGCCGGAAGAGAGGTAGGCAAATTCAATTCCTCATTAAATGGAAGGGGTATTCCTCAGAGGAAAATTCCTGGGAACCTGCAGGAAAAATACATGCTCCTAGGCTGTTACAGAATTTCCGCAACAGATACCAGGAAAGGTGGACCCGGTTGGGCATCCGTAGGTTGCTCCTTGGGGGGGGCACTGTCAGGGAAATGGCCGTGGCAGAACTGGCAACCACTTGCCCATACTCAACATGGACATGCACGGAGAACTCCCGTGCGTGCGCAGCGTTGCTCGAACGCGCGCCAATGCACACAGGCACGGGAGCGCATGAGTGCATGACAGATGCTGGCGCCAAGCTGTCTATTTAAACCTGCTGCTGACAACATGACATTGCTGGATTATCACATCACATGAGAAGACCAGCAGGAGCTTGTGTTGAGGAATTAGACTGGGCACAGGCATGACAAGCCTTAACGTAGTCTTTGACATCCGGGCGGAGAGTAGGCCACCAGTAGTGGCGACTGATGAGCAGGAAGGATCTGAGGAATCCAGCATGACCTGCCACCTTGGAATCATGTCAACGACAAAGAATCTTTGCCGTTAGCTCAGTGGGGACGAAGGTCTTGCCAGGAGGAATTATTGACTCCATGGTGGTAGAATGGACAAGAATGCATGAGGTCGGAATGATCGGCTCAGGTTCAGAGGTGGGCTCCTCATCCAGAGTGTCAAATGACCTAGAGAGTGCATCAGCCCTACTGTTGCAGGAACCAGGTTCCTATGCTATGTGGAGTTTTTTTCTCCATATATGCTTACCCTAACTTGAGATGGTGTTTTGAGAAGTTCCTGCAGAATACCTGTAAGGGACCCACTGCATATTAAATACAGAGGAGAAAGCCGGACATCATCCTAGCTGGGGTCACCCCACACAAGCTTGATTGATTTGCTGGTCTTACGACCATGTTAATCCAACTGCTCTGGTAAGCATCCAATTTGTCAATTTTGGTCTGTCACAGTACCGTGGAGTCACTGATTTTGGATCCATGTCACCTGTTTCACCTATCAGGACATCTGGAATTTTCCTTTTTTTCTTTTACCTTCCTTTAACTGGGACAGGATTGAAAGACTTTATTTTTGTTCAACATTTAATATTTGCACTATTTATTTGTACAAGAGTGTGCGGAGACTAGATCTCATCACACACCCCGTTTCAAATCCTGGAGGAATCGCATCACCTGGGTCTGATTAGATTCCTGAGTCTCGAGTCTGCGGACTATGCCCTACAGTGGATCATCTGCGGATCCATTGCCGATCAAACTGTCAGGTCACCTGGGGACAGGTAACAGATGCATGCCATTGGGATAGGAGCGCACTGCTATGGTGGTTGTGGACCCGTTGGCTGACTGCTGCTGATGGGGCTCTGGGTGATTCAGGAAAGCAGGTCCCCCTGAGTATCCACATGGATTCCATAGGGAGCTAGAGCATAAGATTCCCCAGGGCGCGGAGTCTAAGAGCCAGCTGCAGCTGACTCCAGGTCATGGCCCCCAGGGTCTCCCAGCTCACGCTCACGGCTGGCTTCGGGTGGACCGAGAGGAAGCAGCAGGCCAGGGCTACAAGGGATGGTCAGGAAGGCACTCCAAGGGTCAGGGCAACAAGCAGATAGGAATAGTCAGAACACACCAAAGGTCGGGGTATCAGGCAGGCAGGAATTGTCAAGAGAACAGGCTAAGGTCGGTACACGGAAACAGACTCAGAGCAAACGGCAGGAAACACACACACAGGAAACACTAATATTGATCGGCAGCGCTGGCTTGTAGTGTATGGTGTTATATAGTGTTCCCTGTTAGAGGATGTGGTGAAGCCCTGCTGAGGGAATATTACTTAAGCACACAGGTGAGAGGTGCATGGTCTCTAAGCTGAACACAAGCAGAGAGGTAAACAAACAGACAAGACATGACATGTTAGTGCAGATTCATGACACCGTGCTATGGTCAGTGGTCTGTCCTTGTAACCCAGTAGGAGGGTCATCTATTCTGAGCGTTTCAACATCTGCCCTTGACCCCATGTGATCTGCCCCCATATGGTTCAGCCTCTGTCTATAGCTGCTAACAGCAGACAGTTCTGCGAGAGGCAAGTCCAACTACGTATTGCACCCAGGGCTTCTTGTGAGGGATGAAACTCACCCTCAAAAGCCTCCCCCATTTCTTCCTCCACCACAACACTGTCATTGCAACCATACTTCTTTTCTTCCCCATGTTCCATCTGGGCCTACTGTTGCCTCATAGGGACAGTGTTTGGATAGAACAGGACCTGAGATAAAGGAAGTCCTTGTTTAATTCCTGCTGCTTTGCCTCAAGTACCAAAAATATTATTCACCTCAGTGTGTGCCAGGAGGAACACTACAGGGATGGCGTTGCTGATGCATGCATTATTGAAACTCATCATTCTGGTTGCCTCCTCAAATGATGAAAATAGGATGCATGTGTCCTAAATGAGGTACCATTGATTGACATGTATAAAAAAACAGCTCCCCCAAGCCTGTCCTCATTCCATACTGACATGCAGGTACTCATTTATAGCTTTCTGATGCATGTGCAGCATGGCCCAAGTTAGAGTTCCACTAGGTGGCCATATCACATATCGGACAGCTTTCAGGCCAGACAGATGGAGTTCATGCAAAATTTCAAGCATTTGAACATGTATGACTGCCTGAAAGGGCTACAATGGTGTTTCCCCTGTCGCCTAGCCCCTTGGTTGGTTGGGGAAACCAGTGGATTTGAGTACAATTCGCAAGAGGAGGGCAGTGAGAAGGGGAGGGTGGAGTTTACTGATCTGTCACCATCACCATGTGTCAGGAAGTGTGGCGGCACAACAGCTTCAGCAGTGTGCCCCATTTTGCATCCTTCCCAACTGTCAGCAAATTGACCCAGTGGGCTGTGAACAAGATGCAGTATAATGTCTCTAATCATACTTACTGGCTGGACCATTTGTCTGTGGTCAGTTGCCCAGCAACATGGAAAACATTACATACCATGTGATGATGGAGGAAATAGATGGCTTTACAGCATGGACGTGCAGACAGGGGAAGCAGGTGAGGCAGAGCATACAAAGGTAAGCCACTGCCTCCATCTATAGCTGGTCTATATAGTAAGGAGCATTGGATGACATCAAACAGCCAAGGAGTAATCCAAGGAAAAAACCAAGCTCTACTTACCAACCAGCTTGAAACCATCCGAATTGACCTGTCTAACAGTATGTGTTAAAAGCCGGAGATTGGTTACACGCATTTGCAAATGCATGTGTAAGCTAGAGGGCCCCGGCAAGGCTCCCTGTGTCCTCTAGTCCCTATCTCTGACTAATGAGAAACTCCACAGTGGGAGCACATCCATTCTGATGAGATAGATGAAGACAGGTGGCCTGGAGGTAGCCCAACCCTTCTTAAAGGTACAGGGATGCACTGGACACCCAGCACATAACACAATGGCTGCAAAGGTGTCAGTGCTGTTACCTAACCAAAATCAAGTATACAAAGGTAAGCCACTGCCTCCATCTATAACTAGTCTATATAGTAAGGAGCGTTGGAGGGCATCAAATTACAATAAACAGCCAAGGAGTAATCCAAGGAAAAAAACAAGCTCTACTTACCAACCAGCTTGAAACCATCCGAATTGACCTGTCTAACAGTATGCGTTAAAAGCAGGGGATTGGTTACACGCATTTGCAAATGCATGAGTAAGCTAGAGGGCCTCGGCAAGGCTCCCTGTGTCCTCTAATCCCTATCTCTGACTAATGAGAGACTCCACAGTGTGAGCACATGCATTCTGATGAAATAGATGAAGGCAGGTGGCCTGGAGGTAGCCCAACCCTCCTTAAAGGTACAGGGAAGCACTGGACACCCAGCACATAGCACAATGACCAAAGGTGTCAGTGCGTTTACCTAACCAAAATCAAATACACAAAGGTAAGCCACACATGCAATGAACATAAAAAAATAAATAATTAAAAAAATAAAAAAACGATCGACTTCAAGGGTCGTAGCTCGGCGACCTGGGGTCACAGAAACTCCAAATTTGATAGGTATGTAGGTGAAGTCCTACCCCATCACTGGTAAAAAAATCCTATCATCTATGGTTCCGGAGATATGGGGCTCCTTGTGCAGCCTGTCAGAAGCTACATACAGAGCGGCCAGTTTAAATACAAGCTGCCACACTCTGTTTGCAGCAGAATGAGAGGATGAGCTCACAGTGCCTCTCCTCACTTCTTGTCAGAGGCACTGAGCTCACTGGAAAGCTTGGAGCCTTATCCAATGGTAACCACTTCACCCCCGGAAGGATTTCCCACTGTAGGACCAGAGCACTTTTTGTGATTCGGCATTGCGTCGCTTTAACTGACAATTGCACGGTTGTGCGACGTTGTACCCAAACAAAATTTGCGTCCTTTTTTTTCCCACAAATAGAGCTTTCTTTTGGTGGTATTTGATCCCCTCTGCGTCATTTCTGATCGCTGCTATAAATTAAAAAAAGTGACAATTTTACAAAAAAAACTGTTTTTCTTACTTTTTGCTAAAATACAAATCCAAAAAAATATAAAAAATGTTTTTCATCGGTTTTGGCTGATTTATATTCTTCCTCATATTTTTGGTTAAAAAAATCGCAATCGGCGTTAATTGATTGGTTTGCGCAAAAGTTGCTGCGTTTACGGATGATGAAAATTCATTTCTGGGGTTTTTATTTTTTGTTTATTTTTTACTAGTAATGGCGGTGATCTGCGATTTTTAGCGGTACTGCGATATTGCAGTGGACATGTCGGACCATTTTGACACTTTCTTGGGATCATTGGCATTTATACAGCGATCATTCCTATAAAAATGCACTGATTACTGTATAAATGCCATTGGCAGTGAAGAGGTTAACCTGCAGGGGGAGATCTAGGGGTAACTGTGTTCCCTAGGTGTGTTCTAACTGTATGGGGGCTGGGCTGTCAGGGGCACCAGAGATCTAACTGATCCCAGGGACGGGATCCGTAGATCTCTGTCATGCCCCCTGTCAGAACGGGGAACTGCCGTGTTTACTTCGGCGGTTCCCCGTTCTTTCCCTCTGGCAGCTCATCGCGGCTCGCTGGCGGACATCGGGTCCGCCCGAGCTGCGGGCACGCTCCTCCTGAGTGTGGTGGGCACCAGCGCGTGCCGCCTAGCTGCCTGTCCGTAAATCACTGTCTATTTACGGCGATTTGCAAGACAGCTCCACACTGCCGCAGTAAATATACTGCGTGCGGTGTGGAAGTGGGTAAAGCACCATTGGCCCAAGCTGTCCAATAAAAATGCTGCAGAGGAGGCACGCCTTACTGCAGTGTCAGACAAATACTACTAAAAGACAAATACTCCCTTCCAGCCCACCCCTCTTAACTACAAGGTAAAAACAGGTTTATCTGTATAAGATTTACCCATAATCCTATGTTTTTCTCACACAGTTAAGAAGCAAAATGAGAATCTGCTGCTGCTGAAAAGGTACAAGCGAAATCACATATTAGTATGCTATATGGTATAAGATAATAATTTATTATTTATCTATTTACTGTGAAATTACTGGTTTGAATTTATAACTTCAAACTTCAGTAATTTGTCCATTAAGCCACCTGCTTGAGTACAGTTTCTGAAAATATAGTAAATGACCTTAAAAATAACATATAATAATTATTTGTATATTACTTACTTATGGTAATTAACCCCTTGCCACCCAGGCCAATTCTGACACGTCTCTTCTACACGTGACACACTGAGACAGTCAACAGTGTTAACTGAGACAGTCAACAGTAAATGGCTTTAAACATGCTTGGGATAAACCTAAATCTATAGTCAGACAACAAGGTTAATGCGAAAACAAAACAAAAAAAAAAAAAAGGGGCAGGCTTGATGGACTACTCAGTCTTTTTCTGCTGTCACTTTTCTATGTCTCTATATTTCTATGTAAAAATCATAATTTTTTTGCTAGAAAAATTACTCAAAACCCACAAACATTATATATATTGTTTTAGCAGGCACCCTAGGGAATAAAATGGCGGTCATTGCAACTTTTTATATTACACAGTATTTGCGTAGCAATTTTTCAAACACGTTTTTTTTGGAAAGAAACTGTTTCATGAATAAAAAAACAATCAGTAAAGTTAGTCTGATTTTTTGGTATAATGTGAAAGATGATGTTACGCCAAGTAAATAGATACCTAACATGTCACACTTAAAAATTGCTCACACTTGTGGAGTGGCGCCAAACTTCAGTACTTAAGAATCTCCATAGACAAAGCTTTAAAATTTTTTAGAGGTTACCTGTTTAGAGTTACAGAGGAGGTCTTGTGCTAGAATTATTGCTCACGTTCTAAGGTTCGCGGTGTTTGTAACCTGTGTGTATCTGGCTCTGATACTAGCTAATGCCTCACCAGCCACTGACCTCACCACACATCCCTGCTTTACAGCAAAAAAATGGAAGCCAGGAACCTGCCACTGCAGTACAGCAAAGGCTGTGAATACCAAAAAGGAGCAAGCTCCCCAAGCTGGAAGGGAATAAGTTGTAAAGTCAACAATTTTGCCAAACCACCATTGAGACGCTGGGCATAGATGGGCGGCTGAGGACATACTTTAAATGCTGCTCACTCTATAAAAAAACTCTGGAATACATCACCGAACCAGCAATAATATTTCTTTTTTTAACATTTTTTGAACTTCTTTAATTCTTTTCAAATTTCAAATAAAAAAATACAAAAAATTATTGAAAAATAATAAAATTTGTCACTGACATACAAATAAAAAGTTTCTTAATGCTTTTCTTAAATATTTTTTAGGCTTTTGCACACATAATGTGTTCCTAAAACCTAGTACACACGATCAGAAAATCATACGAAAAATACTGCTTTTGAAAGGATTGTACAATAATTTGATCGTTACTACACAGCTTTCGAGAGCCGATCAGGACAGGTCCTGCAAAATTATCTGATGGGACAAGCACGACATTTTTTCTTGTACGATTTTGGCTTAACCCCTTTTTGACCGCCCCACGTAAATTTACTGTGGGGCAGCAGTTGCTGTGTGCAGAATAACGTACAGGTACGTGATTCTACACCTCCGGGTCTGGGCGACCCGTTTCTGCTGTGATTGAACACAGCAGGAGCCAATCAGGGGGTCTGCCGGGACCTGCCAATTGTTCCCAAGAGAGGCAAAACGGCGGTCTGCCTATGTAAACAAGGCAGATTGCTGTTCTGTTAGTAGGGAAGATAGAGATCCTGTGTTTCTGCTAAGCAGGAACACGGATCTCTGTCTTCCCACAGTTAAAGCACCCCCCACATAGTTAGCAAGCACTCCTTAGTGAAACATTTAACTCTTTGATTGCCCCTGGTGTTAAGCCCTTCCCTGCTAGTGTCATTAGTACAGTGACAGTGCATATTTTTTAGCACTGATCACTGTATTAGTGTCAGTAAAAAAAAATTACGCAAGTCGTTTCAGCACAAAGGCGTTACTTACCCACTTGAAGGCTTCTTCAATTGCTCATCCGATCATGTCGTCTATGCGGTAACATGCCCTTGTGGGTTACTATACGTCGGGAGGACGATACGGCCACTAAGGCAATGCTTTGGATGACATAGGAGACTTATTGAAGATGGTAAAGATCTCCACAGTGTGCCTCTGCATTTTTTACAATGCCATAATAGGTCCACTGTGGGACTTGAGGTTTGGATCATTGAGCAAATCCCCAGATCCCTACCTGATGCGGAAAGATTCAAGAGGTTGTGTTCTAGAGAGACCTTTTGGATCTACCGCCTTGATGTACTTTCGCCAGGTGGACTCAACGAAACCATAGAAATATCTACCATTTTGTAGTCCCCTCCCCCAGCCACCTTGGCCTGTTTTTTCCTTTATCACGTTTTTAAACATGACTTCTCTGGAGATATGGTGTATATCACTATCATTAGTCTATCATTACATTTTTTCTCTATATATATAATTCTTTTCACTTAGATGTCTACACTTGCACTTACCCAATGCATATGTGAGCATTTTATAATACATTTTGGACATGTTTTTTCACCATGCTTTATAGAATTCCACGCGGCTCAACCTCTGTTTTTTATATGGATACATATAGGTCTTTTGCATCTTTTCTTGACCTTTTTAACAAATATGCCAACCAAGTTGACACTTTTTATATGCCCTTTCGTCATTCTCCAGACAGAATCTATAATTCGTCATTTTTCATTACCTTTTCCAGGATTTTAATCATGCTTTTTACCTCCTCATTCCTCCAATTTAAAGTTTGTTTTCCCTATGGAGATACACCGACATACACACACTTACTGTTTTCCCCTGAGTTCCTTTTTTCTCCCTCCCCCTTCCCTGCCTCCATTCCCCCTTGTTTCCTCCCCCTTTTTATCATTTTTTATCATTATTTGTTTCATGTGTATTATCATGTATTTATAAAATGTTTTTACTATGAACTTCCTTGCACCAGCCTTCCCAGCGTTCTAGTAGAATCGCTGATGTGTGTGATGTCCCGCCCCTCAGATGAGGTCGGGCCACATAAAGATGGCTGAGACTGAACCCAGGTGTGCCTGAAGAAAGAGCGCGGTCCCTTCGTTCCCAGCGGACCGAACGCTCAGAAACGCGTCGCACAGTGCTGACGTCACGCCGCCGCGACCCACTGCTGTGTCCTCCAAGCCTCGGTTTGGCGTCCTTGCTGGCTCCAGACGCTGCTGTACATCTCCACCGGACTTGCTTACCAGCACACCACCGGATGGCAAGCTGCTGACGTCTCCCACCTTGGGACATATTCTACATATGTGCATTACCATGCCTGTCTTGTGAGTTGCCACGATACTGTTTTTATTGCTATTAAATTGTCTACAGTCTACTCTTAGAAGCGCCTTTCTCCTTGTTTTGTATTAGTGTCAGTGGTCCCCAAAAAAGTTTCAAAAGTGCCACTTAGTGTACGATTTGTCTGCTGCATTGTCGCAGTGCCACTATAAACTTCTGATCGCCACCATTACTAGTAAAAATAAATAAATAAAAATTCCATAAAAGTATCCCATAGTTTGTAGACGCTATAACTTTTGCAAACCAATCTTATTATTACACTTATTGGGATTTTTTTACCAAGAACATGTAGCAGAATATATATTGGACTAATTTGATGAAGAAATTAGATTTTTTACATTTTTTTATTGGATCTGTTTCATAGCAGAAAAAAATATATATATTTTTTTTTCAAAATTGTCTGTCTTTTTTTTTTGTTTATAGCGCAAAAAATAAAAACCACAGAAGTGATCAAATAGCACCAAAAGAATGCTCTATTTGTGGGAAAAAAAGGACATCAATTTTATTTGGGTACAGCGTTGCACAATCGCGCAATGGTCAGTTAAAATAATGTAGTGCAGTATCGCAAAAAATGGCCTGGTCATGAAGTAGGGTAAACCCTCCAGAGCTGAAAAGGGTTAATCAGTACAATTTTCGTCCAAAACTATAATGCAATGCATTATATCACTTCTGAATTTTTATTCTGTCATACAAGCGTAGAGGGTAACGTGCTCTGTCACCCGCGACCTGGCCAAGCTGGCCTAAGTTCTTCTGTGAGTGGTAGAATGCCTGTCAGAGTCTGCAGGGGATTTCTCCCCCTCCCTTTTTTTCTCCTCACACAGACACACAGAGCTGCTCACTCTGCACCCTCCCATGTGTCCCTATTGGCCTGAGGAAGAGAGCCAATTATAGGAGCAATTACATGAGCCAATCAGAGGGACTTTAACAAGCAGCAGAAGCTGCAAAGGATTCTGAGATATGTAGTCCCTATCTAAAATGGCTCCATAGCTTCCTATGGACACAGAACTACAAGAGCCAGCCTGCTCTGGGGGCAAAGAAATGAGAGACACCATCTTGCTGATATGAGGAGATTTTCAGTTAACATGAGGCAGGAGAAAAGATGAGAGATGCTGCCTCCCAGGTCATTCCACCGCATGGATCCAGATATCCACAACCGGTCGGGCACATCCAGCCTGACAGAGGGGGGTTCCAGATGCATATCCAGACACGCCTGCATCGATGTTGTGAAGCGTTCTGGTGTGAGGTAACCAGTCGGATCACTAGAAGAGCCTGCCTGTTCCAGGATGTTCATTTGGGCCTTGACCGCAGGATTGGGTGAGAGGGCATTTGCCCATTTGCAGGAAACAAGGACACTGCCAGGGCCGGCCCTACCATGGGACCCAGGCAGAATGTTGTGAGGGAAGGCAGAGCAGGGCTACCTACACGATCTGCATCGGGTGCAAACTCAGTGAGAGTGTTGTGGGCTGCCTGAAACAGCACTGTCCCGCGCAGCCATGGCACTCTCACTGAGTCTGCACCCGGTGCTTCAGTGACAGCCAAAGCCCAGAGAACAGTGTGAGAGCAAGTCTCCTCCCTTGCTCCGCCCATATGATAGAGCTGGAGGAACTTTCTCACACGAGGTCCTGAGCAGGGATGGTGCCAGGTGAGTGCAGAGCATGGAAGGAGGGGGGTCAAGGAGAAGTGTAGAGAGTCAGCATACTAATCGGCTGATCCAGCACTGAGATCCCTCGATTCTTTCACTGAAACTCCATTCCTGAACAGAGTGATCTGGAGGGGTGACAGGGACAGCCTGGACTGGAGCAGAGAGGGGGAGAGGGAGAGATGGTACACAGCACAAGGAAGCTCTGCATATATTACGCTAGCCTGTCTGTATACCCTAGTAACCTGTCTGTATACCCTAGTATCCTGTCTGTATACCCTAGTAACCTGTCTATATACCCTAGTAGTCTGTCTGTATGCCCTTGTAGCCTGTCTATATACCCTAGTAGTCTGTCTGTATACCCTAGTAAGTTGTCTATATATCCTAGTAGCCTGTCTGTATACCCTAGTAGCCTGTCTGTATACCCTAGCCTTTCTATATACCCTAGTAGCCTGTCTGTATACCCTAGTAGCCTGTCTGTATACCCTAGTAGCCTCTCTGTATATCCTAGCCTGTCTATATACCCTAGTAGCCTGTCTGCATACCCTAGCCTGTCTATACACCCTAGTAGCCTTTCTGTATACCCTAGCTTGTCTATATACCCTAGTAGCCTGCCTGTATACCCTAGTAGCCTGCCTATGTACCCTAGTAGCCTGTCTATATACCCTAGTAGTCTGTCTATATACTACCCTAGTATCCTGTCTGTATATCCAAGTAGCCTGTAAGTATACCCTAGCCTGTCTATATACCCTAGTAGCCTGTCTGTATACCCTAGTAGCCTGTCTATATATCCTAGTAGCCTGTCTGTATACCCTAGTAGCCTGCCTCTATACCCTAGCCTGTCTATATACCCTAGTAGCCTGTCTGTATACCCTAGAAACCTGTCTATATACCCTAGTAGCCTGTCTGTATACCCTAGTAGCCTGATTGTATATCCTAGTAGTCTGTCTATATACCCTAGTAGCCTGTCTGTATACCCTAGTAGCCTGTCTGTATACCCTAGCCTGTCTATATACCCTAGTAGCCTGTCTGTGTACCCTAGCCTGTTTATACACCCTAGTAGCCTTTCTGTATACCCTAGCCTGTCTATATACCCTAGTAGCCTGTCTGTTTACCCTAGTAGCCTGTCTATATACTGCCCTGGCCTGTCTATATATCCTAGCCTATCTATATACCCTAGCCTGTCTATATACATTAGCCTGTCTATGTACCATAGCCTGTCTATATACCGTAGCCTGTCTATATACCCTAGCCTGTCTATATACTACACTAGCATGTCTATATACTACTTTAGCCTGCCTATATACCTTAGCCTGTCTATATACCTTAGCTTGTCTTTATACTACACTAGCCTGTCTATATACTTTAGCCTGTCTATATACCTTAGCCTGTCTATATACCCTATCCTGTCTACATACCCTAGCCTGTCTGTATAATACAATAGCCTGTCTGTATTCTACACTAGCCTGTCTTTATGCTACACTAGCCTATCTACAGTACATCACAAACGCGAGTACACCCCTCACATTTTTGTAAACATTTTAGGAGCGCAAGATCTCTAACATCTACCAGCTCCATGATGTCTAGATGGAGTAGTGGAAGAGGATTCCAGTGGCAATCTGTAAACTCCATGCCCAATGGTGGCCACACAAAATATTGACACTTTGGGTCCAATTTGGACATTTTCACTTAGGTGTGTGCTCACTTTGTTGCCAGCAGTTTAGACATTAATGGCTACGTGTTGAGTTATTTTGAGGGGACATGAAATTTACACTGTTATACAAGCTGTACACTCACTACTTTACATTGTAGCAAAGTGTCATTTCTTCAGTGTTGTCACATCTAAATATATAATAAAATGTTTACAAAAATGTGAGTGGTGTACTCACTTTTGTGAGATACTGTATATACTACACTAGCCTGTCTATATATTACACTAGCCTGTATATATGCCTAAGCCTGTCTATATACCTTAGCCTGTCTATATACTACACTAGCTCTTAACTTAGAATCACACTTATGTGTTTAGTGCAAAATCTGACTTCCTAATAAATTTAATTTTAGTTTTAATTACCATGATATAAAATAATGGATGTGTGGGCCTTTTGGTGGTTGTGAGTTTCTTTTTTTGGGGGCAGCATTTCATTCTTGGACCCAGGCAGCACAATGTCTTGGGCCAGCCCTGGATACTGCACACAGACAGCGTTGTATGGATACTGTATACAGACATCATTGCTCTTAGTCACCTTGCTGACATTTGTAGTGCCACAGGACACAAGGCTTTTTAGATACAGAGACACTCTATACAGACACCATTGTCCTTTCACCCTGCTGAGGAAGATCTTACATTTCTTTACTTGATAATCTGGGCCGGTTGTGTTGTTTGGCCCTGCTATTTAGGAGTTTGAGTGCACCAACAAGAGTGCTTAGCTAAAGATTCAAGGCCTCATCTTCCTTCCAAGAAACTAAAATTACTGGTGCTATATGGGCATGCACACACATGTTCAGGGCTCTGTATACAGTATCTCACATAAGTGAGTACACCCCTCACATTTTTGTAAAAATGTATTCAATTTTTTCAAGTGACAACACTGAAGAAATGACACTTTGCTACAATGTAAAGTAGTGAGTGTACAGCTTGTATAACAGTGTAAATTTGCTGTCCCCTCAAAATAACTTAACATACAGCCATTAATGTCTAAAATGCTGGCAACAATGTGAGTACACCCCTAAGTGAAAATGTCCAAATTGGGCCCAATTAGCCATTTTCCCTCCCTGGTGTCATGTGACTCGTTAGTGTTACACGGTCTCAGGTGTGAATGGGGAGCAGGTGTGTTAAATTTGGTGTTATTGCTTTCACTCTCTCATACTGGTCACTGGAAGTACAACATGGCACCTCATGGCAAAGAACTCTCTGAGGATCTGAAAAAAAAAGAATTAAAAAACATGCTGAGCGCCATATTCAGAGGTTGTCTTTGGGAAATAGACGTATGAGTGTTGCCAGCATTGCTGCAGAGGTTATAGGGGTTGGGGGTCAGCCTGTCAGTGCTCAGACCATACACTGCACACTGCATCAAATGTCCTGTGGTCTGATGAGACCAAGATAAACTTATTTGGTTCAGATGGTGTCATGCGTGTGTGGCGGCAACCAGGTGAGGAGTACAAAGACAAGTGTGTCTTGCCTACAGTCAAGCATTGTGGTGGGAGTGTCATGGTCTGGGGCTGCATGAGTGCTGCTGGTACTGGGGAGCTACAGTTCATTGAGGAAACCATGAATGCTAATATGTACTGTGACTTACGGAAGCAGAGCATGATCCCCTCCCTTCGGAGACTGGGCCGCAGGTCAGTATTCCACCATAACAACCCCAAGCACACCTCCAAGATGACCACTGCCTTGCTAAAGAAGCTGAGGGTAAAGGTGATTGACTGGCCAAGCATGTCTCCACACCTAAATGCAAGGTGGAGGAGCGCAAGGTCTCTAACATCCACCAGCTCTGTGATGTTGTCATGGAGGAGTGGAAGAGGACTCCAGTGGCAACCTGTGAAGCTCTGGTGAACTCCATGCCCAAGTGGGTTAAAGCAGTGCTGGAAAATAATGGTGGCCACACAAAATATTGGTACTTTGGGCCCAATTTGGACAATTTCACTTGTATTCACTTTTGTTGCCAGTAGTTTAGACATTAATGGCTGTATGTTGAGTTATTTTGATGGGACAGCAAATGTACACTGTTATACAAGCTGTACACTCACTAATTTACATTGTAGCAAAGTGTTATTTCTTCAGTGTTGTCATATGAAAAGATAGAATAAAATCTTTACAAAAATGTGAGGGGTGTACAGTTATGAAGAGTGGCTGGACCAAGCCACCCAAGTTCTGGATCAATGGGATGTCTCTGAGACCCACATGAAGCAAAGAATTACAGAGAGTCTAAGGGATCCCGCATCAGAAGCTATCCACAGTCTGAAGCACTGCCAGAAAGATTGTGTCGCCCAAGACTACCTGAATATTCTGCAGGATGTATTGGGGCACACTGAAAAGGCCTCCGACCTTTTGTGCCAGTTTGAACATACTTACCAGCACAAAGGGGAGAAATTTTCCGATTATGTAAGGCATCTGGATAAGATATTGCATCAATTCTTATTGAAGAAGGGTTTGGACCCCCGTGAAGTGGATGAGGTCCGTGCACAGCAAGTCTTGCGGGGTGCCCAGCCATTGGACACCATCACCATTCTACTAAAAACTCAGCAGGATGGGGGCATATTGAAGTATCCCGATCTGATCCGGATCGTGCGGGAAGAGGAGGCCATGTTGGAAGACAAGAAGTCAGAAGTAGATGTCAGGGGTCAGAGTGGCCAGTGTAGATGGTGTTGAGTTTCTCAAGACTCAAGTGTCACAGCTGATGGAAAGGATGACCGGCTCCTCCGATAATCCCAGGGTGTGTACCTGACTTTAGGCTCAGCTTTTTGAGACTGCCCAGGTGAAGACAGATAATCCTATTCAGCAGTGTTAGAACATGCTAATAAGACCCACGATAATGTCACCCCTTTTCCATTTCAGTATATTGAGAGGTATATCTTCTCTCCAACATCCCTAAAGGACATAGAAATCCATTGGGTAATGTTACCTATAACCATCTATCCAAAGCCTGAATCATTTGTGTCTAACACTATTATTCTTCTTCTATGATATAACTGGTGCTCAGTCATACATAGCCTTGCTTTTGTTTTAAAGCTAAGTATTCTAAATGCAATTCTGTTGAAGAAGGACACCAACAGTCATGCAGCATAAAAATTCCACCATTCCAGCCTGATGACTGCATATATGGCTTGTGGTTTGTACATATGACCTTAGCAGCGGTTTCTGTGATTGCATCGCTGAACATTCCAGAACAATCGGTATGTCTGGGAGGGTATGCAGAACAGCTGTCCTTTTTTTAGCACAAGGTGTTTCCCCAGTATGATACTTGCTTAACACAAACTAATACTGCACAGACTAGACTACGCAGCTCAAATTCTGAAGTAGTCATAGCAGCTATCAGCATTTTATGTGTCATAATACCTGAAGGAGGGGCCTGAGAGCTTAACAGTCTGGTCTGTTAACCAGTTCGGTCCTAGAGCCATTATTCACTTTTTTTTCACACCTGTGTAAAGATGATCACCTTAGGTCTGAAAATTAGTTAGAACCCTCAAACATTATGTATTTTCTGAATGCAGAGACTCTCAATAACAAAATGGTAGGCAACTGTAATTTTTTATGTCCCATTGGCTCAGTGGTTTATCAAACCCATATTTTTGGTACAAAATACATTAAAGCAGATTTTAGTGCTCACAAACACAATATAATACAAACTTTGTGGTATAATATAAAAGATGAGGTTGTCCCAAGTTAATAGATGCCCAACATGTCAAGCCTTAAAATTGTGTGTGCCAGTGAAATGGCTACAAGATTTAGCATCCAATATTGTCCATAGGGGAAGCTTTGAGTACCTTTACAGCTCATCAGTTTAGAGGTTATCATTAATAATGTGCCTAGCATTATTGCTCTCACTCCAGTGTGCACAGTGATATATAACGTGTTGGCAAATTACCATTTTCATATTACCAACACATGCATTTTTGAATGTATGTGTGTGTATGTGATGGCGGAGGGGGGATTTTAATATTTTAGCTACTACCTACTGTGACTGTGACTGCTTGCAGACAGTGCCCTGACACGATCATCTCTTCCTAACCGCAGGTAATTGCTGGCTGTGGGCTGAGCAGCCGTAGATTTTAGCAAAAACCTGTCATTCCAGCCGCAGAAATCCACAGACTCTTGCTGCTGGAGTTCACAGTGTGCTAATTGCCCACGTGAACATAACCTTAAGGCTGGGTTCACACCTATGCGAATTAGACGTGGATTTCCCCGCATCCAATTCGCATGACAGGAGACTGTGACCGGCTCTCAATGGAGTCGGTTCACACATCTCCTGAGCGGCTTACAGAGGAATCCTGTGCATATTTGGCTCTGTTTCAGGGCCCAATTCAGGCATAAATTCAGCCCTGAAACGGAGAGCTGGGACACACCGGGCTCCTGTGGTCAGCCGCATCCGGCATCAGTGTGAACCCAGCCGTAAAGCGGAGGTCTGCCTGCCTCTTTAAAAATTAAAAGTCAGCAGCTACACATACTGTAGCTGCTGACTTTTAACATAAGGACACTTACCTGTCCTGGAGTCCAGCAATGCTGGCACCGCAGCTGATATTTCCTTCAGCTGTCAGGTGCTGCCGCTGCCATTGCCGGTAAGGGAACCCGGCAGTGTCGCCTTTTGGCTTCACTGCCTGGTCCCTAATGGGCATGCGCGCAGCGTGCTGCACTCTCTCACTGGCCGGTGAAGGTAAGGGAGGAGGGGAGGGACCTAGCTGCTGACGTACTTCACCACGCCCCGGTCTCCCGGAAGTGGGGACAGGTTACCTTTCAAAGACATGTATACGCCCCCCTCCCCCCCCTCCCGAAAGGTGCCAAATGTATCACCGGAGGGGGGGAGGAATCAGATAAGTGGAAGTTCCACTTTTGGGTGGAATTCCGCTTTAAGTACTGCTAAGTTGTAGTATATTACATTGCTTTTGTGTTTAGATACACTTTAGGAAAATGTCTGCTGCTATATATATACAGTATCTCACAAAAGTGAGTAAAACCCTCACATTTTTGTAAATATTTTATTATATCTATTCATGTGACAACACTGAAGAAATGACACTTTGCTACAATGTAAAGTAGTGAGTTTACAGCTTGTATAACAGTGTAAATTTGCTGTCCCCTCAAAACAACGCAACACACAGCCATTAATGTCTAAACCACTGGCAACAAAAGTGAGGTCTCAGGTGTGAATGGGGAGCAGGTGTGTTAAATTTGGTGTTATTGGTCTCACTCTCTCATACTGGTCACTGGAAGTTCAACATGGCACCTCATGGCAAAGAACTCTCTGAGGATCTGAAAAATAGAATTGTTGCTCTACATAAAGATGGCCTAGGCTATAAGAAGATTGCCAAGACCCTGAAACTGAACTGCAGCACGGTGGCCCAGACCATACAGTGGTTTAGCAAGACAGGTTCCACTCAGAACAGGCTTCACCATGGTCAATCAAAGAAGTTGAGTGCATGTGCTCAGCGTCATATCCAGAGGTTGTCTTTGGGAAATAGATGTATGAGTGCTGCCAGCATTGCTGCAGAGGTTGAAGGGGTGGGGGGTCAGCCTGTCAGTGCTTAGATCATACACCGCACACTGCATCAAATTGGTCTGCATGTCACCCCACAAGAAAGCCTCTTCTAAAGATGATGCACAAGAAAGCCCGCAGTTTGCTGAAGAAAAGCAGACTAAGGACATGGATTACTAGAACCATGTCCTGTGGTCTGATGAGACCAAGATAAACCTATTAGGTTCAGATGGTGGCAAGCATGTGTGGGGGCAACCAGGTGAGAAGTACAAAGACAAGTGTGTCTTGCCTACAGTCAAGGATGGGGGTGGGAGTGTCATGGTGTGGTGCTGCATGAGTGCTGTAGGCACTGGGGAGCTACAGTCCATTGAGGAAACCATGAATGCCAACATGAACTGTGACATACTAAAGCAGAGCATGATCCCAACCCTTCGAAGATTGGGCCACAGGGCAGTATCCCAACATGATGACGACCTCAAACACACCTCCAAGATGACCACTGCCTTGCTAAAGAAGCTGAGAGTAAAGGTGATCGACTGGACAAGCATGTCTCCAGACTGTGATCGAATGCAAGGTGAAGTGGTAGACGGACCACGCCTGTCGCCTCGTTTGCATTCATTTGGACTGGATTTTGCCAGCCACTGTGGCAGAGCTGGTTCCAGTCTGGAATTTGTTGTCCACTGGAGTCCACCAGCAGGTGGCTTAAATAATCGGGAAGAGATTTCACTTGAGCTCTGACCTGGTAATCTGAGGGAGCTCTGTGTCTGTTTGGACTTTAAAAAAGACAAGGTTTGCATTTTGGCTTGTGTTTTGTGGGTGTCGAGGGCCAGACCCACACTGTATAATGAGCAAACTGTACTGTTTAGTTTAACGCTGATGGCAAAGACTTATTTTCTGTTTTGTTTGTTTTAACCTGCAAACCTATTTTTCTAAATAAACCTATCAAGCCACCAGATTTGAAAGAAGGTTGCCTGCACGCTGACTATTTTCCTTAGGAAAGATGATCCCCACAAACTAATCTCCCACACATGGTGGAGTTTATTGTGCACCTGTCACGTACCTGGCGGATTAGTCTGACTTATGCAGTGGGTAACCTCCCTCACGACCCTGACTCAGGAACCCCTGGTAGAGTAGACAGGAGGCTCGGGAGTGTAGGGTGGCACGAGGGTCAGACTGGGTCACTGGTGTTGGTAGAAGTCCGTTGGTGCACTCGCGCACTTGCAGAATGGCCGTAAAGGCTGGGTCGTGAAACAGGCTGGCGGTGCGGTACAGGAGGAGCAGGCAGATGGATGGTCGGGTTCAGGCAAGGTCGTCAACAGGTGGGCAGGCAAAGTACAGGAGGGCGAAACAAGAGAGTGGTCGTAGGCAGTCCAGGGGTCGGTGCAGGCAGAAATCAGCAACGTCATGCAGGCTGGGTCACAGGAACAGAGAATCAGATACAGGTTGCTCAGGAAACACACACTACATGCTGTAGATCACACAGCACTTGCTGTAGGGCTTGCTGAGCTGATATAGAGCCATTTGGCGCTGTCTCCGGGGCGGGAACGCGCGGGAGCGCCCAAATAGTCCAAACAGTGCCTTTTTGCAAGCACTTCTCTAACATTGCCCCCCTCCCCCAAGGGGCAGCCTCCGAATGCCCAGCCGGGCCTTCAGATCCGGGTGAGACCTCTAAAATGACCGGAGCAGATCTTTTGCATGGACGTGTCCTTCAGGTTCCCTGGAACTTTCTTCCGGTCCGTACCCTTTTCACTTGACAAGGTACTGAATCAAGCCCCCTCTTCTTCTGCAGTCGAGGATGGCCTTGACTTCATACTCCTCCTCTCCATCCATGAGGATCGGTTCAGGTGGGGCCGTGTTCCTTCCGGGAAACTGGTCCCTTGTTACGGGTTTGAGCAGAGTGACATGGAATACCGGGTGTACACGAAGCGAAGAGCGAAGGTCCAGTTCGTGAGCCACATTATTAAGCTTCCTCTTAACTGGGAAGGGGCCCATAAATTTAGGTCCAAGTTGGGCATGAAAGTCTTAGGTTCTGGGTGGAAAGCCAGACCTGGTCACCAGGCTTTAGATCCAGTTCCCCCCGCCTCCTTCTATCAAAGGATCGTTTATTGAGCTCCTGCGTCTGGGACAGGGTTTCCTGAAGGAGCTTGTTATTCCTTGTGAGGAAATCGGTGATGCTCTGCACCGCAGGTACGGCACTCTCAGGTACTACGTTGGGAAGGAAGGAGGGGTGGTAGCCGAGGTTCACCCAGAATGGTGACTGGTTGGTGGCAGAATGGACCCAGTTGTTGTAGGTGAACTCGGCTTCTGGCAGCAAGGAGACCCAATCGTCCTGGGTGAATGAGGAATAGCAGCGCAGATACTGCTCCAGGGTCTGGTTTGTTCTCTCCGTCTGGCCATTGGTTTGAGGATGATAGGCAGAAAAGAAGGCCAATTCAATTCCCGAGGTTGAGCACAGTGCCTTCCAGACCCTGGACATAAACTGTACCCCTTGATCGGATACAATGTGGGTTGGTAGCCCATGGAGGTGGACAATCTCCTTCACAAAAGTCTCTGCCGTCTGGACTGCTGAGGGGGTGCCCTTCATGGGAATAAAATGTGCCATTTTGGTAAGGCGGTCAACCACTACGAAGGTGGTCGAGAACCCCTCTGAAGGGGGCAGTTCCACTATAAAGTCCATGGAGAGTTGCGACCATGGGCGTTCCGGGATGGCAAGTGGGTTCCAGAGTCCCCAAGCCTTGGTTCTGTTGACCTTGCTGCGAACACAGATGGGGCAAGCTCTTACATATTCCCTGCAATCCTTGTCTGATGATGGCCACCAAAATTATCTAGAGAGCAGGTCTGCAGTCTTGCGCCCACCAAAATGTCCTGCCAGTCTGTGATTGTGGCATAGTTCCAGTACGGCCAGACGCTGTTCCTCGGGGACGAAGATCTTCATACCGAACCACCATAGCCCATTCTGAAGGGTCACTCTGGGATCCGGTGAGGTGGGAGACCCAGCAACAGACAGCCTGATATGGGACAGGAGGTCCTCTTGAACTAACAGAAAGCTGCGTGCCGGGAGGATGGTATCAGCTAGCGGGGAGTTCCCCAGTTCCAAGAACATTAGTGACAGGGCATCTGGTTTCACGTTTTTTGACCCAGGCCTGTAAGTGATATGTAACTGGAAGCGGGAGAAAAAGAGAGCCCATCTGGCCTGACGGGGCTCGAGTCGTTTGGCGGTGCGCAGGTACTCCAGGTTTTTATGGTTAGTAAAAACGAGGACTGGATGCACGGCTCCTTCCAGCAGATACCGCAATTCCTGGAGAGCAGATTTTATAGCAAGAAGCTCTCTATCTCCCACGTCGTAGTTGCATTCGGGGGTGTCAATTTCCGGGAGTATTAGGCAATAGGGTGCAGTGCGGCTTTTGGTCCCAATCTCTGCGAAAGGACTGCACCCACTGCCGTTTCGGAGGCATCAAACTCCAGTATGTAGGGCTGCGTAGGGTCCTGGTGCTTTAGGATCGGAGTGGAGGTGAAGAGCTCCTTAAGCTGCTGGAAGGCTACTTGGGCTTCAGGAGTCCAATGAAAGCGGGAAGTTTGTTTTGTCAGTTGGGTGATGGGGGCGATCACAGCTGAGAACCCCTTAACGAACTTCCGGTAGAAATTAGAAAAACCGACAAAACGTTGCACCGCTTTTTTGTCTGTGGGTGCCGGCCAGTTTACTATGGTGGTCACCTTCTGAGGGTCCATTGTGATGCCTGAAACTGAAAGGATGAACCCCAGAAAGGAAATGCTGGAGCACTCGAACACGCACTTCTCCGCTTTAGCGTAGAGGCCATGCTGGCGAAGGCGACTTAGCACGCTCTTGACATGGGTTCGGTGATCCTCCAGGGAAGGGGAGAAGATCAGGATATCTTCTAAATACACCACCACAAGCAGGTCAAGGAAGTCCCGAAAGATATCATTAACAAGGTGCTGGAAGGTGGCTGGTGCATTACAGAGTCCAAATGGCATGACCAAGTACTCATAGTGGCCGAACCGGGTTTGGAAGGCCGTTTTCCACTCGTCCCCTTCCCTGATCCTAATGAGATTATATGCACCGCATAGGTCCACCTTAGAGAACACGGTGGCGGATCCTAGCCATTGAAACAACTCCGGAACTAATAGAAGGGGGTACCGGTGATTTTGTTGAGGTCCCTGTAATCAATGCAGGGCCTCAAGGACTTGTCTTTCTTTTTGACAAAAAAGATCCCGGCTCCGGCAGGGGATGTGGAAGGCCTGATGAAAACCTTCTCCAAATTCTCATCCAGGTAAGATTTAAGTGCTGCCAATTCCTTTTCCGAAAGGGGGTAGATTCTGCCGAATGGTACCGCCATGCCAGGGAGCAACTCTATAGGGCAGTCGTAGAAACGATGTGGTGGCAGGACATCTGCCCCTTTCTTGCTGAACACATCAAGAAAGTCATGGTACTCACTGGGCAGATGCAAGACTACGGCAAGGATTGCATGCATCTTGGGGTCCGGTATGGATAGTATCCCTCCTTGGCTGTGCGGAGGGGTTTTTCCGGACTTACAGGGACAGGTCTGCACTGAATGTCCAGATCCTCCGCAGTACAAGCACAAACCGTTATGCAGTCGTCTCTGCCTCTCTTCGGGGGAGAGCGTTGGCCGTTGGGGCCCACCCGGTCATGGTTTAAGAGGATGCTCGGAGCAGGAGGAGTACACGGGGGTGCCAGACCTTTCGGTGCTACGTTCCCGCAGGCGGTGGTCGATTTGGATGGCCAAATCGATCAAGGTGCCCAGGGTTTGCGGTAGGCTCACAGGAGCCAGTTCGTCCTTAAGGGGCTCGGACAGCCCCAGCCGGAACTGGGATCGCGGAGCCGCGTTATTCCATTCATTATCTGCGCTCCAGCGCCAAAACTCTGCTACGTAGTCCCTAGCGGGGCGGTGACCTTGCTGGAGGGCATGGAGCGCGGCTTCTGCAGGGGCGGCTAGATGCGGGTCCTCGTAGAGTCTGGTCATAGCCCGGAAGAACCGGGCAAGGGTGGTGGTCTCAGGAGCCGAGCACTCCAGTAGGCGGTGAGCCCAGGCCTGTGGCTCACCCCAGAGGAGTGAGATGACCAACCCCACTTTGGTACTCTCCTTAGAGAAGGTACTGGGTTGCAGGGAGAAGAAAAGTTCACAGGAAATGCGAAACGCCCGAAATTGCTTATGGTCCCCTGAAAACCGTTCAGGCAGAGGTACTTCTGGCTCCATAGGTGCCGTGAAGACGGTATGTTGAGGGAGCTCCCGGACTTGATCCTTCAGCTGGAGGTAGCCAGAGTGCAGATCACTCACCACTTGGGCAAGGCTGGTCACCTGCTCACACAGTTCCTTTGTAAGGTAGGCACCCTGCGCAGACTTGGTCATGGCTGTCTGATACTGTCACGTACCTGGCGGATGAGTCTGAATTATGCAGTGGGTAACCTCTCTTATGACCCTGACTCGGGAACCCCTGGTAGAGCAGACAGGAGGCTCAGGAGTGCAGGATGGCACGAGGGTCAGACTGGGTCACTGGTGTTGGTAGAAGTCCGTTGGTGCACTCGTGCACTTGCAGAATGGTCGTAAAGGGTGGGTCGTGAAACAGGCTGGCGGTGCGGTACAGGAGGAGCAGGCAGATGGATGGTCGGGTTCAGGCAAGGTCATCAACAGGTGGGCAGGCAAAGTACAGGAGGGCGAGACAAAAGAGTGGTCGTAGGCAGTCCAGGGGTCGATGCAGGCAGAAATCAGCAAGGTCAGGCAGACCGGGTCACAGGAACAGAGAATCAGATATAGGTTGCTCAGGAAACACACACTACACGCTGTATATCAGGCAGCACTTGCTGCAGGGCTTGCTGAGCTGATATAGAGCCGTTTGGCGCAGTTTCCGGCGCGCGCGCGGGAACGTGCGGGAGCACCCAAGTAGTCCAAACAGTGCCTTTTTGCAGGCACTTCTCTAACAGCACCTTTCCAAGATGGAGGACATGTTAAAGGCCTTGCTGCAAGCCAATGCAGCTCAGCGGGAAACCAACCGCCGGGTTGCAGAGGCCACTGCAGCATAACGTGCAGCTCAGCGGGAAACCGACCGCCAGGTCACAGAGGCCGCTGCAGCACAACAGGCAGTTTAGTGGGAAACTAACTGCCAGTTCACAGAGGCCACTGCAGCTCAACAGACGGCTCTGCTGGAAACCAACCTCCGGGTCGCACAGGTCGCTGCAGCTCAGCGAGAGGTGAGTCGTCAATTTGCAGAGGCCCTGTTGGAATTAAAGAAGGGGCCCGCACCTCCGGTGACAATGGAACCAAAGTTGGCACACGCCTCTTACCACATGCAGAAGATGACACCTGCGGATGACGACTTTTGAAAAAGTCACTCTTCACGAAGGATGGCAAAAGAACAGTGGGAGGGACTGTTAGCAGCATTCTTGAACGGTGAACCCCAAAAAATCTACTTTGATCTGGAACCAGATAAGGCCCTGGACTATGAGACCCTAAAGGCAGAGATATTTGCATGCCTAGGGGTCACCATGGCAGTCCGGGCCCAATGGGTGCATCAGTGGACCTACCGCATTGACAAGCCACCCCGCTCGCAGATGTTTGACTTGGTTTACCTCACCAGGAAATGGCTACAGCCGGAGACTTTGCCAGGTCCCCAGATTGTGGAAAGTGTGGTCATGGACCGCTATCTATGTGCGATCCCTGCGATCCCAAATACTGGCCCGCATGCGCACGGGTATGCGCAGTCATGCAAACTGGTGCACGTGGATGCGCACTGGCGCAAACCAGCATGTGCATGCACACGTGGCTTAATTGAGGAAGCTCTACCCGGCCTATAAAAGTCTGTGGCTGTCTAACCCAAATTGCTGGATTGTCGTCAGATTCCTGTTAACCTCTGAACCTTGCATCTGCATCTGACTACCCGTTGTGACCCGGCTTGTTTCAGACCTGTGACCTTCTCTCCTGGCTTGTTCCTCTGACTCTCCAATTGCCTCTGCTTAATCTTCTGTGCATGACCCCGGCTGGTTACAAGGACTCTGTCTTCTGCCTTATTCTCCATGCATGACCTCTGCCTGTTATATGGACTTTGCCTTTGCCTGCTACCGAGCAGTAGGTCTTGCTGCCTACAAGGACTTGTTGCTTATCCGTGTTTGCTTTCCAGTGTGTGTGACCCCCAGCCTGGTCTTTACTGCTACACTTCAGAGCGCAAGTATCCAATCAGCCCAGTCAGTGTTCTTGACAGTTGGCCTTCCATGTGACTTCCTGTACCTGTGACCCGGCTTGCCTAACCTTGCTTGAACTCTGCCTGCACTAACCCTCAGCTTGCCTACAACTACTCTTCTGCCTGATCCTTTGTGCTTCTGCTGCCTGCCTGCTTACTTCTCTGTCTGTACCCAACTACCCGCTTGCCTGCTCCATCTGTACCGCACTTGCCCGCCTGCTACCGACCCGGCCTGTATCACCAATCTTCTGCCTTGCAAAAGCCTCTGGAGGATCCTCACAATATCATCAGTGTCCATTCCAGCCCTCGTGCATCCCTGTGCTCTGGAACTTCCTGTCTATTCTACCAAGGGTTCCCGAACCAGGGCCGTAAGAGAGGTTGTCACTGCATTGTCAGACTCCACCACCAGGTACTTGACAGAAACGGACAGCCATGTCTGAGTCTGAGCAGGGGCCCTCTCCGTTACATGAACTCTGTCTGCACTTGGATGGGCTCGCTCAAGCCATCCGGAACCTGCAAGAAGGATACACCCGGCTGGAAGGCCGTGTCCTGGAGTTCTCCTCTCCGGCCCTATCAGGGGTCAGCCAGCTTGCAGCTGACACCATGGTCACCTTCCCCACAGAGCCTACAGTTCCCAAGCCTGAATGATTCCCAGGGGACTGTAGGAAATTCCGGGCTTTCCGTAGCGCCTGTGAGTTATATTGCAGTCTACAGCCTTGCACCTTCTCCCGGGAAGCCACGAAGGTGGGGTGAGTAATCTTCCTTCCTTCTGCAAGAGGAGCCCCAGTCATGGGCTCATTGGCATCTGGAGCAAGGGGCGCCTGAAGTCTCTGACCTCTCCCAGTTCTTCCGGGCCATGACCCAGTTATATGAAGATCCGCACCAGGCGGCCACTGCGGAGGCCACGCTTCACACTCTCCGACAAGGCCTCCACCCGGTGGAGGACTATGTGCATCTGAGTTCAGGCGTTGGAGCATTGACACAGCCTGGAATGAGGCAACCCTCTGCTACCAGTTTCGGCTAGGCTTAGCCAATTCACTGAAAGATGAGTTGGCCCGTGTGGGGGTGCCGTCCGCTCTGGATAAACTCATCGATCTCGCCATTCAAATAGATTGGTGCCTCAGAGAGCACAGAGCGGAGAGTTCCGCTGAGAATTTCCGACCTACATGGATGCTACCTTGAGCCTCCGGCTTTCCAAGTTCTTCTCTGGTCGTCTCCTCCGATTCTGTTGGAACCTAAGCAGCGGGGGGTAGTGCACCCGGCACTGACCCCTGAAGAGAGACAGCGCTGAAGAAACCTCGGCCTCTGCCTCTACTGTGGAGAGCCAGGGCATTTTGTGCGAGCCTGCCCCATCAAGTTTGGTAAGTGCTTTGCTGTCTCCTCAGATACTGTGCCTAACAATGCTGCTCACCTCACCCTCTCCATACTTCTACAGCTTCCAGGAAGGACTATTCCAGTCCATGCAATTATCGATTTTGGAGCCTGCAGCTGTTTCGTAGACTTATTGTTTGCTGCACAACATGGGATCCCTCTACGACCTAAATTACGCAGGATGGCAGTTCACCTGGCAGATGGCACCACAATTAAATCTGGCCTGGTCACTCAAGAAACCGCTCCCCTGACCACCACGATGGTCGGAGGTCACCAAATGTTCCTTATTCTTGATGCCATTGCCTCTCCTCTCTTCCCTGTAATCCTTGGCCTACCTTGGCTCCAGGCCCACAATCCCACCATCAATTGGATTACAGGGAACATCGAGTTCCAATCCAAATACTGCCACAGGCATTGTCTTCCCAGGACTCCCAGATCATTCCCTATTATGCATGGACTCTGACCCGGAGCCTGATGTCTACCAGGCTGTCCCCAGTGTCTACCATGCTTTCCTGGATGTTTTTAGTAAGAAGGGGGCTGAGGTCCTTCCTCCCCACAGACCTTACGACTGTCCCATCAAGCTCCTTCCTGGAACCAACATCCCTTTTGGAAGGATTTACCTGCTTACGGAACTCAAACTCAGCACCCTCAAATCTTACATAGATGAGAATCTCGGCAAAGGGTTCATCCATCCATCCACCTTCCCAGCTGGGGCGGGTATCTTTTTTGTGGAAAAAAGGGCATGTGCTGCACCCATGCTTAGACTCACGGAAACTCTATAAAGTTACTGTTAAAAACCGTTATCCTCTTCCCCTAGTACCGGAGTTGTTTCAATGCCTGGGAAGGGCCACCGTCTTCACCAAAT
This sequence comes from Glandirana rugosa, assembly GCA_018402905.1. Classification (NCBI taxonomy): domain Eukaryota; kingdom Metazoa; phylum Chordata; class Amphibia; order Anura; family Ranidae; genus Glandirana; species Glandirana rugosa. The sequence goes on from BLSH010050289.1 coordinate 616,168, forward strand.
TAGACCTCCATGGAGCTTACAATCTGGTACGAATCAGGGAAGGCGATGAATGGAAGACAGCTTTCCGCACTCGCTTCGGCCATTACAAGTACTTAGTAATGCCGTTCGCCAATGCAACGCTCCTGACACGTTCCAGTACGTCATAAATTATATTTTCAGGGACTTCCTCGGCCTCTTTGTCATTGCTTACCTGGACGATATCCTGATCTTTTCTCCTTCCTTAGAGCTTCATTGCAACCATGTCAAAAGGGTACTGGGTCGCCTCCGTCAGCACGGTCTTTATGCCAAGCCAGAGAAGTGCGAGTTTGAGCAGCGAAGCATACAATTCCTAGGACTCATCATTTCCGTTGGCGGTATCAAGATGGACTCCCAAAAGGTCTCTGCCATCCTGGACTGGCCAGCTCTGGCTGATAAGAAGGGAACCCAGCGTATCGTTGAATTCGCAAACTTTTATAGGAAGTTTATCCAGTGGTTCTGCTTCATAATCTCACCCATCACTCAACTAACCAAACAGGGTACCTCGCAAACTGTCATCTGCCGAGAAAAATTACGATGTGGGAGATCGTGAACTTTTGGCCATTAAATTGGCATTAGAGGAATGGCCTTGGTGTCAGGAACTGGTGTGACCAGAAATGTGTGAACTGCACAGAGAATACCAGACACAACGTAAAGTGAATAAAGTGATTTATTAAGGATACTGTATAAGTAAAATGGTGATCCAAACGCACATCTAATATAATAAGCAGTGTAAACAACCACAGCAACAGAAATAGTGAAAACTGCTAAAACAGGTATAGGGAAATGTCCAAACCATAAATGTAGCCAGGTCAGGGTCATGCACGAGAGATCAATCAGAGGGGGCAGGGAGCAAGATAAGGTAGAAACCAGGAACAGATGATGGGAAAGCCGGTGAGACAGGATCAGACTGCAGACCGGGGTCCAGGAGCAGATTCAGGGTTCAGGATACAGGGTTCAGGATTTCAGATACAGGATTCAGGATTCCAGATACAGCATTCAGGATGGCAGATACCGGATTCAGGATTCCAGAAACAGCATTCAGGATTACAGATACAGGGTTCAGGATTCGGGATACAGAGGCACATGGAGGACAAACACCAAGGCACTAAGCATATGGTAAACAGGGTTTAAATATCCTTCCTGTAACGAGCGTCAGGTGGTGACTCATGAGCCTCTGATTACTGGGAGACATCCGCTGGTGGACACTGGAACTGCAGCCCATGGATCCAGGAGCCACAGTGCTACCACCAGATGAGCCCTTGACTGACACCCGCTGGTGGACACTGGAACTGCAGCCCGCTGGAGGGACTATTCCTAACAGTACCCCCCCTTTAAGGAGCGGCCTCAGGACGCTCCAAACAGCCATAGGGGATCTGGTCCACAAGGAAAAGTCCTCTGCTTCATGAGTCCTCCAAAGAAGTTCCTTGAAAACTGAAGAAGCCCTGGGTCTCCAGCAAGATGCCCCACTGCCAAGATCCATCAGAAGGTAACGTGTCCCCCCACCTGGATCATGCAACTGGCTGAGTGTCCCACTGCCGGGGTCAGACAATTGGCTGGGTGTCCTGCTGGCCGAATTCCCTAGGATGTAACACATTCGCAGCTTCGAGTCCCTCAACACAGTAGATAACCCAACACCGGGGTCACACGGGTTATCTTCAAATTTAGCCCTGGGGTCATGTGACAGTATTGGAATACAGGCACTGATGTGTCCTGTCATGACTGAATAGCTTGCCTGGTCTCCAGGACTTGCACTGTGCATCAAGAACCCATTAGGCCTCTCCGAGGCACCGGTTACCCAAACACGGTCCCCTAGTACACCCAGAGCTGTGGCAGTTGCTCCTAGATCATGGCAGGGCACAGATCATACTCCGCCATTCCCTAGGAGTTTACCACGACCAGGGTCATGAAAGCAAATGCAGCCATTAGTCATCCATGTTATGACTAATCCACCAGGCTCGGGCGCCATAGGAGCAACACACTGCCAGAGGGACTCTACCGAGGCAACCGTCAGATGGATCTTAGGCCACGTAGACAACCCATATAAGTCACATTAAGGTTCAGAGCTTTCCGACCCATTAACAGGTGAACACTCAGCCTTTACACAACCATCCAACTGATCGGCTGAGCAGTGGGCAGAAGCACATCAGACTGAACAGCGGGCACCGGATCGTCAGACTGGTCGGCGGACACCGGAACATCAGACTGGACAGCGGGCACTGGGACATCAGGCTGGACAGCGGGTTCCGGATCATCAGACTGGTCAGCGGACACCGGATCATCAGACTGGACAGCGGGCACTGGATCATCAGACTGGACAGCGGGTACCGGGTCATCAGACTGGACAGCGGGCACCGGATCGTCAGACTGGACAGCAGGCACCGGAACATCAGACTGAACAGTGGGCATTGGGTCATCAGTTAGGGAAGCGGGCACAGGATCATCAGACTGGAGGGCAGGCACCGGATCAGACTGGACAGCGGGTACTGGAACATCAGACTGGACAGCGGGTACCAGAACATCAGACTGGACAGCGGGCACCAGAACATCAGACTGGGCAGCGGGCACCGGATCATCAGACTGGACAGCTGGCACTGGATCATCAGACTGGACAGCGGGCACCGGAACATCAGACTGGACAGCGGGCACTGGATCATCAGACTGGACAGCGGGTACCGGGTCATCAGACTGGACAGCGGGCACCGGATCATCAGACTGGACAGCAGGCACCGGAACATCAGACTGAACAGCGGGCACTGGAACATCAGACTGAACACCGGGCACTGGATCATCAGACTGGACAGCGGGCACCGGAACATCAGACTGGACAGTGGGTACCGGGTCATCAGACTGGACAGCAGGCACTGGATCGTCAGACTGGACAGCGGGCACCGGATCATCAGACTGGACAGCAGGCACATGATCATCGGACTGGACAGCAGGCACTGGAACATCAGACTGGACAGCAGGCATGGGATCATCGAACTGGACAGCAGGTACTGGGACATCAGACTGGACAGTGGGCACTGGATCGTCAGACTGGACAGCGGGCACTGGATTGTCAGACTGGACAGTGGGCACTGGAACATTAGACTGCACAGTGGGCACTGGATCATCAGACTGGACAGCGGGCACTGGATCATCAGACAGGACAGCAGGCACTAGAAAATCAGACTGGACAGAGGGTACCGGAACATCGGACAGGACAGCTGGTACAGGACCATTGGACTGGACAGCAGGCACTGGAACATCAGACTGGACAGCGGGCATGGGATCATCGGACTGGACAGCAGATACTGGAGCATCAGACTGGACAGCAGGCACTGGATCATCAGACTGGACAGCGGACGCTGGAACGTCAGACTGGACAGCGGGCACTGGATTGTCAGACTGGACAGCGGGCACTGGATCGTCAGACTGGACAGCAGGCACTGGAACATCAGACTGGACAGTGGGCACTGGATCATCAGACTGGACAGCGGGCACTGGAACATCAGACTGGAAAGTGGGCACTGGATCGTCAGACTGGACAGCGGGCACTGGATCGTCAGACTGGGCAGCAGGCACTGGAACATCAGACTGGACAGTGGGCACTGGGTCATCAGACTGGTCGGCGGGCACAGGATCAGCAGGCCAGACAGCAGGCACAGGATCAGCAGGCTGGATAGCAGGCACTGGAACAGCAGGCTGAACAGCGGGCACAGGATCAGCAGGCTGGACAGCATGTTTAGGTCTGTCAGAAGCAGGCCAAACCTTATCAGCAATTGTGAAGGTAGACTGGGGCAGATTGGCTGGTGTGGAGGCAGGCTGAAACAGATCGGCTGGTGTGGAGGCAGATTGGAGCAGATTGGTCGGTGTGGAGACAGACTGGGGTGCATTGGCTGGTGTGGAGGCAGTATAGGATACAGGCTGGATAGTGCAGGTTGGTAAAAACTTCAGTTTCTTCTTAGGTTTTACCACTGGAGTTCTGTAAGTGACTGCATGGCTGTAAATAGGGGGTGTAGCTGATGGAAGAGTATGGCTGGCGTATGGTAAGGAGGGAGTGGTCAATAAGGGGGATTTTTGTGGAATTGTTGCAGGAAGCGACAAGAAGAGGTAGGTGGGTTAAAGGCAAGGTAGGTGCAGCAGGTGGAAACGGGTTACTGATACTTGGTAGGTAGCAGAGTATATTGGCCTGTGACTGTGGTTGTTGTAGTTGAATGAGAGAAGGAACTTTGAGCAGGTAGGTCTCTAGTGGCAGGAATTGGTTGGTGCAAGCTGACCGGGGCTGAATGCAATATATCTGTCCATGCCTGTAGTATAGGTTGTACAAAATTCGGTGTACATACGGCCTGCCTGACAAGAGCCTGCACTGCATTTATGCACTCATCTTCGAGTAACCATAAAAGCGATTCTATCTGAGCCTTGCTGAAGGGAGGGGAAAAATCATCACTGCCCTTAGGAATGCTGGACAAAGCCAACTCTGCACACACTTGAATCAAAGGCTGAACACTGAACAACATACTGATCAACTAGGACATGAGCCAGACGTATACATTGCAAAAGCTGATCCCTCATCCACTCCTTCAACGTTTGGCAGCAATAATCATGATCCTCTGTCACCAGCAGAGAAAAATAAACAACCTCCTCTGGATGCATGTTGCCACCAAAACCAAGATGGCTTCCCTGTGCAGTCACTTCTGGTCAGGACTGGCCTTGGTGTTATGTCAGGAACTGGTGTGACCAGAAATGTGTGAACTGCACAGAGAATACCAGACACAATGTAAAGTGAATAAAGTGATTTATTAAGGATAATGGTGATCCAAACGCACATCTAATATAATAAGCAGTGTAAACAGCCACAGCAACAGAAACAGTGAAAACTGCTAAAACAGGTATAGGGAAATGTCCAAACCATAAATGTAGCCAGGCCAGGGTCATGCACGGGAGATCAATCAGAGGGGGCAGGGAGCAAGATAAGGCAGAAACCAGGAACAGATGATGGGAAAGCCGGTGAGACAGGATCAGACTGCAGACAGGGGTCCAGGAGCAGATTCAGGGTTCAGGATACAGGGTTCAGGATTTCAGATACATGATTCAGGATTCCCGATACAGCATTCAGGATGGCAGATACCGGATTCAGAATTCCAGAAACAGCATTCAGGATTACAGATACAGGGTTCAGGATTCGAGATACAGAGGCACATGGAGGACAAACACCAAGGCACTAAGCATATGGTAAACAGGGTTTAAATATTCTTCCTGTACCGAGCATCAGGTGGTGACTCATAAGCCTCTGATTACTGGGAGACATCCGCTGGTGGACACTGGAACTGCAGCCCATGGATCCAGGAGCCACAGTGCCACCATCAGATGAGCCCTTTACTGACACCCGCTGGTGGACACTGGAACTGCAGCCTGCTGGAGGGACTATTCCTAACAGGCGGTACCTGTTAGAAGGAGCAGCATAGCCAATCCTCATTTACATGCACCATAAAAACCTGGAATATTTGAGGACTGCCAAGAGACTGAAACAACGATAAGCCAGATGGGCACTGTTCTTCGCCCGATTCATATTTCACATCACTTACAGGCCGGGTCGAAGAACACCAAGCCGGACTCCCTTTTGCTCATGTTCAATGCACCCGGAACCCCGGTATCTCCTGATACCATCCTGCCATCTGGAAGCTTCTTGTTACTGCAAAGAGATGTGCTGTTGCAGATTCTACAAGCTACCATGGGGGCAAACCGCCTTCCTGGAACCCCTCTACAGCCCAAAGACGGGTTGCTCTGGCACAATCACAGGATCTTCGTGCCAGAGAACTTACGGACCACAGTCCTAAACCTCTGCCATGACCATCGGCTCGCTGGGCACTTCGGTGTACGCAAGACATCCGAGCTGTTACAGCGTACGTTCTGGTGGCCACAAGTGGGAAGGGACTGCAAACTTTATGTGGAGTCTTGCACCACCTGTAGCCGGTGTAAGGGGAGCAAGACTCCTTAAACCACTGCCCGTCCCAGAGAGGCCTTGGATTCACATATCCATGGACTTTATCGTGGAGTTACCCTCTTCTGAAGGGTTCTCCACCATCTTCGTGGTGGTGGACAGGTTTACCAAGATGGCTCACTTCCTGCTCATGAAGGGCACACCTTCTGCCGCAGAGACTGCTAAAATTTTCATTAATGAGATTGTTAGGCTCCATGGGATACTGGCAGATGTGGTGTCCAACCATGGAGTGCAATTTACCTCCAAGTACTGGAGATCCCTATGCAAATCCCTGAAGATTGGGTTGTCCTTGTCCTCTGCCTATTACCCCCAGGCAAACGGCCAGATGGAACATACAAATCAAACGCTGGAGCAATACCTACGTTGTTTTTCTTCTTTCACCCAGGGTGACTGGATTACACTCCTACCGCTGGCTGAGTTTGCGTACTCTGTAACTCTGCCACTCAACAGTCGCCATTCTTTGCTAATTATGGATTCCACCCAGCCTTCTTGTCCAATGCCTGTCCCGAGAGTTCGGTGCCAGCTGTGATTAACTTACTGGGTTTCTTCACCTCCAACAATAAACTTTTACAGGAAACAATGGCAAGAACACAGACTGCTAACAAGGAGGCTTATGACAAGAAGAGATGTGGCGAGTTGAACCTGGAACCGGGCAGTCAAGTCTGGCTGTCTACTGTCAATTTGAGACTGGCATGCCCGTCCAAGAAATTAGGTCCTAGATTCTTGGGGCCCTTCCCTATCAAGAGGAAAATTAATGAGGTGGCATATGAATTGGAGTTGCCTGAGTCGTTTTGTATTCATCCCGTCTTTCATGTGTCCCTGTTAGAACCTAAGAGCTCTGATCCCTTTTTGGACCGGAAGACAGGTTCACCTGCACCAGTACTGGTTGATGGGATGGAGGAATTTGAGGTAGAATCCATCCTGGATTGCAGGAGGAGAGGTAGTACCTGGTCAAATGGAAGGGCTACGGTCCCGAAGAAAGCTCTTGGGAACCAGAAACTAACTTTTATGCGGAGGAACTAATTAAGGTTTTCAAGAGAAACCATCCTGAAAAGTTGTCCTGTCTGGGCATCCGGAGGCTGCCCCTTGGGGGGAAATGCCAGGAAACAACCGTTGCCATTGGAACACAGGTCTGGAAGCCTGTGCGTGCGCCCGTGCGCGCATGTATGTGCCGGCATTGGTGCCAAACAGCCCATTTAAGTGGACAGCACCTTGCAACCAGTGCTGTCGGTTCTACAGTGTTGAAATGCTGCAGGTGCATTACAGAGCCCGAAGGGCATGACCAGATACTCGTAGTGCCCAAAGCGAGTACGAAAAGTGGTCTTTCACTCGTTGCCCTCGTTGGAAGAGCTCAGGTACCAAGGGTAGGGGGTAACGGTTCTTCACTGTAATTTTGTACAGTCAATGCAGGGTCGCAGGGTGTGATCTTTTTTTTTTCCACAAAAAATATTCCTACCCCTGCTGGGGACGTGGATGGGCGGATGAACCCCTTTTTCAGATTGTCATCTAAGTAGGCCTTGAGGGCCACTAAATCGAGCTCAGTGAGTGGAAAAATGCAGGAAGGAGCTCAATGGGGCAATCATAAGGCCTGTGAGGTGGTAACTTCTCTGCACCCTCTGCACGGAGGAGCCCCAGCTGCATGGGTTCTGGCAGGCCGGTAGGTGGGGGCGCTGTAGGAGTGGGAGGAACTGGACTAGAGTAGCTCGGAACCCGGGGTAGCATCCAGGTAGGGCGTGCTGAGCCCACGGATCTCTTGGCCCTACATTACCGGAGGCGCCGATCAATTTGGATGGCCCAGTTGATGAGGGCGTCCAGCGGACGGGGAACCCCTAATCGGGCAAGTTCGTCTTTCAACGACTCAGAAAGACCAAGATGGAACTGGTGACAAAGGGCAGCGTCATTCCAGTCCGTGTCAGTGCTCCAGTGCCTAAACTCGGCGGCATAGTCTTCAGCCGTCCGGCGGCCCTGCTGGAGGGCGAGGAGAGCAGCCTCAGCAGTGGCTGTTTGGTGTGGCTCTTCATAGAGCTGGGCCATGGCATAGAAGAACTGGGCTAGGTTAGAGACGGCTGCTGCTTTTTGCTCCAGGAGACGGTGAGCCCAAGCTTGGGGGTCTCCAAGCAGGAGGGAGATCACAAAGCCCACCTTGGTTGTTTCTAGGGAGAATGTGCAGGGCTGGAGTAAAAAGTACAGCTCACAGGCATTTCTGAACGACCGTAACTTCCTGCGATCTCCGGAGAAGCACTCGAGTGTGGGTACCTTGGGCACAGAAGGTAGGGCCACAATAGTGCGGGCAGCGGCTGGACCAGTCCCTGATGCAGTGGGTGCTGAGAGCTCCTGCACTCACTCTTCAAGCCGTGTATAGCCCTCTTGAAGGTTCTTCATGGCCTGTGTGACGCCAGCCAGATGCTGGCACAGGTCTTCCATGAGAGAGGGTCCTTGCACAGACTCCGTCATGGCTGTCCGTTACTGTCACGATCCTGACGGTGGAGTCTGATTTGTGCAGGGAACAACCTATCTTATTATCCTTATTTGGGAGCCCCTGAAGGTGGGAACAGGAGGCTCGGGAGTGCAGGATGGCACAAGGGCTTGACTGGTGCAGGTTCAAGCAAGGTAGGGTCCTTTGAGGCTCGTGCAGGGATGGTGGTACAGGCCAGGTCAGCAACGGTCAGGCAAATCGGTACATGAGGAGAAGGCAGGAGAATCATCAGGCACTAGCAGAGTTTGTCAACAGGCGGGCAACATGGTACACTTGGAGACAGGCAGTAGAATGGTCGTGGACAAGCCGAGGTCAATACAGGCAGTAAGCAAGGATAATCAGATCAAGCCGGGATCATAGGAACAGGAAACACTCAGATTCAGATCACTGGGGACATGGGAACGCTGTAGAATGGATAGCACCAGCTGTTTGCTGTTGTTGGGTTTAAATAGACTGTCCGGCGCCAAAACCGGCACGCACATGCGCGCGCACCTGCCGCTTGCGCACACGTGCGCGCCTGTGCATAGGAACGGCCGTTCCAACCAGATCTTCAAGCTGCGTTTCCTGACATGAGTGCTACCCCAAAAGCTGGAAAAGCATCTGCCCAACAAGTTCAAGTTGAGTCAGAACTATATGAGGCTGATAGTGAAGAGGGTTCTGAGGGGGGGGGGGGGGGAAGCACTAGACTTGTTACCTCCTCACCCATCCTTGAAGAATCTCCAGTCAAACTTCTAGCTCAGGTGGCACAAGCACAAGGCCAATTACAGCAAACCCTGATGAGAGTTATGAAAGTCCATGGAACTGTTTAGACAGATGGGAGTGACTTTAGGAAGTGTTTTAAGTGTGGGGAATCTGGTCATTTCAAGCGATAGTGCCCGAAGAAAGAAGAAGAATTTAATATTATGGCTGAGTTAAGGATTCAACTGGGAACTGGCCAATCTGAACTCCAGAAAGTTGAGATGTCCAAAGAAAAGGAGTCCATGAAAGAGAAGTCAGAGGAAGGAGAAGACCTTTAACCTGTCACCGGGGTCTGAGGGTCAGGCGCAGGGAGTCAATACTGGGTCAGTTGCTAGGACCGGAGTTGGAGCCTCCCAGAGTGATCAGATGAGGAGTCCTAATGAGACCAAGAAAGTTACTCTACCAAAGAAGTTAGCGGGGCCATCCCCTATTGTATCAGTGCAAGTGGAGGGCATCTACACTCGATCTTTGCTAGATACTGGGGCTCAAGTCACTCTTCTGTATAGAGACTTTTATGATCAGTACCTGCACCATATTCCTTTGAACAAGCTGGAAGAATTAGAGATTTAGGGTCTTGGAACTAACTGCTTCCCTTGCGATGGTTATATTCCGATCAGGATCTCTTTTGGGCCAGCTGCCACTGGAAGGGTCGAAACTTTTGATACCCTGGCTATAGTATGTCCAAGTCTAGTGGGGGCAGACCATAACTCTATGATAATTGGGACTAATACTGACTTGGTACGAAGACTACTGGGAAAAGTGATAGGAGAAGATGGGGCTATATCTGAGAAGATCCATCCCACATTGCATCAAGCCTGTCAGCAAGTAATTCAGGAAAAGAGGGCTCTGGTTCATGGAGTGGGTCATTTGTTAAAATTAGACACAAGAGAGAAGGTGCTCCCGCCCGGGAAAGTTACTTGCTTGAAGGCTACCGTGAAGTTCACGTGGGATCATCTTGGACCCTTTGTAGTGTTGGAGACAGATGCACAGACTGGAGCTGAAGGGTTAGTCATAATCCCTAAAATCGTACCTACCAAAGCTTTACTGAGGAATAAGAAGAAAGTGTTGATTAGTCTACAAAAAGGTTTCCAATCACCCAGTGACATTGAAGGCCAGGATGCCTGAGTGCTGCCACACCAGTGACACCTGCAGAAGAACAGAAAGGAAAGAGCCTACTTGGTCTAAGGAAGGAGCTGGAAGAGTGTGCTTCTGGTCTACCTCCTGCATGGAGGGAAAGGATGAAGTCCCAAATACGATGTTGGGAGAACATTTTCGCTAATGATGACTTTGATGTAGGATGCTCTTAGAGTGCTCATCATCGAATATGTTTACAAGAAGAGAAGCCATTCAGAGAAAGGGCCGGAAGGATTCTTCTCAGTGATCTGGAAGATTTGAGGGTGCAGCTGGCTGAATTGAAAAGAACTGGACTTTAAGAATGTGTATTGACTACAGAACTCTCAACCGAAAAACCATTCCTGATCAGTATACCACTCCAAGGATTGAGAATGCTTTTCAGTGTCTGGCGGGAGCTAAATGGTTCAGTGTGCTTGACATGAAGAGTGGGTACTATTAGATACCCATGTGTGCAGAAGATAAGGAGAAGACAGCCTCCATATGTCCATTGGGGTTCTATGAATTTAATCGGATGCCACAAGGATTGACAGGAGCTCCAGCCACTTTTCAGAGACTGATGGAGAGTACTTTGGGAGACATGAATTTGGTGGAAGTTTTGGTGGACCTAGATGACATCATTGTGTTTGGAAGAACTCTGGAACAACATGAAGCACAGCTGGAGAAGGCGTTTGAGAGGCTCCATGAAGAAGGGTTGAAGTTGTCCTTAGAGAAGTGCCAGTTGTACCGTACTTCAGTTACCTACTTGGGCCATGTTGTGCCAACTGATGGGGTAGCCACTGATCTTAAAAAGCTGGAAGCAGTGACTGCATGGCCATGGCCGAAGACCCCTTGTGTGAGGAAGCATTCCAACAATTGAAGATCAGTCTAATTGAGGCTCCAGTTCTAGCTTATGCTGACACTTCTAAACCTTATGAGCTTCATGTAGATGCCAGTCAAGATGGATTTAAAGGGATACTTTATCAGGAACATGGTGGTCATCTGCGGCCCATAACTTATGTGTGTCGAAGCCTCATACCCTCTGAAAGAAGTTATCCCGCTCAAAACTGGAGTTCCCGGCTTTGAAGTGGGCAGTCGTGGACAAATTAAAAGACTATTTGTATGGAACTCAGTTTGTTGTCAAAACTTTGATGCTCCAGGGCATAGATGGTTGGCTGCTCTGGCTGGGTTCCAATTTAATCTTAAGTATGGTCCTGGTGCTGGAAACAGTAATGCAGATTCTTTGTTCCATTGACCTCATTGGTAGAGTCGAGAAACTCGAGAGTGGACCTTCATGCCAGCAATGGAGTACAGGCCTTGTGCAAAGGATTGGTGCATCGCTTGAGAGGAGGGGTCGCTGCTGAAGCCATAGGGGTATCACCAGCACGAGTGCCATTATCTTACTGTGGAGTGACCCAAGTGAGGAGTGAAGGGCTTCCTAGGCTGATGAAGAAAGAGAACAAAGCTGATCAGGAACAAAATCCCCTTGGACGGGTGACCTTGCAGGCTATGGCTCAACAAAATCCTCAATTGCTTTTGAAGTGTACTCTTACTCGGGCCAGAGTGCTACATTGTGAATGGACCCGATTACAACTGAAAGATGGAGTACTTTATAGGCGGGACCTTAGTGAAGACAGAAGAAACCTGGCAAACCTTTATCTACCTGAAAAACATTGCAGTTCAGTTCTATTGTCATTACTTGATGAACATGGACATCTAGGTATAGAAAGGGAAGTAGCAGATTATTGCAAATCTTGTATGTCTTGTATTCAGAGAAAGACTCTCCCAACCCGTGCTGCTACTATGGAGCACTTGCATAGTCAGGGCCCATTAGACTTGGTATGTATTGACTTCCTGTGCCTGGAACCAGATACAGGTGGAAGAAGTAACATATTGGCGGTAACTGATCATTTAACCAGATATGCACAAGCTTAGTCTACCAAGGATCAGCAAGCCCCTATTGTAGCCAAAGTATTAGTGAAGAAATTCTTTGTTCACTATGGATTGCCGGTCCGAATTCATTCAGATCAAGGAAGAGACTTTGAAAGTAAGCTCATCCACAAATTATTGGGCATTAAGAAATCTCGCAGTACTCCTTATCATCCTCAAGAAGATCCTCAGCCTGAACGATTCAATAGAACCTTGTTGAATATGCTAGGAACCCTGCCATCTGACAAGAAACCAAATTGGGGAAATCCTGTAGCCACTTTGGTGCATGCATACAACAGCACTGTGAGTGATGTCACAGGATATTCACCCTTTCGTCTCATGTTGGGGCGGGAGGCCAGGTTACCAATTGACTTGGTGTTTGGAGCATCTACTGATGACACTTCTTTGATGTCTCATAGAGGTTATGTAGATCGATTTAGGAAGATTCTGAAGCAAGCTTATGAGAGTGCCTGACAACATGCCGCTACCAGAGAAACGAGGAATAAGAAGAATTTTGATCTTTGGGTGAGAGTTCAGGAGCTTCAACCAGGGGATAGGGTGTTGTTGAAGAACTTGGGAGTGCCTGGAAAACACAAAATAGCTGATCTTTGGAGGCCTCACTCATATGTTGTTTGTAAGAAACTTCCTGGACTGCCTCTTTATCAGATCAAGCCAGAAGGTCAGACTGGTCCTGTGAAGATGGGGCATAGAGATTATCTGCTTCACCTTTCTGATGCTGTGAATGTCCCTGTTGATTTAGATGCTCCTCCAGAAAGACCAAGTCTTCCCAAGACCACATCACAGAAAAGATCATCTGCAAAGATTATTAATCCAGTTCCTGAAGAAAGTGAGGATGAAGACTGGATACCATTTTGAGAGTGGGATTCTGTCAACATTCCAGATAAAGAAGTTCAATCAGGATGTCTTCCCTCCAAATCGCGTACTGAAGTTAATAGACTTACTTGTTCTTTCAAACCTCAGCAAAGAGCTCCTTTGTTGCCTGTAGGGAAGAAAGCCTCTTCAGGATAACAAGTAAAACCAGTGGATAAAGCTCTGCCTTCGGTTGCGAAACCCCAAGTCCCATCACCTGGAAGAAGACAAGCAATTCCAGTGAGTCAGCTGCCTAGTCGAGAAATTAAAGTTGAACTTTTATCAGAAGATTTACCTTCTCTTACTTCCAGACAAGGGAATCTTATCAATTTCCAAAATGACTGTATTCCTCCACTTACAGATCCTGAAGAACCAGGTGAGATTTCAACTTCTAATGCACTGAATAATCCTGAAGAGGGTCTACCCTTCAATGCTGTTTCTATGGATGGTTCTCCTTTGAAGACTTCGCTAGAGAGAGAAAATACTTCATCACTTGTTCCATTGTGGGGATCAGAGAAAGACTGTCTTATTACTTCTGAGGCTGACAATGTTTCTAATCCAGAACTAGAAGTTGAGAGATCCCCTATGTCTTTAAATAATGTTCCAGATAATGTTGCCTCCCCTCAGGACTCTAGTTCTCCTCGTCTTCGCAGAAATATTCACCAACCTCGAAGATTGACTTATGACACTCTTGGAGAAAGTTCTGATTCCTACCATGCAGAGAGCGGGTTCTACCCCAGTCTTTGCCATGTCCAATCAAGATAAGGGCATCCTCCACCTAACCCCTGACACTATTGGGTGAGACATGGCTATTGCCTTAGCCTGTCAGAAGACTGATTATGAGCTCACTGAGAAGGTATATAAATGGTTTTAGCAGAACCCAGACGTTTATCAGTACTTGTTGAATTTAGCTGAATGTTAAGATGTAATAACCATATGTTTATTTCAGGCTACTAAGCCCTGAGTATTTGGGGACCAAATATTTAAGTGAGGGGAGAGTGTAGCCAGGAGTTTAGAAATATTCCTCTGGCATACAGACAATGGTGTTCATTGCTTAACATGGGAACTCCTTCTACTGTTTGCTTTTGGAAAAGACTGTGATTGCAGCAAGGATGATGCTTTGTGGGAGTAGTAGTGTGGAAAGAATAAACAGTTAGCAGACTCTTAATGTGAAGGACTCCATTTCCCATCAGGCTGTGCTGCGCTGGAGACTTCTGGAAGGTGCAATGCATTGTAGGTGACTTATTTAAGGAGAAGCTACCAACGGCCTCTTGGGAATGGCATGATCGATCAGAGAGGAGCCCTGTGTGCTGCTGCTATCAGATATAGGCCTGCCGCCTATGTACAACGTTCCGGCCAACTGAATTATCTGCAGATAACACAGCTAGCCATCGCTCTCCAGCATCGCTGTGGGTGAACCACGGAGCCATCCAAAACTCATCTCTGCTTGGATTGAAACCACAGCAGCTGCAACAGTCGTGTTGGTCGATCAGGAGAGCTGCAAGGGGTGCAGTGGATGCCTTCTACCTCCCAGGAGCAAACAGCCTGTGTGAACTAATGGTCCCAGCATTACCAGCATCGTCATCTGAAGTGCCAGATCATCTGTTCACTTACAGTCCTTTGATGTCGGTGAGCGGGCTCAGGCCCACACATAAGAGTACTTATACTGTCTATGCAACATCTCTTTATTGCTTCTTGGATTACCGTTGTTACCAGTTTATTCAAAGAAGCCAGCGTGCATTGCAAAGTTCTTTAGTGCAGTGGAATTTAACCTCTTTGTGCCTCATCTTAGTGATTGAAAGGACACAGTATTCATAAGTACCTAAATTCTCACTGCCGGCAGAAGACTGCTTGAACTTTGCAAGCCAGGATTGCTACATCTACATCATCTCATCTTCTCCCCAATTATATATTCAGGGCTATATGCTTGGTATTGCTTAATCTCCTAAGAACTCTCTATCTAGAATAGGATAAGTTAAACAGAAGTCATAATCATCTAGTGTATTTATTTAGCTATAGTTTAATTGCTAATTGATATAGTTCATCTGTGCATTATAGAATATTGTTTACCTTTTGAAACAGAATCCATTGAGTGGTATCAATTTATCCTTTGGTTCCTCTATTTGAAATAGGGATTTACTGTACTATTTCTCTGGTCATTTTCAGTAGATATCAACAAATTACCTTTTTTTCCTCAAAGACCCTTTAGGTATTGATTAAACTCAATTGGAGTAATTATACTTTTCTTAACTTTTGTTGTTGGAGAATACAGAGATTGGTGAAAGTGTACAAATCACTCCATTTGTTGACCAGAATCCTCAGTTACTACTTATGTGAATGATTATAATATTTGCTGTTATAAAGTTGTTATTATTTGCAGAAACAAGAGTTAAAGTAAACCTTTATAACTTTACCTATGTTGTGGTCTCCATTACTGAAATAGAGCTATTGTTCATAAAACCTTACAATATGAGTGAACCAAGAGTGTCAGGGGTGGTGGAGGACTCTCTGAATGAGGAGATCCAAGGGGGAATTGATTATTTAAGCAATCCTCAAGGGGGTAGCGCTACACTAGTCCCCACTGTTGAAAGTAAATAACTAGCAAAGTGGCAGAGCCCCTTTGAAATTATGGAAAGAGTAGGGGAGGTAAACTACAAGGCTTAGCAGCCAGGGAAAAGGAAATCGTAGCAAATATATCACATTAATCTCTTGAAACCTTGGAAAGACATAGAGACTTTATTGGCCGTGTCCACTCCTCAAATGGACAGGGTACCAATGACACCTGATGTCCCCATAACTGAATCCTTGTCAGTGGCGCAACAAATGAGGTTAAAGAATTTGTGAGTAAGAATTGTAAGGGCAATTATAATACCTTGTATGCATTTTATTTTGCCTGCGCTAATAAGCGCACTTTTCAGCTCTTTTGCATAATGCATTTGAGTGCACTCGTGTTAAAGCAGGTAAGACAGACACAAATAGCTTTTCTCACATGGCAGCTCGCAGGGTTGTCCTGCCTTTGAATGCTTGGTCTCTTTAATTTATATCATTCAGACATAGACAACAAAAGAACTTAGTGGCTTCACAATCAGCCTCCAAAGCACAGTCACATGACATGAGCTCAATGCAAACCACCAACCAATGACACACTTGTTTATATTCAAACTATACAATAGGAGAGGCATGCATGCATGGGGGGGGGGGGGGTTGGTCGGCCTGTATGAGAAACAACTGTCTCCAGATGACAATGGAAGCCATGTGGACACATGGCTTCCACTGAAATCCAAAGCACCGTCCCACAAATGCCCTCCAAACAAAACACCATACATGCAAACCTGCCATTACAACAAACCGCTATCAAATACAGCTCTATGAACTATACTCCATAGCAATTATGCTACTGTTCCATTAAAGGGTAAATTATGCACGAAGGAATATAGCTGTAGATTTCTGTCACATTGGTCAGATGCGACAGAAAGCTTACAGATCATTATCCTTACATAAAAGGCAATACTGATTCCATAACACAAGTGAATCGCCGCCAAGCAGATGAATCTGTACATAATAGAGGGGCCCCCCAATTGACGATAATACACCCGCGCCACAGAACGTGCATTGCACCTCAAAGATCCGGACCGGCATTTGCTCCAGCGTTAACCGCTCAGGGCGCCTGCCGGCCGGGATGATCGGGCGGGTAGCTTGTGGTTACCAAATAATGGAAGGTTTCCATTGTAAATGGCCTTTCCTCAATATACACAGAGAATATCGTTAAACCGACACTGGGAGACACTGTGACAATACATAATAAACACATCCTAAATTTCTACAACAGTTCCTCCTCTTGTCATATGCTCCCATGTGTCCCTCGATGAATCTTGATCATCTTCTAAACACGAACACCAGTCCTATCAAAAAGAAAAAAATGAAACATTCAGTCCATCCATTGAACAAAAGAAAAGCATGGTTGACACGTATTCTTCGGGAGGGATGACTAAGAGGGAAAGCATGATGTGGGGGTTATAGCGATCGCTGGAATCCTCAGCATCTGGTACATGGGCTGGACTTCAGGGGACCTCTTGTCTTGGCTAGGAAGATGTGGTCATCTGCTCGAGCTTTGGTGACTTGATCGATCAGGCAGCAGGAACATCTCATCATGGCATATAGAAGGAATAGAAAAAAAACAACATGAGTATATATACCCCTACTTCCTTCAGCCAGGATCCGATGGAAAACAAGAACTCCCCAAAATCTCCCAAACCCTTTAGAAAGGATTCCAACCTTCACTGGCTATAGCTCTGGCTCTCCCTAGCAGGGACCTAACTTTATCCATATGGACTTGGACCTTGTCATTAGTGCCTGTCATCCAGGTACAATGGTCTTCTGCTATGAACTCACAGAAACCCCCCTTTTGCGCTAAAAGATAATCATAGTTACATAGTACATAGTTACATAGTCAGTGAGGCTGGAAAAAGACACGAGTCCATCAAGTCCAACCCATGTGTGTGGTTTTTTTTTTTATGTCAGTAATACGTTGTATATCCCCCAATGTTGTGGTCCCTTAGGTGTGCATCTAATAGTTTTTTAAAAT
>BLSH010050335.1:32393-56814 GCA_018402905.1 Glandirana rugosa
CGGCATACGTGACTCCAGCTCATATAGAGGCTGGGTCACATGATACACTAGCCTATCACAGTCATGCCATTAGTAGGCATGGCTGTGATGGCTTCTAAGGGCAAACGAGTGAAACGCTTGTTGATTGGCTGCCCTGCAGCTATTCAACAGGCGCCAAAAATAGTCTGGGTCACTTGATGCACTGGCCAATAACAGCCATGCCATTAGTAGGCATGGCTGTGATGGCTTCTAAGGGCAAACGAGTGAAACGCTTGTTGATTGGCTGCCCTGCAGCTATTCAACAGGCACCAAAAATAGTCTGGGTCACTTGATGCACTGGCCAATCACAGCCATGCCATTGGTAGGCATGGCTGTGATGGCTTCTAAGGGCAAACCCTGCAGCTATTCAACAGGTGCCAAAAAAATACCCGAATACCATACCCGATCCCGGACTTTTTTTGAAATGTCCGGGATCGGGTTCGAAGCACGGACACCCTAAAGTCCGGTACCGACCTGAACTTTACAGTCCGGGTTCGCTCAACTCTAATTGGCACCATAGCTTGTAGACTCTATAACTTACACAAGGACCAAATAATATACACTTATATTTAAGTGTATTAAATATAAAGAAAAATTACTAATTCGCAAAATTTTATGACAGAAATAGAGTTGAGCGAACCCGGACTGTAAAGTTCGGGTCCGTATCGAACTTTTGGGTGTCCGGGACCCGGACCCGAAACCGGACTTTTCAAAAAAAGTCTGGGTTCGGGTCTGGGGTTCTGGTATTTTATTCCATGTGTTGAAAAGCTGCCAAGGGCAGCCAATCAACAAGTGTTTCACTGGTTTTCCCTACTAATGGCATGGCTGTGATTGGCCAGTGCACCATGTGACCCAGCCTCTATATGGGGCTGGAGTCACCGTGCTGCATGTCATATGCTCTCAGGATAGTTTAGGGAGAGGATGCTGCTGGCTCTGTGAGGGACAGATTGCAGAACATCTCATCCTGCTGCACAGAACGATCGGATTGTGAACTAGGGAGAGATACTAGTACTGGTGCTTTGAGGGACAGATTTCACACCTCATCCTGCTGCACAGAACGATCTGACTGGACTAGGTAGAGTCTGTTGCTTTAAAGGAACGATTATTCTTCTAAAATCATCAAGTTGTACAGGGAAAGGTTCCAGCTGTTGCTTTAAGGGAAAGATTAGTGTTCTAAAATCATCATCAAGTTGTACAGGGAAAGGTTCCAGCTGTTGCTTTAAGGGAAAGATTAGTGTTCTAAAATCATAATAAAGTTGTACAGGGAAAGGTTCCAGCTGTTGCTTTAAGGGAAAGATTAGTGTTCTACAATCATCTCCAAGTTGTACAGGGAAAGGTTCCAGCTGTTGCTTTAAGGGAAAGATTATTGTTCTAAAATCATCTTCAAAGTGTGTGGTAAAAGCCTAATGCAGGGGCATAGAGCCATATTACTGTTCTAAAATCATCTTCAAAGTGTGTGGGAAAACCCTGTTTCAGCCGCATGAAGCCATATTAGTGTTCTAAAATCAATTTCAAAGTGTGTGGGAAAACCCTGTTTCACCCGCATGGAGCCATATTAGTCTTCTAAAATCATCTTCAAAGTGTGTGGGAAAACCCTGTTTCACCCGCATGGAGCCATATTAGTGTTCTACAATCATCTTCAAAGTGTGTGGGAAAAGCCTGTTTCAGCCGTATGAAGCCATATTAGTGTTCTAAAATCATCTTCACAGTGTGTGGGAAAAGCCTGTTTCAGCCGCATAAAAAAAAATAAAAACCCCAGAAATTAATTCTCATCATCCGTAAACGCGGCCACTTTTGCGCAAACCAATTAATAAACGCCAATTGTGATTTTTTTTATCACAAATATGAGGAAGAATATAAATCGGCCAAAACCAGTGCCAAATCGCAAAAAGTGCTCTGGTCCTAAAGCTGGAAAACCTTCCGGTTGGTAAGTGGTTAAACAAATGTGAAAAAACTGTTAAAAATAGAAAATTAAAAAAGACAAAAATTATAATGTGACAGAATTCAAAATGGCGTCTCAGCCACGTGGTTCTTTGTTACTACATCAAGATGGTAACAAGACACAAGTTGGTGACTACACCACGTAGGTTTCAACATCACAACACAAAATGGCGGCAAGTGAAGTAATATTACAACCTTGTGGCCCTCAGTATCAGGAGAAAATGACGCCAAACACATGCTGGGAACAAAATGGCTCCACTGAGAACCACCAACCACAGTAAAAATAAGGCACAAACGATAGAGCAAACATGTGGATTTTGGTATTAGAACAAAAGATAACACTAAAAACGCATAAGACAGAATTTATCAACTGGATTTGAAATACAGCATAGAAATTAACTATCCTCACTTAATGCTGATTTTCAGTTGCATGGCGCCATTCGCCACTAGAATATAAGAATATATGGATTGCTGTAAGCTGTATTGCAAAAAGTTTTTAGAGATGTTCTACCCCCATCCTGAATACAATATGTAGAAGCACAAGAAAAATCCCCTCTGGGACTTTGAATTGGGAGACCAACTCACCAAGAAAAAGATAGAAAGCCTGTATAAAATGCAAACATTTATTGGTACAGTTAAAAGGAAGGATACAACCTAGCACATGAGCAAGATTGGTTATCTAAAATGACAAACGTGCACAATAGGGTAAGGTGATGGATAAAGAAGAATTTTTAGAGTACTCCTGGGACTTTCTTGGTACCGTAAAAAAGAACACCATAACTACAGTATATATAAAAAATACAAAATGTATTAATTAGCATTAAAAGGGATATTCATTAAAATAAATTTAACTATTCTTCTAACCCCTTGAGTTCCTGCAGGATAGTGGGTTAGTGGAGCTATTGTATTTGCTAATGGTCACTAGTACCCTAGTATCCCACAGTGGCCTCCATATCCAAAGCATAAAGTAATAGCATCTGTTTGAGAGAGAAAAAAAAAAAATCTTGAAATTAGTTGTATTATCCTTTGGGACAGATAGATGGTATATATCAATAGCTTGTGCCCACAGTCATGCAGCGAAGCTCATTCATTACATGTTTCGCGTTATAAACATCAACGCTTCCTCAGAAGATAGAGGGGTAAAGATGTACACTCTTCAGTATAGGAAAAATCTGTAATTGTAGATAATCACAAATTGAGTACAATATAGTAGCGTTAATTTTACTATTTAATGCAATTCCATAATTGAGACTCACTTAATGACACTGAGATGGCGAACTGCCACAATTCCACGCACTCATCAGCCCTATGTTCCACCATATAGCCACTGATGCGGGGACATACTACTTGTAAAACGTATCCTACAATAAAGATCCATTCCATTGTTTAGTTCATAATATAAGAATACGGTATTGGTCATCCCCAATAGGGGTCGGCCTTATAGTTTGTTCATATCCATAATGCTACCAATAGAGACATAACATAATTTTGTTTATATTATACCTGGGAAGATCACTTTTAGGTGTAGGTTATTACGGTTGTTAAGGATGTCCCATCCGGGTCCATCAATGGATTGCTTCTATGAGCACTCTGTCGTTTAATCACACAGTCTACAGGTGAATTGATTAACGGTTCTCCTATGGTATAGATATAATATAGGGTTTAACTCAGCCCATTTACTTCGGCCAAATATACATAGTATGGGAGGTGCAAAAGAGGGACAGAACAATAAAAAAAAAAAGTCTGGGTGGAGATAACAATTGTACTCCCCACCTACGTACCTCATATGAACCCGAACACCTACGGCGTCTGGATATTGCTGTGGTCTTGATACCTGTAGTTCCTTAGGGCGTCCGCATAGCACGAGCATGTGTGCCGCTCCACTATCGGCGCCAACTGAAGTACGTCCCGACCGTAACGTCACGCCGTGTGTCCCGCCCACCCTCTAGCGACGTCTGATGGTCCGGCAATTCACTCCACTACTTCCACCTGCACTGCTGGGAGGCGGCGCAAGCCAGAGGGGGAGCAACACCCAAGAGTCCCCAGATGGGGGATGCCCTCTAGTGGACTCAGGGGGCGCCGCCTGTACCATAGCCCAAAACCATCCACCTAGGATAGTAAGGACCGGCCATGGACGGCGCTTTCAGCCGCACATCTGCCAATCCTCTGTCCTAACCTCCTTCACACCCAGAGGAGTGAGATGGGGAGGAGGAAATTGAGGGAATTTGCCACATGGTGGAGGGCCGGGAGTAACTTAGAACGGGACTAAGCCAGAGCAGTGTCAATCCATGATTCTATATACCAATATATTGCAATCACATACATATTAAAGCTGAGTGGACATATATAGCATGTATTGTTTACAATCATATTTAGACAGATCACATTATGCAATCTCTAATCTACCCACAATAAACCATCTGTAGATTCAGTTAGCATAGAACTCATAGAAATGGTTAATACGAGCATATCTCATTTAAGCCTGGGGGATGGATGGCATCTAAACGCTTTATCCATATGGTTTCTCTCTGTAATATTTTTTTGTCCCAGTTCCCTCCCCTTGGGTCCTGTGGGACTACTTCTAACACAATGAATGAGACCCAGCTTACATCAAAGCCATAATAAAGGTCTAAGTGACGACTTACTGGAGTAACCATTTTCCCTCCCGAGGAGTAATATATGTGGTCATGCATCCTTTTCCTAAACGGTCTGATCGTTTTCCCCACGTAGAATGCGCCACACCCACAATTCATAAGGTATACAATACTCTGTGTGTCGCAGTCTGCGTGAAACCGAGGGGAGAAAGTTTGACCGTTAGGTAGCTGGAATTTTGTGCCCTGGTTAGCCCACGGGCACATGTCGCATTTCCCACATTTATAGACACCATGGGTCAGCTGTCTGTCTTTTTTTCTGGATACATAGTGACTGGCCGTAAGTTGATTGCGAATAGAAGGTGCCCTGCGAAAGACTATCTCAGGGGCCTCCTTGACATATTTGGAAACATGAGGATCCTGTTGTAAAATATGCCAATGTATCCCTAAAATTTTTCGCAGCTCCTGATGTTGTGTTGAAAATTGGGTAATAAACTTAACTGTTGTGTGTTGTGATTGAACAGTGGATTTATAAAGCAAAGATTGTCGATCCTGTTGTAGTGTTCGGTTATATGCTTTTCGCAGGATGGATTTGCTATATCCTCTACGTAAAAGTCTTAATCATAAATTTGCTGCCTGTTTATGAATGTCCTCTATTCGTGTACAGTTACGTTTCAAACGTATGTATTGTGCATAAGGAATGCTACGTATAAGTGCTGGTGGATGAGCACTGCTGGCATGCAGAATTGTATTTCCTGCTGTTTGTTTCCGATATAGATTTGTAGCTAGGCACAGGTCCTGGTCCACGAATATCTCAAGGTCCAAAAATGTAATTTTGGAGGGATGATATGACAGTGTAAAGGTCAGATTGAAAGAGTTTATGTTGATACTGATATGTGGAAAAATGAATTAATACATTTTGTATTTTTTATATATACTGTAGTTATGGTGTTCTTTTTTACGGTACCAAGAAAGTCCCAGGAGTACTCTAAAAACTCTTCTTTATCCATGTAAAATAGGGATGTGGTACCTGAATTACATTTAGGGTCTCTGGTAGCCACCCAGCAAGGACCTTATATATAGTGTTTTTCCTCTTTAGGGTAAGGTGATGGATATACACAGGAGCAGAAAAAATGACCACTGTAGTCTGCCAGGAAAAGGCAGAAGACGAGCCAGCGTGTTTCGATGATGTTCGATCAAAGATCTTCCTCAGGGTTAAGAGGTCAAAACACTAAAAACAAGTCCTCTATATACCATAAAAGGAAAAAAGAACAACATAAGTATCATGTCATCTTAAAGCCATCATAATTCTCATGTCATAAATAGGATATTGACCATGCCATACAGGGTATTGGGGGGTCCTCAAAGGTGTAACCAAGTTGCATAAGGTTTCTGATTGCACTCCAAAAACACACAGGAGAAGAGGAGTGTTTGTGGTCAGGAGACCAAGAGATTCTCATTAGTAGCTATATCTGGGTGCCAACAGACACACTGTCCAAACTGTAGCCCACAAACCACATCAAGAATAGAGAGCAAAACAGGAAAAAGAAAAAAGAAAAACAGGGTTGTACTAAGGAATCAAATAGCATTCAATTGATGTATATGTTTGAAATTAGACATGCTTACCAGTACCAGCAGTGGTTGCAAGGGTCTATAACCAATTAGAGAGTTGCCAGGGGAATACCTGGTGAGATATTAATTGGTGCATTAAGCAGAATCTGGAAATATATAACCATGAGTGGCAGGGTAGTATTGCTGCAAAATAGTAGGTACATACCCGTATTTATGAGGACAGGGGCGTTATGGAACTTGCAGCAGGGTACGTGGACCAGGAGCTGGACAGAAGGTGATCAGGGGGATTGGGTTCAACGAATCATGTGCAAATAAGCTGTGCAGAAATACAGACAGCTGAAGACAGCATTCTGATGGATCAAAAGGAATGAATATCCCTGATTACCGCACGTAGTATGCTTACCCCAAGAACTGAGAGTATAGAGCCGATAAGACGAGGTATTCCCAGCCGTATCAAACCCGGGATAAGTGCAGGAGCATTCCTACCAAAGTAGGAAGAAGACAGCAAAGCTGAAAAATATAACAAGGGGATGTCAGATCCATGAGTATAGCTATGGCTGATATGCCCAATAAGCCTTTTCACACAACGGTTTAAACGCAATGGAATGGGGAGCCAAACAGGGAATGTAACGCAAACCTCCACAACACTGAATGAATATCTTAAAAGAATAGCTTGTAACGTACTGAGATTAGGAATGTCCAGGGTCCTCCTGCCGCAATGAGTCTGTGTCTCATGGCTCAGTATTGGTCCGTAATAAATACCTTGTGTGGGTTGAACAATTATCCAATCCCAATAGGGGGCAGGCAAGTGGGCAGTGCTATACTAGGCAGCGAAGGAGAAGCCTCTCCATCATAGATGAGGGTCGTCTGGGCACCATGCACAAAAAGCCGGCGTTCCCGGAAGTGGGGGGAGCAAAGTGGGTCCTGTGTCTGCTACAGGAAGCGTGGCATAAGAAAACACCGCCATCTAAGCACAAATTATGCTGCATGCGTCCTAAGCTGGAGCATGACTTAGTGTGAGGAGTTCTACTCATTATAGAGGGAACTCCATCTAGTGGGTAAATCATAAACAGCAAAACGTGCCAGATACAGAGAGAGAATGGAATGCACAGAGACAAATCCGATAAAAATATGTAAAACCAAATAGAGATAGGCCGTTCTCATGTGGTCAAAAAATTCTGATGATAATAATGATGATCCTCATGCTGAAATTAAAACTCATCTAGAGCATAGAGAGAATCTATGTTGGCCAAGTATATTAAAAAATGAAACTCATGCGGAGCATGATGTAAGAGACATAGGGGTAAATCAGAAATGGTTAGTCCAGTGGGTGCCAATTGTGTTTCCAGTCAAAAACTTCAAAATGTAATGCTATAAGATACACAGAAGAACCCCAGACTAGAAAGACAAGCTGGGGCATGAACAAGGTACAGAGATAGACAGTGAACCGGGTCTGCAGATATTAAACACCCAGATATCTAAATAAGGAGAAAGGGAATCTAATCGTTATACAATGTACTGATTATTTGGAACAAAAGAATTAAAAACCTTTTCCTACAAGTACATTTTTTGCCAACTAAGGGCAAAGTTATGCCTAAAAATGAGGAATAAATCCTTCCCAATAATTCCTGTATTGAAACAAGGGAGGGGAAGAAAACGTGAGAGTACCCCAAATATTAAAGGTACCATAATTTAGTACAGGAAACACTAGCCCCTATCGGCCTAACCTGAAACTTATTAGATGTTGGATTCCTTTGAAGGAAGCGTAGGGACATATAGTGATTGAAAATAAATGCCGATTTCAGGCCCCCAAAGGAGCACAAGTTAGTTAAGGATTAATCTACAGGGTGGGCCATTTATATGGATACACCTTAATAAAATGGGAATGGTTGGTAATATTAACTTCCTGTTTGTGGCACATTAGTATATGTGAGGGGGGAAATTTTTCAAGATGGGTGGTGACCATGGCGACCATTTTGAAGTCGGCCATTTTGAATCCAACTTTTGTTTTTTCAATAGGAAGAGGGTCATGTGACACATCAAACTTATTGGGAATTTCACAAGAAAAACAATGGTGTGCATGGTTTTAACATAACTTTATTCTTTCATGAGTTATTTACAAGTTTCTCTTTGTTTACAGCCATTGACATGTCGCTGAGGTTAACACGTGTGGAGCGGATAGAAATTGTGTTGATGTCTGGTGAACGCATTAACCGGGTCATTGCAGCAGATTTCAATGCAAGACAGCCTACGAGACCACCCATCTCCCATGCTACAGTTAGCAAACTGCTTGCTAAGTTTTGTGAAACTGGTTCAGTGTTGGATTTGCCAAAATGTGGATGCATGAAATCTGTCACTAATTTAGAAACATCAGTGGCTGTCCTAGCTTCATTCAGCAAGAGCCCACAGCGTAGCACTCGCCGCATGTCACTGGAGAGTGGCATTAGTCGAACATCCCTTCGGTGGGCAGCACATTGAACACATTTTATAAGTGTCAGAAACTTGTAAATAACTCATGAAAGAATAAAGTTATGTTAAAACCAAGCACACCATTGTTTTTCTTGTGAAATTCCCAATAAGTTTGATGTGTCACATGACCCTCTTCCTATTGAAAAAAACAAAAGTTGGATTCAAAATGGCCGACTTCAAAATGGCCGCCATGGTCACCACCCATCTTGAGAAGTTTCCCCCCTCACATATACTAATGTGCCACAAACAGGAAGTTAATATCACCGACCATTCCCATTTTATTAAGGTGTATCCATATAAGTGGCCCACCCTGTAGTTCAGGACCCCCAGAGGTAAAACCCTCTAGGAAGGGTTTATATGTTATTGGCTCATAGGCCAGGGTACACAGTTGCCCTCAGATGGAAAATCTATTTCTGGTATGTTGCAACAGGATTTTATTAAAATCTTGTCTCATTCCCAGATGGATTCTGTCCAGAACACCACTAGAAACTCAGTACAAAACTGGAATATCTATGCTCTGCTCAAACTTCAGCATCTAAAGCAACCACCAGTTTCACTAACAAATGAGTTGTGCTATAAACAGACAGAACCAGAGTTGAATTACAGTGAAAAAAAGCACAAAACCTCTTTATGATTACAATACTGTGTCTAAACTAAATCTGCCGCTAACAACCAAAACTCAGCACATACACAAGCTATACCTAAAGGCACGATCTGTCAGCAAACACAGCACAAAAAGACTTATATACACTGTAATGTTAACTCGATTTCACACTTAGAGATGAATAGCCATCTAACAACAGTCTATTGACTGTCTCTACCAAAAACTGAATTACAATATGAGACTCCGCAAAACAACAAATTAAATATAAAAACCAAAATGATTCTACTGGTGTTAGAAGACTGTGCTGAGGACTTGTTTGCACTTAGTTGTGCTTTCCTCGTGCTGAGGACTTGTTTGCACTTTGTTGTGCTTACCCCAAGAACTGAGAGTATAGAGCCGATAAGACGAGGTATTCCCAGCCGTATCAAACCCGGGATAAGTGCAGGAGCATTCCTACCAAAGTAGGAAGAAGACAGCAAAGCTGAAAAATATAACAAGGGGATGTCAGATCCATGAGTATATCTATGGCTGATATGCCCAATAAGCCTTTTCACACAACGGTTTAAACGCAATGGAATGGGGAGCCAAACAGGGAATGTAACGCAAACCTCCACAACACTGAATGAATATCTTAAAAGAATATCTTGTAACGTACTGAGATTAGGAATGTCCAGGGTCCTCCTGAGACTCCGCAAAACAACAAATTAAATATAAAAACCAAAATGATTCTACTGGTGTTAGAAGACTGTGCTGAGGACTTGTTTGCACTTAGTTGTGCTTTCCTCGTGCTGAGGACTTGTTTGCACTTTGTTGTGCTTTCCTTGCGCTCCCGGATAAGGCGGCGCCGGGCAGCTCTATTTAAACAGTGTGCTTCCTGTAGCAAGTGCTGTCCGTTCTACAGCGTTACCATGACCTGTGTCCCTGTGGCTGCTCTGAAGTGACTTCCAGCATCGGTGACCCCGGCTATCTTTGGACTTTGTTTGCTTTCTGCCTGCCCCGACCTCTGGCTTGTCTATGACCCCTCTCCTGCCTGATCCCGTGTACTTCTGCTGCCCGCACGTTGCCGACCCTGCCTGCACCCCAACCATCCGCCTGTCTCATCCTTCTGCACCGCTTTGCCAGCACGTTGCTGACCCGGACTGTACCACTACGCTTCTGCCAAGCACGAGCTTCAGCGGACCTGCACCCACCACCAGCGACCAAGTCCAGCCCTCGTGCCCCCCTGTGCTCCCGAGCTCCCTGTCTACACTATCAGGGGTTCACGAACCAGGGCCGTAAGAGAGGTTGTCCTCTGCATAAGTCAGACTAGACCACCAGGTACGTGACAGTAACGGACAGCCATTTCTGAGTCTGCGCAGGGGACCTCTCCCATGGAAGATTTATGTGGACATCTGGCTGGGCTTACACAAGCCGTTAAAGGTCTACAAGAGGGATATACCCGCCTGATGAAAGAGGTCCATGAGCTCTGTGTCCCCAGCAGCCAGCCCTGGCCAGCCTGACTCATGCACCATTGTGACCCTACCCACTGAGCCTAAGGTGCCTATGCCCGAGAGGTTTTCGGGAGACCGCAGGAAGTTTCGGGCATTTCGCAGCTCCTGCAACTTATACTTTGCCCTCCAGCCACTGACTTTTTCCTTGGAGGCCACTAAAGTGGGGCTAGTGATCTCGCTCCTACTGGGAGAACCCCAGGCATGGGCCCACCGCCTGCTGGAGCAAGGGGCCCCAGAGATTACTAGTCTAGAGCATTTCTTCGTAGCAATGGCCAAGCTCTAGGATGACCCCCATCAGGCCACTACGGCTGAAGCAGCCCTCCATGCTCTGCAACAGGGCCTCCGGTCGGCCGAAGATTACGTGTCTGAGTTCCGGCGCTGGAGCGCAGACACTGCCTGGAACAATGTGGCCCTCCGCCATCAATTCCGGCTGGGTCTCTCAGAGCCGCTCAAAGACGAGCTGGCTCGCGTTGGGGTACCACAATCCCTCAATGCCCTGATCGATCTGGCCGTCCAGTTAGATCGCCGCCTGTGGGAACGCAGAGCTGAGAGATCCACAGGGCTCGCACCTCTTATCTGGAGAATGTCCACAGACTTCGGTCCCAACCCAGGCGCCACCTCCTTCTCCTTTCCACCAGACCCACTGAAGCCTGCACAAATTGAGCGCCCCCATCCACTGCTGACGCCAGGGGAACGCCAGCATCGTATTTCACAGAATCTCTGCCTGTACTGTGGGGGTCCTGGGCACCTGGTTCAGAACTGCCCTGCCAAAGCTGGTAAGGGCGCACCCCTGCCTTCAGAGAGACTGATGTATCTGCCTGATCATAAGGTGCATTTCCTGCTTCCTATCTCCCTACGGCTCCCCGGTGGGGATATCCAAGTACAGGCTATTCTGGACTCAGGAGCATGTAGCTGCTTTGTTGATGCCACCTTTGCAGCTCAACACCGGATACCCCTTTGATCTAAGGATCACCCCATGCTAGTCCGGCTTGCTGACAGGGCAGCCATCAAATCTGGCACCGTCACCCAGGACACTATCCCCATGCTGGCCACCACTGAAGGGGGTCATCAGGAATTTCTTTGATTGGATGCCATAGCGTCTCCACTCTGTCTGGTCATCTTGTGCCTTCCCTGGCTCCGGGCTCACAATCCTACCATTAATTGGGCAACTGGCGAGGTCCGTTTTGGCTCCCCCTACTGTGTCCACCACTGCCTGTCACAACCCCGGGAAGTTTCCTTTTCTGTGCTCAGTCCAAAAGGTGACAGTGACCAGGAAAGCCGCCTGCTCATTCCAGCACCCTACCATGTCCTCCTGGACGTGTTTAGCAAGAAGGGGGTTGACGTCCTCCCACCACACAGATCTTATGATTGCCCAATTGATCTTCTACCCGGGACTGAGGTTCCCTTTGGGCGAATCTTTCCCCTGTCCGAAGTAGAGCTGGTTGCCCTCAAGGCATACTTGGACGAGAACCTGGCCAAGGGGTTCATCAGACCTTCCATTTCACCTGCAGGAGCGGGAATCTTCTTCGTTGATAAGAAGGACCACTCCTTGAGGCCCTGTATAGATTACAAGGCCCTTAATCAGATCACCTTCAAGAACCGGTATCCTCTGCCCTTAGTGCCAGAACTCTTTCAGAGACTTGGAACCGCGACAGTTTTCACCAAATTAGACCTCCGTGGGGTTTACAACCTAATCCGCATCCGGGAAGGGGATGAGTGTAAAACGGCATTTCGCACCTGGTTCGGTCACTTCGAATACCTTGTGATGCCATTCGGACTATGTAATGCCCCTGCTACGTTCCAGCACTTGGTGAACGATATTTTTCGAGACTTCCTGGACCAATTTGTAGTTGTCTATTTAGATGACATTTTAATTTGCTCCCCGTCTCTGGAAGAACACCGACAGCATGTGAGGAGTGTACTCACCCGCCTCAGACAACATGGTCTGTATGCCAAGGCGGAAACGTGCGCCTTTGAGTGCACCAACATTTCCCTCCTGGGTTTCTACATCACCACCATGGACCCACAGAAAGTGGCAGCTATTCTGGACTGGCCAGCCCCAAGCGACAAGAAAGGAGTCCAGCGCTTTGTGGGCTTTGCGAACTTCTACCGCAAGTTCATTAAGGGCTTCTCAGCAGTTATCTCCCCCATAACCCAGCTTACCAAGCAGGATGTACGCTTCCGATGGACTCCCGAAGCCCAAGAAGCCTTTTCCAGACTCAAAAAGTTGTTCACCTCGGCTCCCATCCTGAAGCATCCGGATCCTGCTCTGCCTTATACCCTTGAAGTAGATGCTTCAGAAACTGCAGTAGGAGCAGTCCTCTCACAGAGGCGAGGTCCAAAAGCCTCACTCCACCCCATCGCTTTCTTCTCCAGGAAGCTTTCATCTCCAGAAAGAAACTGCGATGTGGGTGACAGGGAACTGCTGGCAATAAAGGCTGCTTTGGAGGAGTGGCGGTACCTTTTGGAAGGAGCCTTGGACCCTATCTTAGTATTTACGGATCACAAGAACCTTGAGTACCCCCGAACTGCTAAGAGACTGAAAGCCCGTCAGGCACGATGGGCACTTTTCTTCTCAAGGTTCCAGCTACATATAACCTATCAGCCAGGAGGGTAAAAATGTTAAGCCAGGCGCTTTGTCCCGTATGTTCCATGTCCCTGCAGACCATTCCCCGCCAGATACAATTCTGCCGGCCCACAGTTTCCTACTCACACAGGAAGACTTCCTTACACGGCTCAGACGAGCCCTCGCCGATCTCACCATGTCACCGAATTCTGGACTTATGTCAAAAGACGGGTTGTGGTGGCACAGGGACCGTCTCTACATTCCACAGGAGCTATGTCCAATCGTTCTTAACCGCTGCCATGATCTCAAGCTGGCTGGGCACTTCGGGGGGGGGGGGCAAGACGGCAGAACTATTATCCCGCTCATTATGGTGGCCCAGTCTAGCAGAGGACTGTAAAAATTATGTGGCGGCCTGCCCAGTCTGTGCCACGAATAAGACAGAAAAGTCTAAAGCGTGGGGGCTACTCAACCCACTACCCATTCCTGTATGGCCTTGGTCTCAAATCTCAATGGACTTTATAGTCGAGCTACCACCCTCTGCTAGATTCAACACCATTTTTGTAGTGGTAGACCGTCTCACAAAGATGGCCCACTTCATACCTATGAAGGGCACCCCCACAGCCACTGAAACTGAGGAAGCCTTCATCAAAGAAGTGGTGCGACTACATGGCATCCCTGGCAACATTGTCTCGGATAAAGGGGTGAAATTTACATCCCGCTTTTGGAAGGCCCTATGCTCCTCTCTAGGTATTGACCTAGCTTTCTCCTAAGCCTACCACCCACAGTCTAACGGGCAAACGGAGAGGACCAACCAGACTCTTGAGCAGTATCTGGTTAAAGAAAAAATAGTTTGGGACTTTATATGAGGCACATGACGGACCATGGAGTAAGAGTATAAACGTATTTAATGACACAATAATAGTCATGGTACAGAGTAATCGACATATAAAAATTCATATGTATATACAGACTGAGAAGCATTTCATATATGTACATGTATAAACGTAGATAGACCAATAGTACTAGCTGCCAGCATAGGTTCCAGGTAAAGTGCAGGATGCTAATCAAAATATGGGTATAAAATTGAATAAAGTAATCTATGTATAAAGAGATGTATGTAGTCATGACTGCATCCTAGGTAGGCCCGGCGCGTTTCGTGGTAAACACCACTCATCAGGGGCGAATGCGTCAAAAATATCTGGAACAAAAAAACAAGGATACTGGATCTAAATTTAGGAAATATAAATAGGTTGTCAGAGAGCAAAAAGGTATGCAATTCGACTCACCTACATGGAACAAAACGGTGGAACCGTGCGGTGTGGTTAATCCCTAGGGCCACAATGGGGGGCCTGTCCCGGGAGCTGAGATGGGGAAACCGCGGCCAATGCCGGCATGCACCAAACATCCCCGGGTATGTGAGCTTGTATATAATGTGATAAGGGGTTACCTCATAGTCTCAAGTTGAGTGTCTGTAAACTAAGAAAAAATGAAGGATTTGGGGACAGTGATATAGATAAAAGTGGTAGTGTAAAACCATGGTCTGAATAATGCCATGGGAAAGAAAACATGGAGATGTGAAACAGGATTGAATAGAGAAGAAGACAAAGTGGAACAAAGAGTAAAATGTGCATGGTAACCCATGCATAGACTTGGAGGAGTTACATACCATAAAAAAAAGATAAGAATCTGTGGTGAAAGAACATAGAGTCCCTCATTGAGTAACTTGATGTGGGGTCGATAGTGGAGTACGCCATATAATATATAATGGCCTAAGACGTAACAGGTGAAATAAACCCCACGGGAGATATATATGTGCACACCAGGCAATTGACAAACGGGACCCCATCAGCGCCACGTGGGCGTCCCGGTGGGGAAGGAGCGTCACTCGGGGAGCGGCAACAACTGCCGCCATGTGGTGCCATAGGTCCTCCCCCATGGGAACAGCCAAAGGTGGACTCGGCGCACCCGTGTTGACGTCAGAAAGACATCACACGTGAGCATCGAGCGTGGCGCCGATGCACAGTGGGCGGTCCGCCCCGTCCCCCACGCCACAACACCATTGGAGTATATGGGAAGAGAGAGGGGGAGGACGCCCAGTATGCATCACAGCTCCCGGGTTATAGACACCCAGAGTGGCCCGCGGGAGAAACCGCACGGCGCCACCGATGCGGGCAACCTGGATAAGTACCAAATCAGAAACAGATTAACAAAAAATAAATAATAAATATAAAATATAAAATGAAATGCACATGATTGCATCTCGGGGCATGGTAGTAGCCCGAAGACATTCATAGCTCCATGGGTGCCAGATGCATAGAAAAAGAAAACATCTGCCTATCATATGCCTCCATCACTGATAATTTGGTATAAATATCGGACTGGATGTAGACACATATAGTAATGGGTCTCCAGCCCTGGGTTCCATCAACAGATGGGTGGGACTTTAAATGAGGTGCATGAAGGATGCCCCTCCATCCCGGGTACATGGTTAAAGAAAAAAGAGTTTGGGACTTTATATGAGCAGTAAGTAAGAGTATAAACGTATTTAATGACACAATAATAGTCATGGTACAGAGTAATCGACATATAAAAATTCATATGTATATACAGACTGAGAAGCATTTCATATATGTACATGTATAAACATAGATAGACCAATAGTACTAGCTGCCAGCATAGGTTCCAGGTAAAGTGCAGGATGCTAATCAAAATATGGGTATAAAATTGAATAAAGTAATCCATGTATAAAGAGATGTATGTAGTCATGACTGCATCCTAGGTAGGCCCGGCGCGTTTCGTGGTAAACACCACTCATCAGGGGCGAATGCGTCAAAAATATCTGGAACAAAAAACCAAGGATACTGGATCTAAATTTAGGAAATATAAATAGGTTGTCAGAGAGCAAAAAGGTATGCAATTCGACTCACCTACATGGAACAAAACGGTGGAACCGTGCGGTGTGGTTAATCCCTAGGGCTACAATGGGGGGCCTGTCCCGGGAGCTGAGATGGGGAAACCGCGGCCAATGCCGGCATGCACCAAACACCCCCCGGGTATGTGAGCTTGTATATAATGTGATAAGGGGTTACCCCATAGTCTCAAGTTGAGTGTCTGTAAAATAAGAAAAAATGAAGGATTTGGGGACAGTGATATAGATAAAAGTGGTAGTGTAAAACCATGGTCTGAATAATGCAATGGGAAAGAAAACATGGAGATGTGAAACAGGATTGAATAGAGAAACTTGAGCAGTATCTCCATTGCTATTCCTCTTATGCCCAGGATGACTGGATCTCCCTACTGCCAACTGCCGAGTTTGCTTACAATAACTCTGTTCATTCGGCTACAAAGCAATCTCCATTTTGGGAAAACCTCGGGTACCATCCCACCTTTATGCCCGATTTACCTACAGACAATGCCATACCCGCGGCTCTGGAAGTTACACAATTCCTGGAAAGGAATAACAAACTTCTTCAGGAAACTATCGCTCAGACTCAGGAGGCCAGCAAAAGGGATTTCAACAAAGGAAGGCGGGGAGAACTTATACTTCAAACGGGTCAACAGGTCTGGCTGTCCACAAGGAACCTGAGGTTCTCCTGTCCCTCTAAAAAGATGGGGCCAAAATTCATGGGACCCTTCCCAATTAAGAGGACAATTAATCAAGTAGCTTATGAGCTGGAGCTACCTCCGTCACTCCGCATCCAGCCGGTCTTTCACGTGAGCTTACTCAAACCTGTGGTCAAAGACATTTTCCCTGGGCGCAACACAGTTCCACCAGAACCGGTCTTGGTGGACGGAGAGGAGGAATTTGAGGTCGAGGCCATCCTCGACTGTAGGAAAAGAGGTGGGAACATTCAGTTTTTGGTGAAATGGAGAGGCTATGGACCTGAGAAGAGCTCTTGGGAGCCTGAAGAGAACGTACATGCCAAGGATCTGGTCAGAGCCTTCTGGAGAAGACACCCGACCAAGAGAGCCCATTTGGGCATCCAGAGGCTGCCCCTTGGGGGGGGCAATGTTAGAAGAAGACTGTGCTGAGGACTTGTTTGCACTTTGTTGTGCTTTCCTCACGCTCCCGGAGGAGGCGGTGCCGGGCAGCTCTATTTAAACAGTGTGCTTCCTGTAGCAAGTGCTGTCTGTTCTACAGCGTTACTGTGACCTGTGTCCCCATGTCTGCTCTGAAGTGACTTCCTGCATCTGTGACCCTTTGGACTTTGTTTGCTTTCTGCCTGCCCCGACCTCCGGCTTGTCTACGACCCCTCTACTGCCTGATCCCGTGTACTTCTGCTGCCCGCACGTTGCCGACCCTGCCTGCACCCCGACCACCCGCCTGTCTCAACCTTCTGTACCGCTTTGCCAGCACGTTGCTGACCTGGACTGTACCACTACGCTTCTGCCAAGCACGAGCTTCAGCGGACCTGCACCCACCACCAGCGACCAAGTCCAGCCCTCGTGCCCCTCTGTGCTCCCGAGCTCCCTGTCTACACCATCAGGGGTTCGAGAACCAGGGCCTCAAGAGAGGTTGTCCCCTGCATAAGTCAGACTCGACCACCAGGTACGTGACAACAGGAAATGGAATTCTGTACAAAAACAGACTGTTTTCACTTGAGACGGAAATATTGCACAAAAACAAAGCAATTAAAGCCAGAAACTGAAATTCCTGCAAAAGACGACTTAATTTCACAAAATGCTGAAATTCGGTCCAAAAGCATAATAATTTCACCCAGAACCAAAATTCAGCAGAAACAAAATTGTTGTCGTAACAATTTTACAACAAAATGGTGGTACTACCAACTGAAATGCAGTCCCCATTCCCGCCAAAAGCAGTACAAACTGAAATTTCTCCCCTCACAAACTGACTAAACAATTTGAGATGCCATACAAACACTTAAACGAATACCGCCAAACATAAAACACACAATTACTAAGCACAACACTGACACCGATTACGCACTTAAAGCATACTCATACTCAAACTCAAAGCAAAGCATACTCATAAAACACACTTTAGGTGTATTGACTAGGACCTATAGAGGACAAGCAAAGGTTATCTTCCTAATCAATAGACCTACCTACAATGATAACATACAATTAAAACCCCACCATTATGCAAAAAGAGGAAAAAACGGTTCTTTTGCAAAGCAGAATTTACCTGACACAGCGGACAGAGAAAGCAAAATCCTAGAGTCAGGACAGCAAAAGATTTCATACACTGAAATAAAATTGGTTTTACCAATAGCTGGCTGTTTTGTTGTCCTGCCCCAGATCACTTCCTCCATTGTGAAGTTCTGTGGGCTCCAAAAATTCCTGGAGCGCCATTTTCTGTGGAGGAAATTATGTGTGCATTATATTTTGATTACGCTAATAAGCGCACTTTTCAGCTCTTTTGCATAATGCATTTCGAATGCACTCATGCTAAACCAAGTGTAACACAGACACACTAAGCTGTATTCACATGGTCGCTCCGAAATCAGTCCTGCAAACCAGTCTGAGTTTCTTTATTTTATATGGATGAAACAGGGGTAACACAGGGGCTCGGTGGCTTCACAATCAGCCAATCAGCCTCCAAGGCACAGTCACATGACGGCAGCTCAATACAAAATAACAGCCAATGACACACTTGTTTATATTCAAACGATACAATAGAAGGGGCGTGCATGCATGTGGAAAAGCTGGGCAGCCTGTATGAGTCCCAGCCATTGGGTGGGCAGAGATACACACACCCCAGATAACAATGAAAGCCATGTGGAAACATGGCTCCCATTGAAACCAACACATTACCTCACAGAGGCTGTCCCACAGAGGCTGTCCCACCAAACCCCACGCATGCAAAGCCAACTCTACCATTACAATGAATCCTATGTAGTTTAGTTCATAGAACCATATTTAATAGTGATTATACTACAGTTCCATTAAAGGTTAAATTATGCACAAAGGAAAATACCTGCGGGTTTCTGTCACGTGGATCAAACCTGACAGAAAGCTTACAGACCATTATCCTTACAGAAAAGGCAATAATGATTCCATACCGCAAGCACATCCCCATCAAGCGGATTAATCTGCACATAATACAGGGGTCCCTGGTTGATGGTAATATACCTGCGCCACGGACCGGCGTTCGCTCCAGAGTTAACCGCTCAGAACACCTACTGGCCGGGATGATCAGGCAGGTAGTGTACGGTTACCAATTAATGGAAGGTTTCCATTGTAAGTGGCCTTTCCTCAATATCGGTTAAAGCCATATTCGCTATACACAGCGAATACGGGTGAACCGGCACTGGGAGACACTGTGACAATATATAATTAACACATCCTAATAAAATTTCTACAACAGAACTAGCAATAAAACATACCCAATAAGAAAATGTATAAAAAAATTCTAATTTCTTCATCAATTTAGGCCAATATGTATTCTGCTATATATTTTTGGTAAAAAATCCCAATAAGCATATATTGATTGGTTTGCACAAAAGTTATAGTGTCTACGAACTATGGGATATTTTTATTTATTTATTTTACTAGTAATGGTGGTGATCAGCAACATATAGTGGGGTCGCGATATTGCGGTGGAGAGATTGGACACCTAACACTTTTGACACTTTTTGGGGACCAGTGACACTAATACATAGATCAGTGCTAAAAATATACACTGTCACTGTACTAATGACACTGGCAGGGAAGAGGTTAACATCAGAGGCCATCAAAGGATTTAATGTGTTTCCTGGGAGTACTTGCTAACTGTGGGGGAGGTGCTTTGACTGGGGGAAGCTTAGCAGAAACACAGGATCAGTACTTTCCCCTCTCGCAGAATGGCAGTCTGCCTTGTTTACATGTGCAGACCGCCTTTCTGCCTTTCTCATGAATGATCAGCAGGTCGCAGTGGACATTGTGTTCACCAGGCCCACTGATTGGCTCCCACCGTGTCCAATCACAGTGGGAGCGGGTCGTTGGCAGTGCGCACCC
This sequence comes from Glandirana rugosa, assembly GCA_018402905.1. NCBI lineage: Eukaryota > Metazoa > Chordata > Amphibia > Anura > Ranidae > Glandirana > Glandirana rugosa. Next base: position 52,602 of record BLSH010050335.1, read on the forward strand.
CAGACCCAGAAGTGTCAGATCACGTACTAGGTACTGTGGCACAGAGCGGCCACCCTGTCGCAGTATATGTGCGTGGAGTGGTCCGCAAGCAGTTAAACAGATGATTACATTTTTCTATACATTTTGTCCTATGAAATGTCAGCAACATTGATAATACAATTTGAAATGTTCTGGAAATGTCAAAGTATTTTTTGCTTGTTGTTCGCTTTTAATTATTTATATACTTCATCTAATTTAAAATTAGTTAATAAGTCACCTCTAAGTTTAATGTTATTGGTAGAGCTACACAGATATGTAAAACATCATTTGAAACCTAAAAGTGCTTGGAATTCTTCTGTTTACATTACCAAGCTGACCTTGAACAATTAATGGGTTAAATACTGGATGCAAACAAAATTTGCTGTGATAAATTATTAAATATGCTTAAGGGAAAAAAATGATGAGGAAGCTGCACTACACTGCAAAATGTGCAGGCTATATATTTTTACCATTAGATGGCAGCATTGCCAAGGGATTGACATGTTTGTGTGTTATGTGACAGACAAACATAATTCCCATACATTTTACATATAAATGTTCCCTGACCTTTTATACATTTGTCACTCCCAGTGAGTGCCATTAGGTGTAAGTAACTTATTCTACTAGCAAGCATTATCTATGACTCAATGCAGTAATTGGAGATTTTTTGCTCTCTTGGTGACTTTCCTGAATTATATGTTTTGCTGTTTGTTTTTCCTTGTGCTACACAGCCTGAATGTTTCCTATATAGATGCATATAATTTTTACCATGTAGATAGTAGTAATAGAATGGGTTCAAATAGGAACAAAATTATATTCCTGTGTATGTAAACCATTGTGTTTATCTGTCTGTCATGTTAAAAAAAATTTGTGATGCATCTTTTTAAGCTATAGCAAAAGGGACAACTGATGTTTATAGTGGTAAAAATAATGCACTTTGTGGGATTTATTTGAGTGCAGCTGCAATACACCATTGTATTTTATATAAAACTACAATGAATTATTGGCATGCCCATTACATGCCATGATACCTAAATAAATCAATATAATATCACAATCAATATAGATCCTATATGTGAAATTATACAATAGAGAGTAGACATTAATAAAACACCTGATTTATGTTCACCTGCTTTTATTTTAAGCCACAGAAAGATTTTACATCTGTCTATTTATTTATCATACAATCAACTTATATAGCTATCATTCATCCATCCATGAATCCATCCATATATGAGGAACCCTTTGTAGGGAATTTAGTGACTTGCGTAATACCTAAGAATTCTGAGATACTGTATCTGCATAATCTGAACATTATACAGTATACACATGCTATGTTCAACAGTTACCAGTACATGCTTTAGAAAATTAAACTGCTAATAAGCACTTATCTTTAAAAGATTACCAGTTAGATAAAATATTGTATAATATATTAGGACATTTACCAATAAATAAATGTATGGGAATTAAAGAATAACTAATGCCATTTTTTTTAAAATTTTAGTTTTGGATAGGTTTAGGGATTAGAACACTAGTCAGGTTTTTATTGCTGCCTGTGCCCCCATTAGTGAGCGTCACCCTCTCTATTTGTCCTGTTTACCTTTATCACCAAATGTAAAAATGAAAGGAAATCCCAAGTTTGGTATTGTTGCCAGAACAGGAATAGAGGGGAATGCCTCCAATGGAGACAATAGTTTTATTGATCCCCCCCAGCTCTGTCCCCTGCAGACTCACTGCTCCAGTTGTCCTGTGTATTTCTCCTAGTTAAATGTATAGCAACATTCAACCCACTTTCTGTGAGCTCAGGGCATCAAAGATCAACCTCTGGAGGGTCATCTAGACACCTTGGGGTCAAAAGAGAACGCAGTATTGAATAGCGCCACATGATTAATTGTCGGCATACTATGCAGCATTCAGGACCCATCCAGGGCTGGAGGAAGAAGAGGAGGAAAATAGCTCATGACATTACAAGCATTGAGTGGAGAAAGAAGAAAAGGTATGCATGTAAAAACAGAAAGGAAGAAAAATTGAAAGCGGGGGGTTGCTTTATTGTGATAAAGGAAGGGGGAGGGGCTGAAGTGTAGGAAACAGAGAGAGGGGAAATAATCTGGAATTGGGCTTTAATATTATATCCACAAAGGTTGGCAATGTTTTTAAGGACAGGGGATGGATAGTCACATCCAGTTATATGAAAAAATAAATATAACACTATTAAAATTATTTTTGTGCAAAGATCTGTTATATTTTGGCCAGTTACATTTTGCAGAGGGGTCATTTGATTGATATTTTAGTTCTAGCCTGGGCTAAGATCAAATTTGCAAATTTGAAAATGTTCTCAAATTTATTGGGTATTTAAACTGAACTTAACTGGACTAGAGTAAAATGTCCTTACTTACTATAGTAATACAAGTGTATGCGTAACCATTTAATGCATAACTTCCTTAGTTACTCATTGTAAAGCAAAGAATGGGACAAGTTAATGCAAACCCCATTTGCTTTGTGTTCTGACTTAATTTTGCAATTGCAATTAAAGCTGTATTCACAAATATGATATACAAAACATGTATTTATTTTAATTACAGCATAGGGCAAAATAGTAGTCATCTTTTGTGCAATAGATTTAAGCACTGCTGCTTGGGAAAAAATAACTTATGAAATCAATGAGAAAATGATTGCATTATTTTATAGAATAAATATAATTGTCCAATGCATCAAAGAGCAGCTAAAGAGCAACTAAAGTGCTAAGGGGTGATATACTTAATTTTTTTTTATTTTGTTTATGTAATTTTAAATAGTGAAGTTCAGTGGAATTAAATCATGATTGAGCATTATCTGTACACAGAATATGGTGAAAATTACTTTTCAATAAATCAGAACATGCTTAAAAGTAAAATTGTTTTTTAATAGTATAATATTCATTAATATACTGTATTTGCCATATGAAAAACAATAAATATGCTTAACATGCAATAGTAATTCTAAGACAAGAATAATCCTCAGACCAAATCATCACTCTTTTAAGGTTTTGTTAATTACATGTAGTGCCCCCATAGTGTAGATACTTTTACTTTTGTAGATTTTTGGTAGGAGAGGAAAAATCTAGTCAGACCTGACTGTAAGTGCAGGCCTGAATGTTTTGATCTGGGCTAGGGGAATGGCTCAGGGGAGGGCCTGGAGATGGAAGGAAGGAAGGAACATCCCTTGGAGATTCCTCCCCTTTGAACTGAGAGAGTTCTGGAAAGGGGGATGGAGGAGGATGTGTCACTTCCTGATGTATGACAAGGAGCCCTGACCAATCTACAGGCTGGGCTGGCAGGGGGCAGGCCTCCTTAAATACAGCAATCTGCCAGCAGGTGTCAGGAGAGTTCGGGTGGAAGAGATGAGGATGTAGCTGAAGCTGCAGATCAGGCCTCACCCAGGAGGGGAGCCTTCAGTCTGGGGGGGGGGGTGAACCTGAGGCCTGGGGCTTGGATGCAGCCAGGAGCGAGAGTCAGCTCCTGGAGTGGCACAGGAGAAGCAGGAGAGCAGCTGAGGTCTACACGGAAGGAGACTCTTTAAAGAATCCACCATATAGCTGGTGAGTGGAAGCCCCTGAGAGTTGGATGAGAGGGCTAAGACAGTCTGAGAGGAGAGAGAGCAGTCTGTAGAAGTCAGGAGGAGCCAACCAAGGGGAAGGAGAGTTATTAGACCGCAGGGTAGACCGGATGGGTCTGGAAGATGGATGGGCTAGGAGTAGTAGTTCATCCAAGGCCCAGCTAGAGCCAACATACTTAGCTACAAAATAGAGGGCCCACGGTTTCAGAAAAGGAAACCTGTGATTCTTACCCACAAAGGGTGGTTCTGAGGCCTTGCCAGCGTCTGCAGCAGGTCTCGCCATGTGCTAGCTGTGGTGAAGAAGAAGTGTCATGGAGGTCTGATAAATTTCCTTTCGGACCAGGGAAACAAGTGTAACGGTCAGCAAGTAGTGTGCTGGAGAGAGGAAAGGAGAAGAGTAATGGTCAGCAAGTAGTGTGCTGGAGGAGAAGAAGTGTATATACCGGAGGTGTATATAGTAGGTCCCATGTTCAATTACTGGGCATCCCACAGTCATCCCTAATCCCTATCCAGATTCAACCCCTAAATAAAACAACAAAGATAGTTATTCCCTCTTTTCTTTACAGGTAAGTTTTTGCTTGATACAGTTTACTTATGTGAC
>BLSH010050335.1:61493-73169 GCA_018402905.1 Glandirana rugosa
CGTAACGGTTTCGTCAAGTTAAAAATACGCCAACCCCCCCCCCCCCCCCATAAAAATTGAACTGCTTTGGCAATGCTAAATGGTATTTGGTCCTGCCAAGTTGATTTGATTTGATATGAAATGCATTTATTGCAGGCAGACAAAAAAAGGTTCCCTGGCTCTGTAAATACTGAAGAGCACTCTGACAACTGTCAAGCTGAAACCTTGTGGGAAGCAAGGTGTGGCCTAGTGGTGGAGAATAACGGTTATACAGATTATAGATTTGCTTGTGAACTTAAAATCTGATATTACTCAATTTGCCTTATATTTACATAATTATTATATATTTATGATTAAGGCACTTTAACAGGTTTTAACAGACACTATTTTAAAGGAGAAGGTATACCGTAGTGGATCTTACAATATCTCTGCAAACTAAATTGCAACAATAAAACATACCTTCTAAATCTAAAATTGATGCAGGTTTCCCTTTAAAAAACATAGCATTGTTGTTCCTCTATATCCAAAAAGATGCAAGTTAATATGAACTATTTATAATTTATTTAACTACCTGCAAACTGCTCCCAGTAAATACATGACAGTCTACTTCTGTTTTTTGGGGCGCGCCTGCGTACTCCCCCCGCTGACCCATACTGTAATTGGACACAGACAGCTTGAGTTTGGCAGCAGATTTCAGTCAATGATTTAAGCTGAAATCAGCTGATAGGCTGTGTCCAATCACACAAAATCACAGTTTACAAAAACACAGAACTCTGTATAGGGAACAGCAATCTGGCTGTTTCTTCTCCCTGAAAATCAGGGAGAAAAAAAACTGCCAGATTGGAAAGTAAAAGCGGTACACATATGTAACAAACAAACAAAGGGTTGGGGGGGGCACACCTTAAACAGACATTTCTAAGGTTGGTGCTGCTATAAAGACCAATATTCAAATAGAATCACAGAGAATAGCACACACATACACAAAAAAGTTGCTCTCAAATCTTGCTGCAAGGCTACTTAAAAACACGTGATCTTAATAAGTAAATATGGGGATTTAGTCACACCGTATGGCCATACCATGCTTAAGCCCACCGCTGCGTCATAGTAACCCATTTTCAGTGGCTCCTACACTATTCATAAAATGAAAGATAAATCTCACTTCTCTAAACCATGGAAGATAATTACTCCTTACATGGGAGAAGTGTGCTAGCTGCAGATTCTACTGCTTAAACTGCACTATAAAGGGATTCCTCCTATAGCTACTTACTGGTGGACACTAATAATGAAGTACTAGTGTGGGAGAGTGGGGTTCTCCACCCCAGGAAGTCTGGTCAGGACTCAATATGTAACAAACAAACAAAGGGTTGGGGGGCACACCCTAAACATACATTTCTAAGGTTAGTGCTGATATAAAGACCGATATACAAATAGTACCACTTCTCTGTGGTTCTATTTGTATATTGTGTCTAAGGGGTTGATTTACTAAAGCGGGAGAGTGCAAAAACTGGTGCAGCTGTGCATGCTAGCCAATCAGCTTCTAACCTCAGCTTGTTCAATCAAGCTTTGACAATAAAACCTTGAAGCTGATTGGTTTCTGTGTGGAACTGCACCAAATTTTGCACTTTCAAGCTTTAGTAAATCAACCCCTAAGTGTCATTAGTACAGAGTCAGTGTACAGTATTATCACTGATCACTATATTAGTGTCACTAGCGATGTCAGTGTCAGTTAGTGACTCCCAGATAGTGTTTGTTAGCACCAGATTGCCTGCCATGCAATCACAGTCCCACAATAAGTTGCTGATCACCGCCATTACAGTATAGCACCTGTGTAAATTCTATCATATATACAGTACCATAGTTTGTAGACAATATAACTTTCGCACAAACCAATTTACATACACGTATTATGATTATTTTTTTTACCAAAGACATGTAGCAGAATACATTTTGGTGTAAATTTTTTATTGAATATGTTTTGTAACCAGTAGAAAATATCTTTTTTTCATAATTTTCAGACACCGTTCATTGATATAATAAAAAATGAAAAACCCAGTGGTGATCAAATACAACCAAAAGAAAGCTCTATTTGTGTGAAAGAAATGATATAATTTGCATACAATGCTGCATGACTGCACAATTTCCAGTTAAAATAGTAGAGCGCTGAATAGCAAAAAATGCCCTGATTATAAAGAGTGTAAAATCTTCCGGAGGTGAAGTGGTTAAGGCCTGTAATCTGTTCCCTTAGCAAGATGAATGTTAAAGTATATGTGAGGGCAAAAAAAGAAATGTGTAGTGCATCTCTTGCAAAGCTACAGAATTCTTCCTCTTCTAATCAACTTAAAGGAAAAGTTCACCTTTAAAAAAAAAATATATATATATATATATATATATATATATATATATATATATATATATATATATCTTTTTGCAGGTAAAAAAATGTGTGTTTATTATTTTTTTCGCTTGGAGCCTGGAAAGCATTGCCATGCAGGACTCCTGAAGATTTCTCAGTGTATCTGGCAGCTCGTACATCATACGGGCAGGCAGATACACCCTGACAAGACAATGAACTACCAGAGTGCTCAACAGTGCCATGGTAGTTTGTTGAAACTGCAACTCATCAGCTACAAAAGCTGTTGGTGTGACGAACGCGGGTATCAGATCGCTGCCCTCCTCACCGATCGGCGACCGAGGACCCCCCTGATCCAATACCGCACTTGTCACCAACATAACAATGCCACTCTCAGCTGCTTTCAGCACAAAGATTTCCCAGTTTGCGGGATCACCATCTAAGTGTCAGCCGCCTGAGAGCGATTGTTACCGGGCTAATTCAAACAATTAACCCTTTCACTGCCACCACTTCTGGAGTCGGCCAGAAGACCGTATGTAACAATACCAGTATTTTAGAGCAACGCCTGTACATACACTATCACCTGCAGACAGGGATATTCAGATGCGTTATTCTAAAAGACAGTAGCGCTCTTCGAAGGAACAGATTCGTAATAGCTGCGTTAAGAGCTTTAGAGACAGAATTAACACTTTTCAAAATAAGGTTTAATAAATGAAAAGGTCAAGCATTAGGTGCAGTAAAATATTTACAGAAAAATAAAAGTAAAAAGTGAGACAAATGTACAGCAAAAGAGAACAGATTGAAAAATACCTTGCCTTTTAAATGTCTTTGCCTAATCAGTGTTTGAAGAAGATCTCCCGGTTCCCTGATGGTTGATGTTAAGGTGGAACTCCTCTCTGATGGCCACAGTCCTGTAATTTGGTTAATTACAAAAGTTCATCTCAATACTTTGTTATATACCCTTTGTTGGCAATGACAGAGGTCAAATGTTTTCTGTAAGTCTCCACAAGATTTTTACACACTGTAGGTAGTTTGGCCCATTCCTCCATGCAGATCTCCTCTAGAGCAGTGATGTTTTGGTGCTGTCGCTGGGCAACATGGATTTTCAACTCCCTCCAAAGATTTTCTATGGGGTTGAGATCTGGAGACTGGCTAGGCCACTCCAGGACCTTGAAATGCTTCTTACGAAGCCACTCCTTCGTTGCCCGTGGGGTGTGTTTGGGATCATTGTCATGCTGAAAGACCCAGCCACATTTCGTCTTCAATGTCCTTGCTGATGGAAGGAGGTTTTTACTCAAAATCTCATGATACATGGCCCCATTCATTCTTTCCTTTACACGGATCAGTCGTCCTAGTCTCTTTGCAGAAAAACAGCCCCAAAGCATGATGTTTCCTCCTCCATACTTCACAGTAGGTATGGTGTTCTTTGAATGCCACTCAGCATTCTTTCTCCTCCAAACACGACAAGTTGAGTTTTTACCAAAAAGTTCTATTTTGGTTTCATCTGACCATATTACACTCTCCTAATCCTCTTCTGGATCATCCAAATGCTCTCTAGCAAACTTCAGACGGGCCCGGACATGTACTGGCTTAAGCAGGGGGACACTTCTGGCACTGCAGGATTTGAGTCCCTGGCGGCGTAGTGTGTTACTGATGGTAGCCTTTGTTACTTTGGTCCCAGCTCTCTGCAGGTCATTCACTAGGTCCCCCGTGTGGTTCTGGGATTTTTGCTCAACGTCCTTGTGATCGTTTTGACTCCACGGGGTGAGATCTTGCGTGGAGCCCCAGATCGAGGGAGATTATCAGTGGTCTTGTATGTCTTCCATTTTCTAATAATTGCTCCCACAGTTGATTTATTCACACAAAGCTGCTTACCTATTGTTTCCATCCCCCGGCACTCATCTCATCCATACCATATAGTCAATATCTCAGAATCAGGTGAGACTGCTCTGACATTGTCACTTTTAAACAAGAAGCTGACAAACTGGGAAATAGACTTCTCTTTTAGGGGTACTCCTCCACATGCCTAAAAAAGGCATACAAAAGAACATTAACTGAAACCAGACATGACCTGTTGTATCATCCAAGGTCTTTCCAAACAAACAGCAATCCCATTTGGAGCATTACACGTTTTTCCAATCAACACTCGACAATCAAGCGAATTGTCCAAAAATACTGACATATTCTAAAAATGGACCAACAAATAGGACATGTGTACCAGAATTCCATGCATTTACTTTTAGAAGAGCTAAATCTTTGAAAGATAGATTAGTATGTAGGGAATTTAAGGGTGGGGACCAAAAAGATCCATGTGAATGCCCTTGAACCTTTACAAGTGGTGGATGCGGCTATTGTAGATATATGAACATAAGTCGTAATATCATCTTACCTAATGGTGAATTATTTAAACCCAGAAATTTTGCGAACTGTAAAACTAAGGGAGTGGTTTATCTTTTGCTTTGCGACTGTTGCTGTTTTTATGTCGGCAAAACTAAGATGGAACTCTGGCAAAGAGCTTACCGTCATTTAATAAGCATGAAAGCTTGTAATCCAGAACTCCCTTTAGGCAGACACGTCTCCTCTGTACAGGTTGGTGTATTTCCTAGGTTCTCTTTCGTGATCCTGGACCATCTTCATCCAGGACCACGGGTGGGGATGGGGGGCTTCCGACTGGAACAAAGCCCTTTTACAAAATGAACAAAAATGGATTTGTAGGATTAATGCCTCCTCCCCGGCTTATCTTTATTGTTTAGGCCAATCCTCAAAGGTTTTGAATCTGGGGGCTATGAATTAGACCATTAGCATATACATCTTCCCATGTGTTCTCATAAATAAAGTGTTTTTGATTTCGCTCTTCTGTTCCTGTTATGTTCATTCATTGGTATTCATGCTGATGATATTGAATCATACCTTTCTTTTTAGGTATTTTTTGTTTAAATATGATTATATAATCAAATTGATGTATTCTGCCCTTATTGCTATCCTTTTTATATGTAAACCGAGTGCATGTTTGTTACTATGATTTTCTTTTCCTTGTAGTTTATCTTTATTATGATATGATTCTCTCATTCTATTGCGGGCGCCTCGCGGGCCAGCGGCTGCCTGCAGTGCTAACAGTTTAAATTCATATGCTGCTGTAGGGGGTGTGGGCAGGCCCTGGGCCTGGTCAGCCTGGCCCCTTGAGACCAGTAGTGTATTTTGTTTTTTAATCAATACATGTTTATTGAGTTTTCATTTGACAAGAGATAGAAAACAAAACAACATGAACAGTCGTACAGAAATTTCAGGTATACCGTATATATAGTGTAAATATCCCAATGTGCTCCACACTAGGGCAAAAGAATGCTATGAACATCCAACGTTTTACTGTAGTTTACATAGGCTCAAATTCAGATAGGTATTTAAGTTCTTGCTGCAATGCAATGAGGGAGAATGTCAGTTATGGATAGCCTTAACGGAGAGGAGGAAGCACTCATTGGTTAGATGACAGCTGTCTCCCACTTGCTCTTAAAGTACAGAGGATAAGTGAATGACACTTCATAGATTTAACATTCTCCATTCACTCCATGATTTCCACAGGTGAGTGAAGTGTTCTACGCTATCCAAAAGAAATTCTGTAAATTGGTCATGTGAGTAGTGCAGTTGGGTTAGGTCTATTACTTCCTGAAGGGTGAGAGGGCTAGGGACTTTCCATCTTTTGGTGATGCTAAGTCGCGCGGCTAGGAGAATATGAATAGCGAAGTGTCATTATATGTGTGGGAGTGTTTCCATTTCCAGAGATAGAAGTGCCAGGCTGGGAGATGGTAGGATAGTTTCTTGGGTCAGTTCGAATAAGAGTCTAAATATGGATGTCCAAAACCTTGTCATATTAGGGCATCTCCAAAAAATATGAAGGAAATCGCCTTTTTGGCCGCAGTTTCTCCAACAAAACTCAGTTGTGCAATGACCAAATTTAGAGATTCTGTAGGGAGTCAAGTACCATGTGAGTAGCAGTTTAATGGAGAGTTCCCAAAGGGTGGAGCAACTGGTAACTTTATAATGAGAATGTTGGATGTATAGACACGAGCAGACGGGGTTGAGTATAGAGCCATGATGGCTTTGAATATTTGGCCTTGAAATCCAAATTTGCTTAGGACTGAGGAGAGGTAGCTCCACTGCACTCTATTGAATGCCTTCTCTGCATCCAGAGAAAGGAGCAGAGAAGGTGTTCCGGAAGTATCAGCATGGTGGATGGCGTCTATCACTCTTCTTATTGCATCAGAGGTTTGAAGCCTTTTGTGATTGGTCAGAATGAATTAGTAACAAAGAGATGGCCCCTGCCATCTCAGGCAAACACATGAAAGACAAAACCAGAGAAAAATTCCAAGCTCAACTTACCAACCAGTCCGCTAAGAAACTGAATTAACCTGTCCAACAGTTTGCATTAAAAACAGGGGTTTAGTTAGCACGCATTTGCAAACGCATGTGTAAGCTGCAAGGCCTCTTCACGGCTCTCTGTGTATAGCTTGCAGTCCTATCACTACTGAATTTATGAGTGACTCTACAGTGGAAGCACATGCTTTCTGATGGATAGATGAGGGACAGGTGACAAAGATAATGAACAACTTAAGAAGGAAGTAGAACGTGTTCAAAAAAATCTTTAAACATCTAAACAAGATACATTTCTCCAGAATATTAGGGACTGGGAACTGTATCAAATATTTGATCTTTCAGTTCCAAGGGGCAGGAGTAGATCCAAAAGAAGGAGACCTAGGTCTCATCGGCAGTCTAGAAGTGAACCCTCTTCCTCGGACAGCGAGGGAGGACGAGCTGACAAATCTGTTTCTTTTTTGACCCAGGGACATACTATAGAAAACGAACCTGGCCCTTCAGGAATAGTGAAACAGACAGGTTTCCAACATATAAACAAAAACACAAAAGACACAGAAAAGGGAAAAAGAACTGACAAAGACTCAACAGAGACAGACTCGTTCCAAAAACACTCAGAAATGACCATTTCAGACTCCCCTGGACCTTTGACTTGTGACAACTCCGCGTCTGACCTTAAAATTGTTAACTTGTCTGACTTCCCATTAAATCATCATCATATCTCTCTTCTCAAGAAAGGGCTATCTTTCTCTCCCTCGGCCACCATGAACGAGTTTGAGGTGTACAAAGATTTAAACCTCTTTCTTAGGAAGGTCATTTTTAGTTATTGTCACAGAGGGAGACAGAATTCTTCAGAGGTCGGGACAACCCAACCAAATGAAGAGGATAGGGAAGCTCTTGATTCCCTTATTTCCCTTCTGGAAGAGAACATCTCCAGTGAATCAGAGGATGAGGATGCATTAGAAAAGAGACACAGGCCTTCTGGAATCAGGATCAGATCCACTAAAATGCCTTCCCTTTCACAGCACAAATGGATCAGGGCCTTCCTAGAGTTGGTTCGCACTAACCTACGTGGGGTGAATTGGCAATGGAAAGGTGTCGACAACTTGTCTAGGGAGGAAAGACAGGCCCTAAGAGAGCTGCAGTTGGCTCCGAATGTGGTCATTCGCGGCAGCGATAAGGGTGGGAATATTGTCCTGTGGTCGGCACATTTATACGAACAGGAAGTGTTCCGTCAGTTGAAGGATTCCAGCACTTATCGCCGACTCAATGACAACCCCTTTCCCAGGATTGTTGCCCAACTGAACTCCAAACTAGCTTTGGCAGTGGGAGATAATTTACTCCCCAAGAAAGAGTGGGATTATCTAAGGGTTAGGGAATACAATATCCCAACCTTTTATTTAATCCCCAAATTACACAAAGTAGTAAACAAACCCCACTATGGGGTGGCCCATAGTGTCTGCTATTAAGGGTCCCCTAGAGAAGGTAGGCAAGTTTGTCGATGCCTTAATCAATGATCTGGTTCCGGATTTACCATCTTATGCACAAGACACCAGACAGGTGTTAGCTAAATTGTTGGATGTCCAGGTTCCAGAGGGGATCTTGTTGGTTGGGATAGACGTTGAATCCCTATACACGTCTATCCCTCACCAATGGGGCCTTCGGGCAGTCATGCATTTTTTGGAAAAGGAACACCCCACCTTGGGAGCACATAATGCGTTTATCATTGAGTAATTAGAATTTATGCTCATGAATAACTGCTTCCAATTTTTGGGTGTTTCATACCAGCAGATACGCGGGACATCCATGGGAGCTCCCTGGGCGCCCGTGTATGCCTGCCTCCATTTGGGTCTTTGGGAGGAGCAGGAGGTGCATTGTTTGTCTATGTACCTGGACCACGTCCTCATGTGGTCCAGGTACATAGATGATGTGTTTATGTTATGGAAGGGCTCTTTGGAGGAGGTCCAAACCTTCCTAACCTATCTCAACAATAATGATCGTAACATTCAGTTGATGTATGTGGTGAGTCCCTAGTGCCTTCTCCTTCCTGGATCTGACCATTACCCTGAAAAGGGGACTTATACACACTCAGACATTTCACAAGTCTACTGCTGCCAATACCCTGCTCCAGGCTAGCAGTTGTCACCCCAGATCTCTCATTACTGGTATACCGGTGGGACAGTTTCTGAGATCTTGAAGAAACTGTTCCCTGGATATCCATTTCAGAGAGAAGCACAGGAAATGTATGCACGCTTCAGAGAAAGAGGTTATTCCCATCGTACTCTCAGGAAGGCCAAATCAAGGGCCTGTGCGAGTGATCGCCGCAGCTTGTTGAGTACTCCCCAGACTGCATCAGCCACTGGGACACAAATGGAGTCTGCTATCCCCCCAGTGCGAATGATCACCAAATATGGGGCCCAGTGGAATGAAGTCAGAGGTATCTTGAATAAACATTGGCACCTGCTGACCAAAACTCCACTTTTGAGCAATATTGTTGGCCCTCGTCCACTACTGGTGGTCAAAAGGGCCCATAATTATAATTTATCTGATTCCTTGGTCCACTCTGAATACAAAAGAAGTCCTACTCCCAATTGGTTAATGGAATGCACCACTAGACCGGGGATGTATCCCTGTGGCCGCTGTGGTATTTGTCGATATGTCCATAGGACTGAGGTAATTGTAGCCATATTAGTGCAATTGTGCCAGAGAAAATTGAGTACCGTCCGTGATACTTTTTTTATTTGCACTAACATAACATTTTTTCAGGACAAGCTTTCGGGGTATCTCCCCTACTTCAAGGTCCAAGCAGTACTGAATAAAAACAGTTTTAGCCAAATGTTAAAAAAAGAGAAAAGAAGAAAAAAAAAAAAAAAAAAACTCTTAAGTAAAGGAGAAAGAGGAAAAACAAACAAATACAAATAAATGTATAAGGCAATGGTAATGAAACTAGCTGCAGAGATAGTGAGATAAGACAGGCAGAGTTATAGACTGGGGAGGGGAGGGGGGTGACAGTCACAGAGGGGGTCGTAAAACTCTAGAATAACGAGTGAGAAAACTTATATCCAAGTTTAAGCTATTATTTTTTGTGTCAAAAAGAAGAATCATTCTTAGTTCAAATGTTTTCCTTTCCTGTGTGGTTCTGAAATCCCCTTTAAGAACTAAAACATTGAGGTTTTCAATAGTGTGGTCCAGTTGTGAAAAATGATGTCCCACCGGTGTGCAGAAATCATCTTCTTTATGATTCTTAATGGAATGTCTGTGTAAATTCATCCTTGTTTGCAATTTCTGTCCTGTTTCCCCAACATAAGATCCTTTGTTGCACCTACTGCATTGAATGAGGTATACCAAATTACTAGAGGTACAGCTGTATGATCCCATGATATTTAAGGTCCCATTTGTGTGTGTGACACTTTGGGATAGATTGATCTGGTTGCACAGTTTGCAACGTTTTTTATTGCAGGGTTTGCTTCCATTATTGGTGACTTCATAATCAGAGTGAAGTTTCCTGCTGATTAGTTTTTGTCTGAGGTTGGGTGGTTGCCTGAAAGCCAATATTGGGGGTTGTTGGAATATTTCTTTCAGAGTTTCATCCTCTGTTATAATAGGTTGTAGATCTTTGATTATCTTTTTTATCCCTTCTAGTGCTGGGTTGTATGTGGTGACTAGTGGGACACGGTTATTTGTTTTTTTCTCTTTGTATTGGAGGAGATTTTCTCTTCGGGTTTTCAAGGCGTGTTTATGCTGTTGTTTATGGTTTTGTCTTTGTACCCTTTCTTATGGAAGGAGTCTGCCAGTGTTCTGAGATGTTTATCTCTGTCCTCTGAGTCTGAACATATTTGGTGGTATCTGTTGGCCTGGCTGTGTATGATGGCCCGTTTAGTGTGTTGGGGGTGAAAACTGGAATTATGGAGATAGCTGCATCGGTCAGTCGGTTTTCTGTATATCAAAGTGTGAAGCTTGTCATCCCTGATGTATACTGTAGTGTCTAGGAAGTTGACATGTGTGTTTGAATAATACACATTTTTAGTTTGATAGATGGGTGAAAGGTGTTGATCAATGAGCCAAACTTTTTTAAAATGTCTTCACCTTGAGTCCATATCATAAATATATCATCAATATAACGATAATATCTTTATGGCTTATGTTGTATGCTGTTCAGGAATTTCTCCTCCAGGTCAGCCATAAATAAATTTGCATATTGAGGTGCCATTCTACTTCCCATAGCAGTACCCATACACTGGAGATAGATGTCATTGTTGAAAGTGAAGTAGTTGTGTGTGAGGATGAATTTGATGAGCTGTGTAACATCCTCAGCAGTGTATTTGTGGTTTGGTGAGGATGATAAGAATCTGTGACATGCAGCCAATCCATCCTTGTGAGGGATGTTACTGTACAGAGATTCTACATCCATAGTGACTAGAAGTGTATTAGGTGGTAATTGTATATTGTTGAGCGTGTTAAGAAAATTTGTGGTGTCTTTCAGGAAACTTGCAGTGTTCATGACTAACGGTTTTAACATATTTTCAACAAGGCCTGAGATATGTTCAGTGAGTGTATTCATACCTGTTATGATGGGTCTGCCTGGATTTCCTGGTTTTCAATGCAGTAGGTGCAACAAAGGATCTTATGTTGGGGAAACAGGACAGAAATTGCAAACAAGGATGAATTTACATAGACATTCCATTAAGAATCATAAAGAAGATGATTTCTGCACACCGGTGGAACATCATTTTTCACAACCGGACCACACTATTGAAAACCTCAATGTTTTAGTTCTTAAAGGGGATTTCAGAACCACGCAGGAAAGGAAAACGTTTGAACTAAGAATGATTCTTCTTTTTGACACAAAAAATAATGGCTTAAACTTGGACATAGGTTTTCTCTAGAGTTTTACGACCTCCTCTGTGTTTTTTTTTTTTTTTTTTCTTCTTTTCTCTTTTTTTAACATTTGGCTAAAACTGTTTTTATTCAGTACTGCT
>BLSH010050335.1:86907-108767 GCA_018402905.1 Glandirana rugosa
GTAGGGAGACAGGAGAAGGGTGGCGTAGGGAGACAGGAGAAGGGTGGCGTAGGGAGACAGGAGAAGGGTGGCGTAGGGAGACAGGAAAAGAGTACCACAGGAAGACAGGAGAAGGGTGACGCAGGTAGACAGGAGGAGGGTGTCGTAGGGAGACAAGGGAAGGATGCTACCGGGAGACAGGAGAAGGGTGGCGTAGGGCGACAGAAGAAGGGTACCGTATGGAGACAGATAAAGAATGCCACAGGTAGACAGGGGAAGGGTACCGTGGGGAGACAGAAGTAGGGTACCTTAGGCATGGGATGAAGACAGAGGGGTGCCATGGGAAGGGGACAGATGGACACCGTAAGAAATAGACAGAGGTATGCCATGGGAAGAAGACAGCGGGATGCGGTGGGAAGAGGACAGAGGGCCATCGTAGGAAGGGAACAGAGGGATGCTGTGGGAGGAGGACAGATGGACGCAGTGGGAAGAGGACAGAAGGACACCATGAGAAAAGGACAGAGGGATGCGGTGGGAAGAGGACAGAGGGATGCGGTGGGAAGAGGACAGAGGGATGCGGTGGGAAGAGGACAGAGGGATGCGGTGGGAAGAGGACAGAGGGATGCGGTGGGAAGAGGACGGAGGGATGCCGTGGGAAAAAGACGGAGGGATGCCATGGGAAAAAGACGGAGGGATGCCGTGATAAGTGGACAGTGGGATGCCATGTGATGCAGACAGAGGAGTGCCATGGTAAGGGGACAGATGGACGCCGTGGGAAGAGGACAGAGGGACACCCTGGGAAAAGGACAAAGGGATGCAGTGGGTCGAGGACAGAGGGACACCGTGAGAAAAGGACAGAGGAATGCCGTGGGAAGAGGACAGAGGGATGCGGTGGGAAGAGGACAGAGGGATGCGGTGGGAAGAGGACAGAGGGATGCGGTGGGAAGAGAACAGAGGGATGCGGTGGGAAGAGGACAGAGGAACATCGTGTGAAGTGGAAAGAGGGATGCTGTTGGAAGAGGACAAAGGGACACCATGAGAAAAGGACAGAGCAATACATGAGAAGAGGACAGATGGATATGTGGGGAGGGGACAGATGGATGCCATGGGAAGAGGACAGAGGGATGCAGTGGGAAGAGGACAGAGGGATGAAGTGGGAAGAGGACAGAGGGATGCTTTGGGATGAAGACAGAGGGATGCCATGGGAAGGACAGAGGGATGCCGTGGGAAAGGGACAGAGGGACACCATGGGATGAAGACAGAGGGGAGCCATGGGAAGATAACAGAGGGATGCTGTGGGAAGAGGATAGAGGGATGCGGTGGGAAGAGGACAAAGGGATGCCGTGGGAAGAGGACAGAGGGATGCCATGGGAAGAGGACAGAGGGATGCCATGGGAAGAGGACAGAGGGATGCCATGGGAAGAGGACAGAGGGATGCCATGGGAAGAGGACAGAGGGATGCCATGGGAAGAGGACAGAGGCATGCCGTGAGATGAAGTCATAGGATGCTGTGGGAAGGAGACAAAGGGACGCCATGAGAAGAGGACAGAGGGACACCATGGAAAGAGGACAGAGGGACACGGTGGGAAGAGGACAGAAGGATGCGGTGGAAAGAGGACAGAGGAATGCTGTGGTGTGCGGATAGAAGGACGCCGTGGGAGGAGGATAGAGGGATGCTGTGGGAAGAGGACAGAGGGGTGCCATGGGATGATGACAGAGGGATGCTCTGGGATGAGGACAGAGGGACGCCATGAGAAGAGGACAGAGGGACAGCATAAGAAAAGGAGAGAAGGACACCATAGGAAGAGGACAGAGAGACATTATGGGAAGGGGAGAGAGAGATGCTGTGGGAAGAGGACAGAGTGATGCAGTGGGAAGAGGACAGAGAGACACGGTGAGAAAAGGACAGAGGAATGGCATGGAAAGAGGACAGAGGGATGCGCTGGAAAGAGGAAAGAGTGATGCCATGGGAGGAGGACAGAGGGATGCCATGGGAGGAGGACAGATGGATGCCATGGGAAGAGGACAGTGGGATGCTGTGGAAAGAGGATAGAGGGATGCCACGGTATTAAGACAGAGGGATGCCGTGGGATGAACTCAGAGGGATGCCGTGGGAAGGGGACATAGGGACACCATGGGATGAAGACATAGGGGTGCCATGGGGAGGGGACAGATGGACACCATGAGAAGAGGACAGAGAGACATTATGGGAAGGGGACAGAGGGATGCTGTGGGAAGAGGACAGAGTGATGCAGTGGGAAGAGGACAGAGAGACATTGTGAGAAAAGGACAGAGGAATGCCATGGGAAGAGTACAGAGGGATGCGGTGGGAAGATTACAGAGGGATGCCATGGGAGGAGGACAGAGGGATGCCATGGGAGGAGGACAGAGGGATGCCATGGGAGGAGGACAGAGGGATGCCATGGGAGGAGGACAGAGGGATGCCGTGGAAAGAGGACAGTGGGATGCTGTGGGAAGAGGTTAGAGGGAAGCCATGGGAAGAGGACAGTGGAATGCCAAGGGATGAAGTCAGAGGGATGCCATAGGAAGGGGACAGAGGATACCATGGGAAGGGGACAGAGGGACACCATGGGATGCAGACACAGGGGTGCAATGGGAAGGGGACAGATGAATGCCGTGGGAAGAGGACAGAGGGATGCTGTGGGATGAGGACAGAAGGACGCCATGGGATGAGGACAGGAGGACACCATGGAAAGAGGACAGAGGGATGCCATGGAAAGAGGACAGAGGGATGCTGTGGGAAGAAGGCAGGGACGTCATGGGATGAAGGCAGATTGTACTCTTCCCACAGCATCCATCTGCCTTCATCCCATGGCGTCCCTGCCTTCTTCCCACAGCGTCCCTTTGTCCTCTTCCCACGGCATCCCTCTGTCCTCTTTCCATGGCATCCCTCTGTCCTCTTTCCATGGCATCCCTCTGTCCTCTTTCCATGGCATCCCTCTGTCCTTTTTCCATGGCATCCCTCTGTCCTTTTTCCATGGCATCCCTCTGTCCTTTTTCCATGGCATCCCTCTGTCCTTTTTCCATGGCATCCCTCTGTCCTCTTTCCATGGCATCCCTCTGTCCTCTTTCCATGGCATCCCTCTGTCCTCTTTCCATGGCATCCCTCTGTCCTCTTTCCATGGCATCCCTCTGTCCTCTTTCCATGGCATCCCTCTGTCCTCTTCCCACTGCGTCCCTCTGTCGACCTTCCACGGCATCCATCTGTTTTCATCCCATGGCATTCCTCTGTCCCCCTCCCACGGCGTCCCTGTCTTCATCCCAGGGCATCCCTCTGTCCTCTTTCCACGGCGTTCATCTGTCCTCTTCCCATGGTGTCCCTCTGTCCTCATCCCATGGCGTCCTTCTGTCCTCATCCCACAGCATCCCTCTGTCCTCTTCCCACGGCATCCGAGGTATAATGTGGGAGGAGAACAGATGGATGCTGTAGGAAGAGGAAGAGGGATGCCGTGGGATGAAGACAGAGTGACACCATGGGATGAAGACAGAAGGATGCCGTGGGATGGAGACAAAGTGACGCCCTGAGAAGAGGACAGAGGGACACCATGGGAAGAGGACAGAGGGACACCATGGGAAGAGGACAGGACAGAAGGACACCATGGGAAGAGGACAGAGGGACATCATTATAAGGGGACAGAGGGATTGTGTGGGAAGAAGACAGGGGGAAGCAGGGGGAAGAGGACAGAGGGACACCATGAGAATAGGACGGAGGAATGCCATGGGAAAAGGACAGAGGGATGCAGTGGGAAGAGGACAGAAGCATGCCATGGGAAGCGGACAAAGTGATGCCGTGGGGAGGAAGGCGCAATGGGAAGGGGATAGAGGAACTCCATGGGAAGAGGACAGAGGAACACCGTGGGATGAAGATAGGGATGCCATGGGATGAAGACAGATGGATGCCGTGGGAAAGGTACAGAGGGACACTGTGAGAAGAGGACAGAGGGACGCTGTGGGAAGAGGAAAAGGGATGCCATGAGATGAATACAGAGGGACGCTGTGGGATGAAGACAGAGGTATGCCGTGGGAAGGGTACTGAGGGACACCGTGAGAAGAGGATAGAGGGACGCATTGAGAAAACTACAGAGGGATGCAGTGGGAATAGAACAGAGGGACGCCACACGCTGATGATAGAGGGACGCCATGGGAGGAGGATAGAGGGATGCCATGGGAAGAGGACAGAGGGATGGCATGGGATGAAGACAGATTGACGCCATGGGTAGGGGACAGAGGGACACCATGGGAAGGGAACAGAGGAACGCCATGAGAAGAGGACAGAGGGACAGCATGGGAAGAGGAGAGAGGGACACCATGGGAAGAGGACAGAGGGATACCGTGGGAAGAGGACAGAGGGACACTGTGAGAAAAGGACAGAGGGATGCCGTGGGAAGAGGACAGAGGGACGCCGTGGGAAGGGGACATGGGGACACCATGGGATGAAGACATAGGGGTGCCATGGGAAGGGAACAAATGGACACCGTGGGAAGAGGACAGAGGGACACCGTTAGAAAAGGACAGAGGGATGCCGTGTGAAGAGGACAGAGGGACGCCGTGGGAAGGGGACATAGGGACACCATGGGATGAAGACATAGGGGTGCCATAGGAAGGGGACAGATGGACGCCGTGGGAAGAGGACAGAGAGACACCGTGGGAAGAGGACAGAGGGACACTGTGAGAAAAGGACAGAGGAATGCCGTGGGAAGAGGATAGAGGGACGCCGTGGGAAGAGGACATAGGGACACCATGGGATGAAGACATAGGGGTGCCATGGGAAGGGGACAAATGGACACCGTGGGAAGAGGACAGAGGGACACCGTGAGAAAAGGACAGATGAATGCCATGTGAAGAGGACAGCGGGATGCGGTGGGAAGAGGACAGAGGGACATCATAGGAAGGGGGCAGAGGGATGCTGTGGGAAGAGGACAGATGGATGCAGGGGGAAGAGGACAGAAGAAGGACACCATGAGAAAAGGACAGAGGAATACCATGGAAAGAGGACAGAGGGATGCGGTGGGAAAAGGACAGAGGGATGCCATGGGAAAAGGACAGAGGGATGCCATGGGAAAAGGACAGAGGGATGCCGTGATAAGTGGACAGTGGGATGCCATGTGATGCAGACAGAGGAGCGCCATGGGAAGGGGATAGATGGACGCCATGGGAAGAGGACAGAGGGACACCCTTGGAAGAGGACAAAGGGATGCAGTGGGTCGAGGACAGAGGGACACTGTAAGAAAAGGACAGAGGAATGCCATGGGAAGAGGACAGAGGGATGCGTTGGGAAGAGGACAGAGGGATGCGGTGGGAAGAGGACAGAGGGATGCGGTGGGAAGAGGACAGAGGGATGCGGTGGGAAGAGGACAGAGGGATGCGGTGGGAAGAGGACAGAGGGATGCGGTTGGAAGAGGACAGAGATACATCGTGGGAAGGGGACAGAGGGATGCTGTCTGAAGAGGACAGAAGGACACCGTGAGAAAAGGACAGAGGTATACATGAGAAGAGGACAGAGGGATGCGGTGGGAAGAGAACAGAGGCATGTGGTGGGAAGGGGACAGAGGGATGCCGAGGGAGGAGGACAGATGGATGCCATGGGAAGAGGACAGAGGGATGCCGTGGGAAGGGGACAGAGGGATGCCGTGGGAAGGGGACAGAGGGATGCCGTGGGAAGGGGACAGAGGGACACCATGGAATAAAGACAGAGGGGAGCCATGGGAAGAGGACTGAAAGATGCCATGGGAAGAGGACAGAGGGATACCATGGGAAGAGGACAAAGGGATGCCATGGGAAGAGGACAAAGGGATGCCATGGGATGAGGATAAAGGGACACCGTGGGAGCAGGATAGAGGGATGCTGTTGGAAGAGGATAGAGGGATGGCATGAGATGAAGACAGATTGATGCCTTGTGTAGGGGAGAGAGGAACACAGTGGGAAGGGGATAGAGGGACGAAGTGAGAGGGGGACAGAGGGATGCCATGGGAAGAGGACAGAGGGACGCCATGGGATGAAGACAGATGGATGACGTGGGATGAAGACAGAGGGACGCTGGGGGATAAAGACAGAGGGATGCAGTGGGAAGGAGACAGAGGGATGCAGTGGGAAGGAGACAGAGGGATGCAGTGGGAAGGAGAAAAAGGGATGCCATGAGAAGAGGACAAAGGGACATCATGGGAAGAGGGACACGGTGGGAAGAGGACAGAGGAACATCATGGGAAGAGGACTGGGATGCTGTGGGAAGAGGACAGAGGGACGCAGTGAGAAGAGGACAGAGGGACTCCATGAGAAAAGGACAGAGGAATGCCATGGGAAGAGTACAGAGGGATGCGGTGGGATGAGGACAGAAGTATGCCATGGGAGAAGGACAGAAGGATGCTGTGGGAAGAGGACAGAGGGATGCCTTGGAAAGAGAACAGAGGGATGCCGTGGGAAGAGGACAGAGGGATGATGTGGGATGAAGACAGGGATTCCATAGGAAGGGGACAGAGGATGCCACGGGAAGGGGACAGAGGGACACCATCGGATGCAGACAGAGGGGTGCAATGGGAAGGGGACAGATGGATGCCGTGGGAAGAGGACAGAGAAACACAGTGGGAAGAGAACAGAGCGACGCTTTGAGAAAAGGAAAGAGGGATGCCGTCGGAAGAGGACAGAGGGACACCATGGGAAGAGGACAGATGAACGCCGTGGGAAGAGGACAGAGGGATGCCCTGGGATTTAGACAGGGATGCCATGGGAGGGGGACAGAGGAATGCCATGGGATGAAGACAGATGAATGCAGTGGAAGGTCGACAGAGGGACGCCATGGGAAGAGGACAGAGGGTTGCCATTGAAAGAGGACAGAGGGATGCCATGGGAAGAGGACAGAGGTACGCTGTGGGATGAAGGCAGAGACGCCATGGGATGAAGGCAGATGGATGTCGTGGGAAGAGTACAGAGGGATACTGTGGGAAGAGAACAGATGGATGCTGTGGGAAGAGAAAGAAGCATACCGTGGGATGAAGACAGAGTGACACCATGGGATGAAGATAGATGGATGCCTTGGGATGGAGACAAAGTGACGCCATGAGAAGAGGACAGAGGGACACCATGTTAAGAGGACAGATGGACACCATGGGAAGAGGACAGAGGGACACCATGGGAAGAGGACAGAGGGACACCATGGGAAGAGGACAGAGGGACATCATTAGGAGGGGACAGAGGGATGCTGTGGGAAGAAGACAGAGGGATGCAGTGGTAAGAGGACAGAGGGACACCATGAGAAAAGGATAGAGTGATGCCGTGGGAAGAGAAAAGAGGGGTGCCGTGGCAAGAGGACAGAGGGATGCCGTGGGATGAAGACAGAAGGATGCCATGGGAAAGGGACAGAGGGACGCCGTGGGAAGGGGACAAGGGACACCATGGGATGAAGACAGAGGGGTGCCATGGGAAGGCGACAGAAGGACGCCATGGGAAGAGGACAGAGGGACTTAATGAGAAAATGATAGAGGGACGCTATGAGAAAACTACAGACAGTGCGCATGCGCGGAGCTCCTATGGCGGCTGCTTGAGCCAGGAGCTCCACTCTTCCCCGGTCCACAAGAGCCCTTTAAAGCGTGCAGTGGAGCAAGGCCGACCCGCTCATAGGGTGAGGAGGTGGGGGTGAGCAGCGGGATCGCTCTAGGACAGAAACAGTCGCTAGAATTGGACCACGTTCTCCGCGCCCGGCCGCTCCTCTCAAATTGAGGCCGCGGCTTGGGCCTAACCTCCCGGCGGCTCACAGAGCACAATTACAGCAGCAAATGTTTCCTTTCGGAGCACCTGGGGGACCACACTTGGGGCCTTGAATACATATTTATCTTTCCTCAGAAGTCCTCCAGAGAGCCCAGAAATCTCCCAACAACAGGGCTGGTGGATAGATTTATAAAGGGGAGACTTAATAGCTGAGCCTGCAGAACAGGCCCAATTCAGCAGCACAGTACAGACTCTGTTTACTTGATTGTTATTCATTCTCCATCCTATCCACCTAAGCTGTGAGAACTTTTTAGCCTTCACCAGCAGTGAAATCTCCAATCTATACTCCAGTTATTTGTCTATCTATTCATCTTCCCTCAAATTTGGGTTTAGAGACTTTCAACGCACTAATATTTGGATTTTCTAGGCGTAAGGGGTCACCCTTTCTCTACCTTCTCAATAACACACCTATCCCTTGCAATATGCAGTCAGGAGCGGTCAGACGGGATCTATCCCGCCAACCTGGCTTTGATGCCCCAGCTTCTAAAGGCCCTCAGGGGGCTACAGGTACCTGGCCTAACCTCGGGATCATTGAGGAGATGGAGGCCGGTTCAGACGGAGGTTCCCACATCCTTCCATCTCCAGGGCTGCCCCCGGGTACTCTGCCCTCTGCACAAATCCTCTCCCCGGCCTCTACAATTTTGCTTCTGGAGCGGACACTTGATGAACTCATTACAACACCCCGTAAAGAACAGAGTCCGGTTAGCCCACAATTGGACCCGTCTACCCCCCAAGCCCTAATACCTCATTCGAACTTTCAGATGATGATGGAGGTATTCTCTAAAATGCTTCCCAAGGCCTTGCCCAAACAGCCTCCCAAATAACCTCTGTTATCCAGGCTGATCTTCAGGGCTTGGGAACCAGAATAGACGTTATAGAACAGAAGACCGACCAATCAGTTACAAGAATCAATCAAAACCCTGCACATATTCAAGATCTTCAGGATCAATTGGAATTGGCTCTTTCCAAAATAGACGATCTGGAGAATCGCTCTAGGCGATACAACTTCCAAATCAGAGGGATTCCTGAGGCCATCACAGATGTGCGTGCAGTAGTGAGCGATTTTATCAATGATATTATTCCGGGTATCCCGGAGCACCGTTTGGAACTGGGCAGGGCCCATAGAGCCCTTCAGCCACCGAGGTCAGACGGCCTTCCTAGAGACATTGTGATAAAACCTCATTTTTATAGAGTTAAAGAGGAGGTCATGAAGGTCTCTAGATCCAACCCCAACCTTTCTATTCGTGGGCACTCTGTCCAGATCTTTGCCGACTTATCTCCGTCCACTATACAAAGAAGAAGGACCCTGAAGCCCCTCCTGGAAATCCTTAATAAATCTTCCATCAAATATTGGTGGTCTTTCCCCTTCCGACTAACTTTTATTTTCCAAAGCAAAAAATTTGGTTTTTCCTCGTTCCAAGAAGGAGAACAGCTGATGATCAAGCTTAACCTCATATCGCTGGACCCCACTACAGCCTCTCACCATAAGAACATGGGCCCCTCCAAGAGAACCTCTCCCCAGAGCCCTGTTCTTCCAATGTGGCGGAAGCAGCAACAGAAGAGGGCAAAGGACTCTCACCCTCCTTGATGGATGCTTTGTTTTCTTTGTCTCTGATTCCCAATTCGGTCCTGTCAGTCTTCTATTTTTCATAGATCTCTGAATACTGACAATCCTCACTGAGGGTGACTTTTACTAGGTGGAAGAATACTGTTTAAAGACGTTTCTTTTTTATATTTTTCACGGGGCGGTCAGGGGTTGGCTTGCATTCCTCCCCTACCCTGGGCTTGACTCTTTGGGTGGACGAGGGATGGGAGCCGGGCCAAGGGTGGATCCCAGTGTTTTATTTACTTTTCTTTTTTTCAGGTTTCACGTAACACATTACAGGTTTATTTTGCTGTGATTTATTGTTCCCGGCTGCTCCCCCTTGGTCCAATTGATCTATGGGTAGTGGACTCGGGGTGGATCAGCCTGCTGATCCCGTTGGGTCAGCGCCAGGTGCCCTGACTTTTCCGGTCGGGGGCCCCTGGGGGAGTTGCCCTGATTATATTTCTAGATCCAGGTTATTGAGTTACTTATGGGTAAGCCTCCAGTTCGACCTATATTCTGGCTCTGGAGAAGTGACCGGAGAGGAGTCCATGCTCCTCCCTCTGACTTTGGGAAGCTCCTAATGGGATTCCCTTGGCCAGATGTAGTTCTGCCATTTGGGCAGACACTTATGTCCTCTTTCCTGATAGTGATGGGATTCCCTAGACTCCTCACTCCCAGGAACCTGGGGGGTCTCGCGGCTAGTTTTCGTCCCTCCCCCTTTTGTTGTGTGCTTATGTCTTTCTTCTATTTCACTTGTTTTATCATATTGTTATCTTTCTGCTCTTTTCTTCCTCTTTTGGACACCAGGAAAAGCTACCTCGTAGAAGACTTCTTCGGATCAGCATCTCAGCTACTTGGTTGGTCAGGCCCCTCTCGGTACTGGCGGTGGTTTGGGTGAGTCCTTCACTGATGTGGTTTGTGGGTCAACGCTTTCACAGTTCCCATGTCGGCTAATCCGTCCTCTTCCCTGAGAGTGGCATCTCACAATGTTCAGGGCCTTAATTACCCTGTAAAGCGGAAAAAAAGGGATTTTTTGTATAACTTACCGTAAAATCCTTTTCTCTGAGTTCACTGACAGACGCAGCATTCTTATGACACATGGGGTTATGCTCATCCTACTAGGAGTAGCCTAGGCAAAACAAACAAAAGTGTAGGTTGGCCCCTCCCAGGGGGCCGTCCTCACCTTAGCATATAATCCCCCTGCTCTGTACAGCACATCAGTTCGTAACAAGCCGTACAAAACCAACGCAGAGGGGTGGGTGCAGTGTCTGTCAGTGAACTCAGAGAAAAGGATTTTACGGTAAGTTATACAAAAAATCCCTTTTTCTCTTCCGTTCACTGACAGACGCAGCATTCTTATGACACATGGGGACGTCCCAAAGCTGTGCCAATCAAGAGGGGTGGGCAAACCATAACAACTGTACCCAACAGAAAAACGCCCTCTCAGGTGGCGCTAACCGCGCCTATACTGCCGCTTGTAATACCTTGCGGCCAAAAGCAGCATCCGAGGATGCTGCAACATCAATTTTGTAAAACTTAGTAAACGTGTGCACTGAGGCCCAAGTAGCTGCCTTGCACACCTGAGACACCGAGGCTTGGTGTCTAAACACCCAGGACGTACTAACTGCCCTGGTGGAATGAGCCGTGACTGGAAACGGGGGAACCTTACCCCGAATCTCATATGCATGAGTCACGGTCTTCCGTATCCAACGAGACACGGTAGCTGACGAGGCCGCCATACCTTTGCGCGACCCTTCCATCAGCAAAAATAAAGAATCAGACTTCTGAAAGGTAGCTGTAGAACTTAAATACACCTGCAAGGCCCTCACCACATCCAAAGAATGCAGCTCAACTTCTTTGGGATGTGATGGGTGCGGGCACAATGAGGGGAGAACAATATCCTCATTTAAATGAAAGGAAGAAACCACCTTCGGAAGAATCGAAGGGGAAGGTCGCAAAACTGCCTTGTCCTTATGGAGGACCAAGTAAGGTGACTTGCAGGATAATGCTGCTAACTCCAACACCCGCCTAGCGGATGTGATAGCTACCAGAAAGGCCACCTTCTGTGACAACAACTGTAAGGGAATGTCCCTAATCCTTTCATATGGCGGCCGTATCCGAGGAGCCACATGACGTACCCCCAGTACAAATGTACAGATCAATGAATGAGACGCCAAGGGCCGTTGAAAAAGAACCGCCAGGGCCGAAATCGGACCCTTAAGCGTACTTAACGCCAGGTTCTTGTCCAGACCTTGCTGTAAAAATGCCTGTACTCTGGATACTCTATAAGAGCGGGGGTTCCAACCCCCTGCCTCGCCAGGTAATGTAGGCCTTCCAGGTCCTATGATAAATCTTACATGAGGAACTCTTATGTGCTTTTATCATAGTCGGGATTACGGAGTCCGAGACACCCCTATCCCTCAATAGCTGGGACTCAATAGCCAAGCCGTCAAAACCAGCGAGGGTAAAGCAGGGTGCAAGATGGGCCCCTGCAACAGCAGGTCCCCGTGAAGCGGAAGCCGCCACGGAACCTCTGCCACCATCCGTACTACGTCGGTGTACCAAGGGCGCCGGGGCCAAGCCGGAGCTACCCGGATTGTCGGGATTTCCTCCGCCTCTACCCCGCGTACGACCCACGGTAGAGCCTTTAGAGGAGGAAAAATGCACAGCAGCCGATACTGCCCTTGAGGCCTGTGAAACACTGCCCCCCGAAGGATCAGAGCCGCCTCCGCGGCTGTTGCTGCGCTTCTTGTTCCCTGATGGTTTACGTATGCCACCTCCGTGGCATTGACCGACTGAACCAGAACCGGGCAGCGCAGCCCTACTGTCCCACGGGACAGGCAGAGCTTGATCGCTCTCAGTTCCGGTACCTACATCGACCAATTGAGGGAAAGAAAACTTCTCCCCCCTTTAGAATTATTATTGTATTCACATAATGTATAAAGATTGACATAATGATAAACATAATCATTTGCAAAGATCTGTCCACAGCCAGATCCCACTAACCTATTCAGTTTCCCATTCCTTCACTCTGGTTTTGCACTGTCAAGTTGCTTTCCTCTATTCACTTCCCATGGTAGTTCTCTTTTTATTCCATCCTTATTTCTCCCTTATAATATTGGTTTTCTCCACTATCTTTACTCACCATTCTCCATCCTTGGTGGTCAGCATGGACACTCTCCTGCTACTCTAACTGACATTACCTACTATACCTATTCTTATACTCTTGTGCATGTGCCACCTGTGTGTATGCACATGCATGTATATACATATTTATCATTCATTACTTGTTACATTTTTTACAATTTTAGAATAGACTGGGATTGATGTATCCTTCCATGTCTCCCTCCTTGGTATGGATTACTCCATTCACTATGGTTTCCACCCTGTGCTGTTTCCCTTGGTTGGGACGGGATCATCCTTGCCTCAGCCCCGGGTCAGACCCTGATATGGCTCTCCCCTTTCTTGCTCAAGCTAGACCAATGTTTTTGAGCTGACATGTAAGTAGGAGACAACCCCCCTATTTATGGGTGTACTTACTTTGTATTCCTTATGAGTCTGATTAACTCATCTTATTTATACTTACAGCCACAATCATTCATAGCATTGCACTCCTGACGAGTGGCTATAAGCCACGAAATGCATAGAGTTACATCAATGCGTACACCATCTGACTTCTACATCAATTATCATGCATCTGCTCATGTATATAATTTTTTTACATTATATGTGTTTTTATATTCATGATAATTTTATTCTACCTATATTGTGTTATGTCAGCTCTTCTCAGGGCCCTTGATGGCCAGATCTTTGCAAATGATTATGTTTATCATTATGCCAATCTTTATACATTATGTGAATAAAATAATAATTCTTATATGCTTGTACTTTTGTTCGTATGTGGCATGTCTCATTTAAAGTCCCAGGACCAAATTTTTCCTTTTTCCTTGCTTGCATGCAAATTTAGGGATGGAGGCATGTCGCAGTGGGTGCGACAGATCACAATCTTTTTTTCTCCCCCCTTTAGGGCCGGAACCTGAATCCCCCAAACCAAGAGTTCCCGGGACTGACACTCCAACCTGATCGGCCTGTCCAGGGATAGAGGAGATTTGTCCCACCGCGACTAAATTGCCTTCCGCAGGAGCCGAGTGTTCTGGGCGTAAGGTATCGCTCCGCAAGTCGACCTCCTGAGCCCCAACACCCGTATACAGAACCGTAAGGAGAACCACTGGCACGATCACAGGGTTTGCCCTGCCTAAAGCATTAGAAGCTTGCTCGGTTTTAGGAACACCCCAGTCTGTACCGTGTCCGGAATCAGACCCAGGTACTCCAGCCGGCAAGCCGGCGTTCAAGATGACTTCTGTCTGCTGAGCGCCTGACTGGCGCCTAGAGGCGCCTCCTGACTCTTCTGCGGAAGCCTCACGTTTGAGGGGAAGGACTTTTCTGGGGGCAGAGAGCTGCTTGCAACCCCCAGAAACCGGCCCCCCACCCGTGAGGCGGGTGGGGGCCATCCATCATGCGGAGGCGGGCTTGTCCTCCGCTTTTTCGGGCTTACGCTACCAGGGCCTTTTGCTGTGGCCTGTGAATACCTTCCTGGCCTTACCCGCTGGGCCGGGCGCCCGAAAAAACTTCTGACCAGAAGAGACAGGACCCTGCCTACGTCAAAGATCTCGTCGCTTCAGCTCTGGAAGGAAAGTACTCTTCCCTCCTGTGAAATCCTTAATAATCTTATCCAACTGTGGGCCAAACAGACGCCCTCCCAGAAAGGGCAGGTCTGCCAGAGCTTTCTTTGAAGCCTGGTCGCCCAACCAAGAGCGGAGCCATAGCACCCGCCTGATGACAATTGAAAAAACAGACATTTTTGACAATATGGGGAGAAGATCCAAAGCCGCATGGCATATGTAGCGGAGACCTTCTTCCAAATGTTGCATCCGCTGTACCTCAGCCTGTGCACATTCACTAGACAAACTAGTGCGCAGTGCGGCAGCGTGCTCGTGAAGAGACTGTGCCGCCATAGCAGTTGCCGGCCACATGGCTGACCCAGCCAACAAGAATAGTGCTTTAGACACTGTCTGTGAGGCGATCGGCCGCCTCTTTAAAGGATGGAGACCCCTCCAAGGGGATGGTGGTTGCCTTATTCACACGAGCCACGGCAGGGTCCACCACCGGGGAAGCCCATCTCTTCGTAAAGCTTTCCTCAAAGGGGTAGCGAACAGCAAAGCTTTTAGGCAAAGCCAAGGAACTTGGTGGCTTCCGCCATTCCTTGAACACTGCCTGTTAAAACACCTGATCATAAGGGTAAGCCCTAGGGGACCTAGGGGGTCTAAGCGGTCCACAACCATATGCGGACTCATGCGACTCCCCTGTTTGGTCCAGTCGCATAGAGTCGCGAATATCAGTGATCAGTGCTTCCACTATCGCTTTATCCCGCGAACTAGGAGCCTCCTGATCCTCTTCACCCTCTGAGGGCGGCTCACCCTCTGAAAGATCCACAGGTGTGACCACTGAGGCGCTTTCTAGATCTGAATCCTCCCCTGAGGAAAGAGGAGGGGGTGGGCGTTTCTGGGAGCCCCTCGGAACGGACACCCCTGCCCGGGGAAAGAACTCCCCAAACACCGCCCTCAGCTGTTCCAAGGACACAAATGATCCTGGGGTGGACTGTAGATCTGCAGGTATACCTGCCATAGAATTGCAGGCCTCTGTAACCACCACCTCTACCCCACAAATCAGCCAGGGAGACCTGGGCGGATTACACCCACCGCTTACCGGCACCCAGGAAGTGCCAGCTATACTTGCTGTTTGATGCCTCAGCACTCCAACCGAAGAGCAATGCCCACGAACTGCTGCACGTCAGGAGCTTGTTACTGTGTGTCAGCCATGCTGTCCAAGCAAAAACCGGAAGCCCACACCGGTTTTTAAGGACTTCCTGCACAAGGACTGCAGTTCTCCCAATCAACCACTGGAGGCCGCCAGAGAGCAGGCTGGAAACCACATGGTTCTCAAACAATGGACGCTGCCATTACACACGTGCGGTCGGCCACGAACGAGCGGTGCTCCAAAATCCAATGGCGACGACCCACCTAACACATTGCTCCGGACGGTTGGTGCAGATTCGAACGGTTAGTGCAAAGGTGCCTGCAGGGAATTGAGGGGGGAGGGGGAGTGGGGGAAGGCCTCTAACAGACCCCCACCGGCTGACCACCACAGAGCTGCCCGGGTGCCCACTCTCCATGCCTCTAGGGCGGAAGAGGGGTTCACTCACCAATCCGACGGGCGCAGCGGGTAGCAACCCGGAGCAGACCTACCTCCCCGCAAGAAGGCATGCTGCTGGCCAGACCACTGGACAGGAGAAGCAGTCACTGGGCTCTAGTGGGTTTTAGCCACTGGCCGCCCGCACGGAACGGGCGCTATGCGGTGGGCCCCCCTAAGGGGGTTCGCATAGTGTTGGCCGGACTGGGGAAAGATTTAGGATACGAGATATCCTCTATACCACCAGCCAGCTTCTTGATAGCAGTCTTCCTTAGATGAATCTTCAGGAGACCGCTGCTCCCGTAGGGAACCAGGTCTACTCCTTGCACTAGGCAAATAAAAACTGATGTGCTGTACAGAGCAGGGGGATTATATGCTAAGGTGAGGACGGCCCCCTGGGAGGGGCCAACCTACACTTTTGTTTGTTTTGCCTAGGCTACTCCTAGTAGGATGAGCATAACCCCATGTGTCATAAGAATGCTGCCTCTGTCAGTGAACGGAAGAGAAAATATTTCAATCACGCTCACTCCCAGCACCTAGATATTCTCATGCTTCAAGAAACCCACTTCCCAAAACAATATGTCCCTAAATATATTCATTCAAGGTATCCTCAATTCTTTCTTGCAAACGCACCCGACAAGAAAAGGGGTGTGGGAATATTTTTCGCCAAACACTTGAACTTTTCCCTCATGGAGGAAGTTAGGGACCCAGAGGGGAGATTTATTCTTCTGAAAGGGTCCATAGGGGGAGTGCTATATTCCCTAGTGTCCTATTACGCTCCAAACTCCAATATAAATTCTTCCAGGAGCTATTTAATCGTATCCTGCCCCTTCTCGAGGGGAAGGTAATACTGGGGGGGACTCTAATTTGGCCCTCGATCCCATGCTTGATAAGTCAGGCCCGGGCCCGCCCCGTCTTTGCCGGCCTCCGAAACATAGCCTTAAGCTTGCCAGACTCCTTTTTTCCATTGGTTTTATAGATATCTGGAGGGAATTAAACCCTAAAGAGAGGGACTATACCCACTACTCAGCACCTCACAGGAGTATGGCACGAATAGATCACATTTTTGTCCCAGTCCCGTTATCCCCCTTAATCTTCAGATCCTCCATTAGGGATTCTCCCTTGTCTGACCACTCAATAGTAATAATTCAAATCAAAGTCGAACTGGGTGGGGTGAAGAATCCCCACTGGCGCCTAAATGAATCTCTCCTTAATACATTTTTACAGAAATGACACAGGGGAAGTTTCCCCACCGATTCTGTGGGCAGCTCATAAAGGGGTTAGGAGGGGAATTCTTATCCAATTATCAGCCAGGTTAAAAAGGGAGAGGAAAATAGAGATTGAGAAGTTGGAAGGGAGATTTCAAGACCTTGCTAGAATTCACAAAAAGAATCCGACCCACCAATCTTGGTCCCAATTGCAAGCGGGTAGACTAGCCCTTAACCTCGCCCTCACTACTAAAGCTGAGAAACAAATTAAATGGTCCAGAGCTCATTCGTATCTTTAAAGAGACCATATAGGTCCCAAATTGGCTGCCAGACTGTCCCCCAGGTGTCACTCATTTTCCTTCCCTAAGATTAGGGATCACTCGGGCACTCTCACCCAGAACCCGAAACGGATTATGTCCACTTTTCAAAATTTCTACGCTAAACTTTATGACAAGGGCCAAACAACTGCCCCTTCTTCCCTCAAAGCCTTTCTGCACTCCATCACACTCCCTAATCTGTCGGCAGATCATGCGGCTTCTCTAGAATCTCCCTTTAACGAGGCGGAGGTCATGGAGGTGATTAAAAATCTTAGGAGGGGCTCAGCCCCCGGACCAGACGGTTTTTCCTCGGGCTATTACAAAACCTTTGGCCCAGTCCTTGCGCCCTTCCTGACAAAATTTTTCAACTCTCTAAGATCTGACACAGTCCTACAAAGCGATGACAATAGAGCGTTTGTTTCGGTTATCCCCCAACCTGGAAAGGATCATTCTGATGTTAGCAATTACAGACCCATCTCTTTGATAAATAATGACCTCAAAATCATGACAAAAATTTTAGCTAATAGACTTTCGAAATTCATAAGCCATTACAGTCATAATGATCAAGTAGGCTTTATCCCGGGCAGGCAAGGTCCTGACCAGATCCACAGAGCAGTGGATATTGTGTCATTACTTAATTCAAACTGGGATGGAAGCCCTGCGCGGGAAGGCTATATTTTATCTGTCGACTTGCAAAAAGCTAAACTGGTAAACTGGTCTTACCTATTTGAAGTCTTAAAGAGATGGGGTTTTGGTCCTAGATTTACCTAAATCCTAAAAGCCCTATACTCGAACCCTAACGCCCAAGTCAAATTACATAATTTTTACTCCGATCCTTTCCCTATCTTCCGAGTCACTAGACAGGGATGCCCCCTATCCCATTTAATCTTCGCAATCGCGATGGAGTCTTTGGCCATCGCCATAAGAGATAACCCAGACATCCAAGGGATAGACTGTGGACCATACACACACAAATGCGTGCTTTTTGCGGACGACTTGCTTTTGTTCATCTCATCCCCCATCACTTCTACCTCTAAGGTTATACAGCTACTCCAACTTTTTGGCGAAATCTCTGGTCTCTGTGTAAATTGGTCCAAATCAGCAGCATTAAATATTTCTTTGCCTGAAAGAATTGTTCTTCGTCTAAAGGACCTATTTAAATTTAGCTGGAATTATTCCCAAATCCCCTACTTGGGGGTCAGTCTGGCAGCCAGCACCAACAAATTATTTGAAGCCAACTACCCCCCTCTCTTAAAGAAATTGGCACAGGACATCTCTAGCTGGGATCGGGAGGGTCTATCTTGGTTGGGCAGGATACACCCGATCAAGATGACTCTCCTCCCCAGGATTCTTTATTTTTTCAGGGCTCTTCCCATTCCGGTGAGGAAGTCTAACTTACAAAAACTGCAATCCCTGATATTGAAACTCATTTGGGCCCGTAAAGGTTTTAGATGCTCAGCTAAGGTTCTCTATAGGAGACGTAATCGAGGGGGCCTAGGTCTCCCGAATCTTTTTAAATACTATCAGGCGGCACAACTGGCCCAATTCTCAATCGTGTTTTCTAAAGGGATCGCTCCAGACTGGGTCAAAATAGAAAGACAGGCAGTTCCTCAAAACACCATAGACTTCCTGGTAAGTGCCCCTTTTAAATCGAGACCCCCTATACTATCTCCTACTTTGTCCCACTCTATGGCCCTATGTGATTCGGTTCTCAGGTCTCCCAACCTAATCTCAACTCTTCGTCCACTCACCCACCTTTTTCATAACCCTCAGTTCCCACCCGGTCTAGATATTGGAGCTTTTAAATGGTGGATGGACAAGGGGTTATATCGTATAGGTCATTTCATATCACTGTCCGGGCCTTTGACGCTATCCCATTTCATTAATAAGCTAGAGATGCCACCCTCTGAGAAATTTTGTTTCTTCCAAATACACCACTTCGTGACTACATGGTGGAACTCCAGGAAAGATCACTCGGGTATTACCCCATATGAACAGTGGTGCTCGGGAACTGTGGAACCGAGAGGCGGTGTCTCCTTGATCTACGCTGTAGTGGAGGATTCGTCCAGACCTCAGCACGTGGTTAAATGGGAAAGGGATCTTAAGGTGGAATGGGATGATGACAAATGGTCCTCATTATTTTCTCGTTGCTATAAAGGGATCGCTAATATCTCTTTGAAGGAAGCCAATTTGAAAGTTTTTATTAGGTGGTACTTAGTTCCTTCCAGATTAGCAGCAATATTCCCTAATGCCTCCAACCTCTGTTTTAGGGGTTGCGAGCACGTGGGCACTTTCCTTCATGTGTGGTGGGAATGTCCCCACCTGAGAAGTTTCTGGAACAAACTTTTCCACCTGATCCGTAGGATCTCGGGCCTCCCAATCCCCCAATGCCCAGAAATAGCTCTTCTTAACTCTAAACCTGAAGGTTTGTCCAAGCCGTTATATAAGCTCATCCAATTTATTTTTCTGGGGGCCAAGATTACTATTGCTAGATCATGGAAACGCCCGTCAGTATCTTTCTCTGAAGCTATAAGGAAGATATCCTGGATAATGGTGCAAGAAAAGCTGGCCAGCTACGTCCTAGATACCTCCCCTAAATTTGATCTAGTTTGGGAACCCTGGAGGAATTATTTAAAATTACCAGGATGACCTCCTTCTACTCACTTAATTAGCTTTACTGGTGTCCAATCTTCCTTGTCTTCCATCTTACTTTCTATTCCTCTTTAAGTTACCTTGTTCTTGTGATTTCTTAGTCAGACTCTATCTCAATCTCCATTTGTCTGATAGGGTATATTTGTTACAGAGAATGTTTCTC
Source organism: Glandirana rugosa (assembly GCA_018402905.1). Lineage (NCBI taxonomy): Eukaryota > Metazoa > Chordata > Amphibia > Anura > Ranidae > Glandirana > Glandirana rugosa. Next base: position 106,846 of record BLSH010050335.1, read on the forward strand.
CCTTCCATATTTAGGTCTACAGAGGGGGTCTCTAAAACTAAGAGGTCTATAAGACGGGGATCTTTGGTCTGAGTTAGTACAGTTTCCTAAGATATTTCAGAGATTATTTTCCTTAAGTCCCGTCTGTTTCAGGGATCCCAAGGGAGGGGGGGGGGGGATACTGCCTCTCCCCCTGGTCACAGTTTGTTCCCAACTGGGGTGACCGGAGAGAGGGCGGGCTTTCTCCTGCCTGAGAGTTACCAATATAGCTTTGGTATTTGGTCTTCTCTGACAATTAGATGTGTACCATCTCAGTTGTTCCTCAGTCAATGTTCTACTATATACATCCTTTTTCAACTAATATCCCGTTGTGTAGGCCTGGAAACATTTATATATGTATGCTTTGTTGGAAGTTTATTCATGCATCTGACATTTGGTCTTAGTATCCATTTATCTTGTTACCCTTAAAATTTTCAATAAAAAAGATTTGAAACGAGAAAACTATAGAGGGACGCCATGGGAGGAGGATAGAGGGATGCCATGGGAAGAGTACAGGGGATGCGGTGAGATGAAGTCATAGGATGCCGTGGGAAGGAGACAAAGGGACGCCATGAGAAGAGGACAGAGGGACACCATGGGAAGAGGACAGAGGAATGCCGTGGTGTGAGGATAGAAGGACGCCGTGGGAGGAGGATAGAGGGATGCTGTGGGAAGAGGACAGAGGGGTGCCATGGGATGATGATAGAGGGACGCCATGGGAAGAGGACAGAGGGATGCTCTGGGATGAGGACAGGGGGGCACCATGAGAAGAGGAAAGAGGGACACCATGAGAAGAGGAGATAGGGACACCATGGGAAGAGGACAGAGACATTATGGGAAGGGGACAGAGGGATGCGGTGGGAAGAGGAAAGAGGGATGCGATGGGAGGAGGATAGAGGAATGCCATGGAAAGAGGACAGATGGATGCCATGGGAAGAGGACAGATGGATGCCATGGGAAGAGGACAGATGGATGCCACGGGAAGAGGACAGAGGGATGCCATGGGATGAAGACAGAGGGATGCCGTGGGATGAACACAGAGGTATGCCATGGGAAGGGGACAGAGGGACGCCATTGGAAGGGGACATAGGGACACCATGGGATGAAGATATAGGGGTGCCATGGGAAGGGGACAGATGGATGCCGTGGGAAGATGACAGAGGGACACCGTGGGAAGAGGACAGAGGGAAACTGTGAAAAGAGGGATGCCATGGGAAGAGGACAGAGGGACTCCATGGTGTGAGGATAGAAGGACGCCATGGGAGGAGGATAAAGGGATGCTGTGGGAAGAGGACAGAGGGGTGCCATGGGAAGAGGACAGAGGGATGCTCTGGGATGAGGACAGAGGGACGCCATGAGAATAGGACAGAGGGACACCATGGGAAAAGGAGAGAGGGACACCATGGGAAAAGGACAGAGACATTATGGGAAGGGGACAGAGGGATGCTGTGGGAAGAGGACAGAGTGATGCAGTGGGAAGAGGACAGAGAGACATTGTGAGAAAAGGACAGAGGAATGCGGTGGGAAGAGGACAGAGGGATGCCATGGGAGGAGGAAAGAGAGATGCATGGGAAGAGGACAGATGGATGCCGTGGGAGGAGGACAGAGGGATGCCGTGGGAGGAGGACAGAGGGATGCCGTGGGAGGAGGACAGAGGGATGCCATGGGATGAAGACAGAGGGATGCCGTGGGATGGGGACATAGGGACACCATGGGCTGAAGACATAGGGTGCCATGGAAAGAAGACAGCGGGATGCGGTGGGAAGAAGACAGAGGGCCATCGTAGGAAGGGGACAGAGGGATGCTGCGGGAAGAGGACAGAAGGACACCATGAGAAAAGGACAGAGGAATACCATGGGAACAGGACAGAGGGATGCGGTGGGAAGAGGACAGAGGGATGCGGT
>BLSH010050335.1:119133-130160 GCA_018402905.1 Glandirana rugosa
TGGCCCGATTAAGTTTGTTAATTGGGAAAGTGACGGTGGTGAAGACCTCAGCCGGTCTTCTGGCATATAGTCGTTATGGTCATAAGATCTCGTTGCGGACATGTGTGTGACAGTGTACGTCTGTCCATATAAGTCTACGCAATAAGATTTCTGTCATCGCGAGAAACTTCCTTGTCTAAGCATTATCAACGCAATTCTCGAAATCTCTGTCTTAATTGTGAAAAGTTTTATTCCAAATTATTTACTTTTCCAGTTCGTAATCCTCGTCATTTTATAAATGTCTTTTTATTTTCATTTTTCACTCTGTTTATATGTCGCTTTCTCTTGTCTAACTTTTTATGGAACGGAAAATTTACAGAAACGGATAAGTCACAAGTTCCACCTTAACATCAACCATCAGGGAACCAGGAGATCTTCTTCAAACACTGAATAGGCAAAGACATTTAAAAGGCAAGGTATTTTTCAATCTGTTCTCTTTCGCTGTATATTTGTCTCACTTTTTACTTTTATTTTTCTGTAAATATTTTACTGCTCCTAATGCTTGACCTTTTCATTTATTAAACCTTATTTTGAAAAGTGTTAATTCTGTCTCTAAAGCTCTTAACGCAACTATTACGAATCTGTTCCTTCAAAGAGCGCTACTGTCTTTAGAATAACGCATCTGAATATACCTGTCTGCATGTGACAGTGTGTGTACAGGCGTTGCTCTAGAATACTGGTATTGCTGATATACGGTCTTCTGGCCGACTCCAGAAGTGGTGGCAGTGAAAGGGTTAATTGTTTGAATTAGCCCGGTAACAATCTCTCTCAGGTGGCTGACACTTAGATGGTGATCCCGCAAACTGGGAAATCTTTGTGCTGAAAGCAGCTGAGAGTGGCATTGTTACGTTCGTGACAAGTGCGGTATTGGATCAGGGGGGTCCTTGGTCGCCGATCGGTGAGGAGGGCAGCGATTTGATACCCGCGTTCGTCACAGAGGGGTGCTGTGGGAAGAGGACAGAGGGATGGCATGGGATGAAGACAGATTGACGCCGTGGGTAGGGATGGGATGGGGACAGAGGGACGCCATGAGAAGGGAACAGAGGGGACACCCTGGAACGTAGGCAGAGGGGCGCCATGGGAAGGGGACAGAGGGACGCCATGGGAAGAGGACAGAGGAACACAGTGGGATGAAGACAGGGATAACATGGGATGAAGACAGATGGATGCCGTGGGAAGGGTACAGAGGGACACTGTGGGAACAGAGAACAGAGGGACGCTGATGGAAGAGGAAAAGGGACGCCTTGAGATGAATACAGAAGGACGTTGTGGGATGAAGACAGAGGTATGCCGTGGGAAGGGTACAGAGGGACACTGTGGGAAGAGAACAGAGGGATGCTGTGGGAAGAGGAAGAGGGACGCTGTGGGATGAAGACAGAGGGACGCAGTGGGATGAAGACAGAGTGATGCTGTCCGAAGGAGACAAAGGAACATCATGAAAAGAGGACAGAGGGAAACCATGGGAAGAGGACAGAGGGACAACATGGGAATAGGACAGAGGGACATTGTGGGAAGGGGACATAAGGATGCTGTGGGAAGAAGACAGAGGGACAACATGAGAAAAGGACAGAGGAATGCAATGGGAAGAGGACAGGGGAATGCGATGGAAAGAGGACAGAGGGATGCCATGGGAAGAAGACAGAGGGATGCGGTGGGAAGAGGACAGAGGGGTGCCATGGGAGGAGGACAGAGGGATGCCATGGGAGGAGGACAGAGGGATGCAGTGGGAAGAGGACAGAGGTATGTGGTGGAAAGTGGACAGAGGGATGCTGTTGGAAGAGGACAGAGGGAAGCCATGGGAAGAGGACAGTGGACTGCCGTGGGATGAAGTCAGAGGGATGCCATAGGAAGGGGACAGCGGATGCCATGGGAAGGGGACAGAGGGACACCATGGGATGCAGACAGAGGAATGTAGTGGGAAGAGGAAAGAGGGACGCCATGGGATGATGATAGAGGGACACCGTGGGAGGAGGATAGAGGGATGCTGTGGGAAGAGGACAGAGGGATGGCATGAGATGAAGACAGATTGACGCTGTGGGTAGGGGACAGGGGGACACCATGGGAAGGGGACAGAGGGACGCCGTGAGAGGGGAACAGGGGGGAAACCCAGGAATGAAGGCAGAGGGGCGCCATTTGGAACGTGACAGAGGGACGCCATGGGAAGAGGACAGAGGAACACTGTGGGATGAAAACAGGGATAACATGGGATGAAGACAGATGGATGCCGTGGGAAGGGTACAGAGGGACACCGTGGGAAGAAAACAGAGGGATGCCGTGGGAAGAGGAAAGGGGACGCCATGAGATGAATACAGAAGGATGCTGGGGGATGAAGACAGAGGTATGCTGTGGGAAGGGTACAGAGGGACACTGTGGGAAGAGAACAGAGGGATACTGTGGGAAGAGGAAGACAGAGAGATGCTGTGGGAAGGTGACAAAGGAACATCATGAGAAGAGGACAGAGGGACACCATGGGAATAGGACAGAGGGACACCATTGGAATAGGACAGAGGGACATCGTGGGAAGGGGACAGAGTGACAACATGAGAAAAGGACAGAGGAATGCAATGGGAAGAGGACAGGGGGATGCGATGGTAAGAGGACAGAGGGATGCCATGGGAAGAGGACAGAGGGGTGCCATGGGATAATGACAGAGGGATGCCATGGGAAAAGGACAGAGGGATGCAGTGGGAAGAGGACAGAAGCATGCCATTGGAAGAAGACAGAGTGATGCCATGGGAAGAGGAAAGAGGGGTGCCTTGGGAAGAGGACAGAGGGATGCCATGGGATGAAGACAGAGGGATGCCATGGGAAGGGGACAGAAGGATGCCATGGGAAGAGGACAGAGGGACACAGTGGGAAGAGGACAGAGGGAAAACATGAGAAAGGACAGAGGAACACAATAGGAAGAGGACAGGGGATGAGATGGGAAGAGGACAGAGGGGTGCCATGGAAGGAGGACAGAGGGATGCCATGGGAAGAGGAAAGAAGGATGCCGTGGGAAGAGGACAGAGGGATGTGGTGGAAAGTGGACAGAGTGATGCTGTGGGAAGAGGATAGAGGGACGCCGTGGGAAGAGGACAGAAGAATGCCGTAAGATGAAGACAGAGGGATGCGGTAGGAAGGAGACAAGTGGACGCCATGAGAAGAGTACAGAGGGACACCATGGGAAGAGGAGAGAGACACAATGGGGAGAGGACAGAGAGACACAATGGGGAGAGGACAGAGAGACACAATGGGGAGAGGACAGAGAGACATCAAGGGAAGGGACAGAGGGATGCTGTGTGAGGAGGACAGAGGGACACCATAAGAAAAGGGCAGAGGAATGCCATGGGAAAAGGACAGAGGGATGCGGTGGGAAGAGGACAGAAGCATGCCATGGGAAGAGGACAGAGTGATGCCGTGGGAAGAGGAAAGAGGGATGCCGTGGGAAGGGAACAGAAGGACGCCATGGGAAGAGGCCAAATTGTGGGGTGAGTTGCCCTCCATGACTTTGTTCCCATACCCCCAACCCTGTCGCATGCAATACCAGTGTATAATGATATGATGTCTTTCAGAATATGTACATGGGTTACTAATTGGCCCCTGAAGAAGGGTAGTCCATCCCGAAACATGTCGGGCCTTTACCCATCAGGATTCCATCTCTACACATGAACCACACCGCTTTCATGTACCAGCTCTGGAATGTAACAACTTTGGTCTTGATGATTTTATCAATATATGTGATTTGGCACATGTTTGTAATTCTGTGTTCTTCCTTTTTCTGGAATAAAATGTATTTTTTATAATTTTATTGTACTGCCTTTAAAGTCCCGCTATATGTACTGGGGGAGTACCTTTTCGCTAATGGGAAGAGGACAGAGGGATACCGTGAGAAGAGGATAGAGGGACGCTATGAGAAAACTACAGAGGGATGCAGTGTGAAGAGAACAGAGGCACGCCACATGAAGAGGACAGAGTGATGCCGTGGGAAGAGGAAAGAGGGATGCCATGGGATGAAGACAGAGAGATGCCCTGGGAAGGGGATAGAGGAACACCATGGGAAGGGGACAGAAGGACACCATGGGAAGGGGACAGAAGGACACCATGGGATGAAGACAGATGGATGCCGTGGGAAGGGTACAGAGGGATACTGTGGGAAGAGAACAGAGGGACACTGATGGAAGAGGAAGAGGGACACCATGGGATGAAGACAGGAACACCGTGGGATGAAGACAAAGGGATGCTGTGGGAAGAATACAGGAGGGACAATATGGGAAGAGAACAGAGGGATGCTGTGGGAAGAGGAAGAGGGATGCCACGGGATGAAGACAGAGGGATGCCGTGGGATGAAGACAGAGGGATGCAGTGGGAAGGAGACAAAGGGATGCCATGAGAAGGGTACAGAGGCGCACCATGGGAAGAGGACAGAGGGACACCGTGGGAAGAGGACAGAGGGACATCGTGGGAAGGGGACAGAGGGATGCTGTGGGAAGAGGACAGAGGGAAGCAGTTGGAGGAGGACACCATGAGAAAAGGACAGAGGAATGCCATGGGAAGAGGACAGAGGGATTTGGTGGAAAGAGGAAAGAGGGATGCCGTGTGATGAAGACAGAGGGATGCCATGGGAAGGGGAAAGAAGGACGCCATGGGAAGAGGACAGAGGGACACCGTGAGAAGAGGATAGAGGGACGCTATGAGAAAACTACAGAGGGATGCAGTGTGAAGAGAACAGAGGCATGCCACACGAAGAGGACAGAGTGATGCCGTGGGAAGAGGAAAGAGGGATGCCTTGGGAGGAGGACAGAGGGATGCCATGGGAAGAGGACAGAGGGATGTGGTGGGAAGAGGACAGAGGGATGTGGTGGGAAGAGGACAAAGGGATGCCGTGGAAAGAGGACAGAGGGATGCCATAGGAAGAGGACAGAGGGAGGCCGTGAGATGAAGTCATAGGATGCCGTGGGAAGGAGACAAAGGGATGGCATGAGAAGAGGACAGAGGGACACCGTGGGAAGAGGACAGAGTGGTGCCATGGGTGGGGGACAGAGGGATGCCATGGGAAGAGGACAGAGGGATGCCGTGGGAAGAGGACAGAGTGATGTGATGGAAAGTGGACAGAGGGATGCTGTGGGAAAAGGACAGAGGGACGCCGTGGGAAGAGGACAGAGGCATGCCGTGAGATGAAGACAGAGGGATGCGGTGGGAAGGAGACAAATGGACGCCATGAGAAGAGGAAAGAGGGACACCATGGGAAGAGAAGAGGGGACACAATGGGGAGAGGACAGAGAGACATCAAGGGAAGGGGACAGAGGGATGCTGTGGGAAAAGGACAGATGGACACCATAAGACAAGGACAGAGGAATGCCATGGGAAAAGGACAGAGGGATGCGGTGGGAAGAGGACAGAAGCATGCCACGGGAAGAGGACAGAGTGATGACGTGGGAAGAGGAAAGAGGGGTGCTGTGGGAAGTGGACAGAGGGATGCCTTGGGAAGAGGACATAGGGATGCCATGGGAAGGGGATAGAAGGACACCGTGAGAAGAGGATAGAGGGACGCTATGAGAAAACTACAGAGGGATGCAGTGTGAAGAGAACAGAGGGACGCCACACGATGATGATAGAGGGACGCCATGAGAGGAGGATAGAGGGATGCCGTGGGAAGAGGACAGAGGGATGGCATGGGATGAAGACAGATTGACGCCGTGGGTAGGGGACAGAGGGACACCATGGGAAGGGGACAGAGGGACACCATGAGAGGGGGACAGAGGGACACCATGAGAGGGGGACAGAGGGGACACCATGGGATGAAGGCAGAGAGGCGCCATGGGAAGGGGACAGAGGGACACCGTAAGAGGGGGACAGAGGGGACACCATGGGATGAAGGCAGAGAGGCGCCATGGGAAGGGGACAGAGGGACGCAATGGTTAGAGGACAGAGGGACACCGTGGGATTAAGACAGGGACATCATGGGATTAAGACAGATGGATGCCGTGGGAAGGGTACTGAGGGACAACGTGAGAGGGGGACAGAGGGGACACCATGGAATGAAGGCAGAGGAGTGCCTTGGGAAGCAGACTGAGGAAAGCCATGGGAAGAGGGCAGAGGGACACCGTGGGATGAAGACATGGACACCATGGGATGAAGACAGATAGATGACATGGGAAGGGTATAGAGGGACTCTGTGGGAAGAGAACAGAGGGACGCTGTGGGAAGAGGAGGAGGGACGCCGTGGGATGAAGACAGAGGGATGCCGTGGGAAGGGCACAGAGGGACACTGTGGGAAGAGAACAGAGGGATGTTGTGGGAAAAGGAAGAGGGACACCGTGAGATGAAGACAGAGGGACACAGTGTGAAGACTACAGAGGGACACCGTGAGAAAAGGATGGAGGAATGCCAAAAAGAAGAGGACAGAGGGATGTCATGGGAGGAGTACAGAGGGATGCCTTGGGAAAAGGAAAAAGGGATGCCATGGGAAGAGGACAGAGGGATGCCATGATAAGAGAACAGAGGGATGCTGTGGTAAGAGGACAGAGGGATTCAGTGGGAAGAGGACAGAGAGACACCTTGAGAAAAAAACTGAGGAATGCCATGGGAGGAGGACAGAGATACGGTGGGAAGAGGAAAGGGGCGGACATGGAAGGAGAACAGAGAAATGCAGTGGGAAGAGGACAGATGGATGCCTTGGGATGAAGAAAGAATGATTCCGTGGGATGAAGACAGAGGGATGTCATGGGATGAAGACAGAGGGACACCATCGGATGAAGACAGAGAGGTGGCATGGGAAGGGAACAGAAGGATGCCATAGCAAGAGGACAGGGATACACCGTTAGTAGAGGACAGTGGGACGCTGTGAGAAAAGGACAGAGGGATGCCATGGGAAGAGGACAGAGGGATGGCATGGGTTGAAGACAGATTGATGCCATGGGTAGGGGACAGAAGGACACCGTGGGAAAGGGGACTGAGGGACAACGTGAGGGGGGACAGAGGGGAGACCATGGGATGAAGGCAGAGGAGTGCCTTGGGAAGCGGACTGAGGAAAGCCATGGGAAGAGGGCAGAGGGACACTGTGGGATGAAGACATGGACGCCATGGGATGAAGACAGATAGATGACATGGGAAGGGTACAGAGGGGCACTGTGGGAAGAGAACAGAGGGACGCTGTGGGAAGAGGAGGAGGGATGCCGTGGGATGAAGACAGAGGGATGCCGTGGGAAGGGCACAGAGGGACACTGTGGGAAGAGAACAGAGGGACACTGTGGGAAGAGAACAGAGGGATGTTGTGGGAAAAGGAAGAGGGACACCGTGAGATGAAGACAGAGGGACGCAGTGTGAAGACTACAGAGGGACACCGTGAGAAAAGGATGGAGGAATGCCAAGCAAAGAGGACAGAGGGATGCGGTGGTAAGAGGACAGAGGGATGTCATGGGAGAAGCACACAGGGATGCCTTGGGAAAAGGAAAAAGGGATGCCATGGGAAGAGAACAGAGGGATGCCATGGGAAGAGGACAGAGGGATGCCATGGGAAGAGGACAGAGGGATGCCATGGGAAGAGGACAGAGGGATGCCATGGGAAGAGGACAGAGGGATGCCATGGGAAGAGGACAGAGGGATATGGTGGGAAGAGGACAGAGGGATGCGGTGGGATGAGGACAGAGGGGTACCATGGGAGGAAGACAGAGGCATGCCATGGGAAGAGGACTGAGGAATGCCGTGGGAAGAGGACAGAGGGATGCCGTGGGAAGAGGACAGAGGGATGCCATGGGAAGAGGACAGAGGGACGCTGTGAGAAAAGGACAGAGGGATGCCATGGGATGAGGATAGAGAGAAGCCGTGGGAGGAGGATAGAGGGATGTCGTGGGAACAGGACAGAGGGATGGCATGGTTGAAGACAGATTGATGCCCTGGGTAGGGGACAGAAGGACACCGTGGGAAAGGGGACAGAGGGGCAACGTGAGAGGGGGACACCATGGGATGAAGGCAGAGGAGTGCCTTGGGAAGCGGACTGAGGAAAGCCATGGGAAGAGGGCAGAGGGACACCGTGGGATGAAGACATGGACGCCATGGGATGAAGACAGATAGATGACATGGGAAGGGTATAGAGGGACTCTGTGGGAAGAGGACAGAGGGACGCTGTGGGAAGAGGAGGAGGGACGCTGTGGGAAGAGGAGGAGGGACGCTGTGGGAAGAGGAGGAGGGACGCTGTGGGAAGAGGAGGAGGGACGCCGTGGGAATAGGAGGAGGGATGCCGTGGGATGAAGACAGAGGGATGCCGTGGGAAGGGCACAGAGGGACACTGTGGGAAGAGAACAGAGGGATGTTGTGGGAAAAGGAAGAGGGACACCGTGAGATGAAGACAGAGGGACGCAGTGTGAAGACTACAGAGGGACACCGTGAGAAAAGGATGGAGGAATGCCAAGCGAAAAGGACAGAGGGATGCGGTGGTAAGAGGACAGAGGGATGTCATGGGAGGAGTAGAAAGGGATGCCTTGGGAAAAAGGAAAAAGGGATGCCATGGGAAGAGGACAGAGGGATGCCATGGGAAGAGGACAGAGGGATGCGGTGGGAAGAGGACAGAGGGATGCGGTGGGAAGAGGACAGAGGGGTACCATGGGAGGAAGACAGAGGCATGCCATGGGAAGAGGACAGAGGGATGCCGTGGGAAGAGGACAGAGGGATGTGGTGGAAAGTGGACAGAGGGATGCTGTGGGAAGAGGACAGAGGGACACCGTGGGAAGAGGAAAGAGGGACACCATGGGAAGAGGACAGAGGAACGCCATGGTGTGAGGATAGAAGGACGCCGTGGGAGGAGGATAAAGGGGTGCTGTGGGAAAAATACAGAAGGGTGCCATGGTATGATGACAGATTGACACCAGGAGAAGACGACAGATGAACGCCGTGGGAAGAGGACAGAGGGATGCTGTGGGATGAAGACAGGGACACAGTGGGATGTGGACAGAGGGATGCAATGGGATGAAGACAGAAGGATGCCGTGGGAAGGGGACAGAGGAATATGGTGGGTAGAGGACAGAGGGATGCCATTGGATAATGAAATATGGATGCCGTGGGTAGTGTAAAGAGGGACATTGTGGGAAGAGAACAGAGGGATGCTGTGGGAAGAGGAAGAGGGTCATCGTGGGATGAAGACAGAGTGACGCCATGGGATGAAAAATGAGGGATGCCATGGGAAGGAGACAAAGGGATGCCATGAGAAGAGAACCGAGGGACACCATGTGAAAAGGACAGAGGGACACCATGGGAAGAGGACAGAGAGACATCATGGGAAAGGGACAGAGGGATGCTGTGTGAAAAGACAGAGGGACGCAGTGTGAAGACTACAGAGGGACACCGTTAGAAAAGGATGGAAGAATGCCAAGCAAAGAGGACAGAGGGATGCGGTGGTAAGAGGACAGAGGAATGTCATGGGAGGACTACAGAGGGATGCCTTGGGAAAAGGAAAAAGGGATGCCATGGGAAGAGGAAAGAGGGATGGCATGGGAAGAGGACAGAGGGATGGCATGGGAAGAGGACAGAGGGATGCCATGGGAAGAAGACAGAGGGATGCCATGGGAAGAGGACAGAGGGATGCCATGGGAAGAGGATAGAGGGATGCCATGGGAAGAGGACAGAGGGATGCGGTGGGAAGAGGACAGAGGGATGCGGTGGGAAGAGGACAGAGGAGTACCATGGGAGGAAGACAGAAGCATGCCATGGGAAGAGGACAGAGGAATGCCGTGGGAAGAGGACAGAGGGATGCCGTGGGAAGAGGACAGAGGGATGTGGTGGAAAGTGGACAGAGGGATGCTGTGGGAAGAGGACAGAGGGACACCGTGGGAAGAGGAAAGAGGGATGCCGTGAGAAGAAGACAGAGGGATGCGGTGGGAAGGAGACAAATGGACGCAATGAGAAGAGTACAGAGGGACACCATGGGAAGAGGAGAGAGGGACACCATGGGGAGAGGACAGAGAGACAGCAAGGGAAGGGGACCGAGGGATGCTGTGGTAAGAGTACAGAGGGATTCAGTGGGAAGAGGACAGAGAGACACCTTGAGAAAAAAACTGAGGAATGCCATGGGAGGAGGACAGAGATGCGGTGGGAAGAGGAAAGGGGCAGCCATGGGAGGAGAACAGAGAAATGCAGTGGGAAGAGGACAGATGGGTGCCTTGGGAAGAGGACAGAGGGATGCCATGGGATGAAGACAGAATGATTCCGTGGGATGAAGACAGAGGGATGTCATGGGATGAAGACAGAGGGACACCATCGGATGAAGACAGAGGGGTGGCATGGGAAGGGGACAGGAGGACGCCATAGCAAGAGGACAGGGGGACACCGTTGGAAGAGGACAGAGGGACGCTGTGAGAAAAGGACAGAGGGATGCCATGGGAAGAGGACAGAGGGACGCCATGGGATGAGGATAGAGAGAAGCCGTGGGAGGAGGATAGAGGGATGTCGTGGGAACAGGACAGAGGGATGGCATGGTTGAAGACAAATTGATGCCGTGGGTAGGGGACAGAAGGACACCGTGGGAAAGGGGACAGAGGGGCAAAATGGGATGAAGGCAGAGGAGTGCCTTGGGAAGTGGACTGAGGAAAGCCATGGGAAGAGGGCAGAGGGACACTGTGGGATGCAGACATGGACGCCATGGGATGAAGACAGATAGATGACATGGGAAGGGTACAGAGGGACACTGTGGGAAGAGAACAGAGGGACGCTGTGGAAGAGGTGGAGGGACGCCGTGGGGTGAAGACAGAGGGATGCCGAGGGAAGGGCACAGAGGGACACTGTGGGAAGAGAACAGAGGAATGTTGTGGGAAAAGGAAGAGGGACACCGTGAGATGAAGACAGAGGGACGCAGTGTGAAGACTACAGAAGGACACCGTGAGAAAAGGATGGAGGAATGCCAAGCGAAGAGGACAGAGGGATGCGGTGGTAAGAGGACAGAGGGATGTCATGGGAGGAGTACAGAGGGATGCCTTGGGAAAAGGAAAAAGGGATGCCATGGGAAGAGGAAAGAG
>BLSH010050335.1:151776-166699 GCA_018402905.1 Glandirana rugosa
TGACGGGGTGGACACAGTGACCGTGACACAGGTGGGGCAGTTATGCAGCCAGTGACACAGGTGGGGCAGTTATGCAGCCAGTGACACAGGTGGGGCAGTTATGCAGCCAGTGACACAGGTGGGGCAGTTTGCAGGCAGTTACACAAGTGGGGCAGTTTGCAGCCATTGACACAGGAGGGGCAGTTTGCAGGCAGTGACACAGGTGGGGGCAGTTTGCAGCCAGTGACACAGGTTGGGCAGTTTGCAGGCAGTGACACAGGAGGGGCAGTTTGCAGGCAGTGACACAGGAGGGGCAGTTTGCAGGCAGTGACACAGGTGGGGGCCCCTCACACACCAGCCGCCGCTGCTCCCTCTCTTATACGAATGGCCAGAAGAGGTATGGTCCCACCCCTGGTGGTCTAGAGAAAAGAGACTGACACAATCAGATACAGAGTTCCACCTTACCATCAAACATCAGGGGACCAGGAAACCATCTTCAAAACACTGATTAAGCAAAGCCATTTCAAAGGCAAGGTATTTCTCAATCTGTTTTCTTTCGCTGTAAATTTGTCTCACTTTGTACTTTTATTTTTCTGTAAATATTTTACTGTACCTAAAACTTGACCTTTTCATTATTAAACCTTATTTTGAAAAGTGTTCATTTTGTCCCTAAAGCTCTTAACGCAACTATTGCGAATCTGTTCCTTCGAAGAGCGCTACTGTGTTTAGAATAACGCACCTGAATATACCTGTCTGCAGGTGACAGTGTATGCACAGGCGTTGCTCTAAAATACTGGTATTGTTAACATCCGGATCTTCTGGCTGGAAAATCCAGAAGTGGTGGCAGAGAAAGGGTCAATTGTTTGAATTAGCCCAGTAACAATCGCTCTCAGGCGGCTGACACTTAGATGGTGATCCTGCAAACTGGGAAATCTTTGTGCTGAAAGCAGCTGAGAGTGGCATTGTTACGTTCGTGACAAGTGCGGTATTGGATCAGGGGGGTCCTCGGTCGCAGATCGGTGAGGAGACAGCGATCTGATACCCGCGTTTGTCACAAGGAGGATAGAGGGATGCCATGGTAAGAGTACAGAGGGATGGCATGGGATGAAGATAAATTGATGCCGTGGGTAGGGGAGAGAGAGACACCATGGGAAGGGGTCAGAGGGACGCCATGAGAGGGGGACATAGGGGACACCATGGAGAGGGGACAGAAGGACGCCATGGGAAGAGGACACAGGGACAACATGGGATAGGACAGAGGGACACCATGGGAAGGGGACAGAGGGACGCCATTAGAGAGGGACAGAGGGGACACCATGGGATGAAGGCAGAGGGGTGCCATGGGAAGGGGACAGAGGGACGCCATGGAAAGAGGACAGAGGGAATCTATGGGAAGAGAGATGTCGTGGGATGAAGACAGATAGATTATGTGGGAAGGGTACAGAGGGACACTGTGAGAAGAGTACAGAGGGACACTGAGAAGAGAACAGAGGGACGCTATGGGAAGAGGACAGAGGGACGCTGTGGGAAGAGGACAGAGGGACGCCGTGGGATGAAGACAGAAGGACTCTGTGAGATGAAGACAGAAGGACTCCGTGAGATGAAGACAGAAGGACTCCGTGAGATGAAGACAGAGGGATGCCTTTGGAAGGGTACAGAGGGACACAGTGGGAAGAGAACAGAGGGATGCTGTGGGAAGGAGACAAAGGGACGCCATGAGAAGAGTAAAGAGGGGCACCATGGGAAGAGGACAGAGGGACACCTTGGGGAAAGGACAAAGGGATATTGTGGGAAGGGGTCAGAGGGACACCATGAGAAAAGGACAGAGGAATGCCATGGGAAGAGAATAGAGGGATGTGGTGGGAAGAGGACAGAGGGATGCCATGTGAAGATAACAGTGGGATGCAGTGGGAAGAGGACAGAGGGATGCGTTGGGAAGAGGACAAATGGATGCCGTGGGAAGAGGACACAGGGATGCCATGGGTGAGGACAGAGGGATGCCGTAAGGTGAAGACATGGTAAGCCGTGGGAAGGAGACAAAGGGACGCCATGAGGAGGACAGAGGGACACTATCGGAAGAGGTGGTGGGAAGAGGACAGAGGGATGCCGTGAGAGGAGGACAGAGGGATGCCATGTGAAGATATCAGAGGGATGCCTTGGGAAGAGGACAGAGGGATTCGGTGGGAAGAGGACAAAGGGATGCCATCGGAAGAGGACAAAGGGATGCCGTCGGAAGAGGACAAAGGGATGCCGTCGGAAGAGGACAAAGGGATGCCATAGGAAGAGTACAGAGGGATGCCGTGAGGTGAAGACATGGGATGCCGTGGGAAGGAAACAAAGGGACACCATGAGAAGAGGACAGAGGGATGCCATGGGAAGGGGACAGAGGGTTGCTGTGGGAAGGGGACAGAGGGACACCATGGGATGAAGACAGAGGGTAGCCATGGGAAGGGGACAGAAGGACGGCATGGGAAGTAGACAGAGGGACATGGTGGGAAGAGGTCAGAGGGACACTGTGATAAAAGGACAGAAGGAAGCCGTGGGAAGAGGACAGAGGGACGCCATGGGATGAGGATAGAGGGATGCCGTGGGAAGAGGACAGAGGGATGGCATGGGATGAAGACAGATTGATGTAATGGGTAGGGGAAAGTAGGGCACCGTGGGAAAGGTTCAGAGGGACGTCGTGAGAGGGGGACATAGGGGACACCATGGGAAGAAGCAGAGGGGCACCATGGGAAGGGGACAGAAGGATGCCATGACAAGAGGACAGAGGGACAATGTGAGACCAAGACAGTGACGCCATGGGATGAAGACAGATGGATGATGTGGGGAGGGTACAGAGGGACACTGTAGGAAGAGAACAGAGGGACACTGTGGGAAGAGGAAGAGGGACGGCGTGGGATGAAGACAGAGGGACGCCATGGGATGAAGACAGAGGGATGCCGTGGGAATGGTACAGAGGGACACTGTGTGAAGAGAACAGAGGGATACTGTGGGAAGAGGAAGAGGGACACTGTGGGATGAAGACAGGGACGCCGTGGGATGAAGACAGAGGGATGCCCTGTGAAGGAGACAAAGGGACACCATGAGAAGAGGACAGAGGGACACCATTGGAAGAGGACAGAGGGACACCATTGGAAGAGGACAGAGGGACACCGTGGGAAGAGGACAGAGGGACACCGTGGGAAGAGGACAGAGGGACACCGTGGGAAGAGGACAGAGGGACACCGTGGGAAGAGGACAGAGGGATGCTGTGGGAAGAGGACAGAGGGAAGCAGTGGGAAGAGGACAGAGGGACATCATGAGAAAAGGACAGAGGAATGCCATGGGAAGAGGACAGAGGGATGCGGTTGGAAGAGGACAGAGGGATGCCATGGGAGGAGGACAGAGGGATGCCATGGGAAGAGAACAGAGGGATGCTGTTGAAAGAGGACAGAGGGATGCCGTGGGAAGAGGACAGATTGACGCCGTGGGTAGGGGACAGATGGACCCCACGGGAAGGGGAAAGATGGACACCACGGGAAGGGGAAAGAGGGACGCAGTGAGAGGCACAGAGGGGACACCATGGGATGAAGGCAGAGGGGTGCCATGGGAAGGGGACAGAGAGACACCGTGGGATGAAGACAGGGACACCATGGGATGAAGACAGATAGATGACGTGCGTAGGGTACAGAGGGACACTGAGGGAAGAGAACAGAGGGATGCTGTGAGAAGAGGAAGAAGGACGCCATGGGATGAAGACAGAAGGACAGCGTGAGATGAAGACAGAGGGATTCCGTGGGAAGGGTTCAGAGGGACACAGTGGGAAGAGAACAGAGGGATGCTGTGGAAAGAGGAAGAGGGACGCCGTGAGATGAAGACAGAGGGATGCCGTGGGAAGGAGACAAAGGGACGCCATGACAAGAGTACAGAGGGGAACCATGGGAAGAGGACAGAGGGACACCGTAGGAAGAGGACAGAGGGACATCATGGGAAGAGGACAGAGAAATGCTGTGGGAAGGGGACAGTGGGACACAGTGGGAAGAGGACAGAGGGACACCATGAGAAAAAGACAGAAGAATGCCATAGGCAGAGGACAGAGGGATGCGGTGGGAAGCGGACAGAGGGATGCCATGGGAGGAGGACAGAGGGATGCCATGGGAAGATATCAGAGGAATGCCGTGTGAAGAGGACAGAGGGATGCGGTGGGAAGAGGACAAAGGTATGCCGCGGGAAGAGGACAGAGAAATGCCATAGGAAGAGTACAGAGGGATGCCGTGAGGTGAAGACATGGGATGCTGTGGGAAGGAGACAAAGGGACACCATGAGAAAAGGACAGAGGAACACCATGGGAAGATGACAGAGGGACACGGTGGGAAGAGGACAGAGGTATGTCTTTGGATGAAGACAAAGGGATGCCATAGGAAGGGGACAGAGGGTTGCCATGGGAAAGGGACAGAGGGACACCGTGGGAAGAGGACAGAGGGATTGCTGTGAGAAACGGACAGAGGGAAGCCGTGAGAAGAGGACAGAGGGACTCCATGGGATGAGGATAGAGGGATGCCGTGAGAAGATGATAGAGGGATGACATGGGATGAGGACAGATTGGGGTGTCCGTGCCCCGAACCCGATCTCGGACATAAAAAAAAAGTCTGGGATCGGGTTCGGTATTCGGGTATTTTTGGCACCTTTTCTATAGCTGCTGGGCAGCCAGTCAACAAGCTTTTCACTAGTTTGCCTTTAGAAGCCATCACAGCCATGCCTACTAATGACCATGGCCAGAGCATCATGTGACCCAGCCTCTATATGGGGCTTGAGTCACGTAGCGCCGCATGTCAGATTGTCTCAGACTAGAGTAGGGAGAGCTTCGTGCCGCTGCTGTGAGGGAAAGATTAGCGTTCACAACCATCTCAGACTGCATTAAGGAGACCTTCATTGCGGTCCTGTGAGGGAAACATTAGCATTCAGAACATATTATAGTGCATTAGGGAAATGTTCCTGTTGTTGCTCTAAAGGGAGAGATTCTCATTCTAAAACCATCTACTACTGCATTAGGAAAACATTCCTGTGGGTGCTCTGAGGGAGAGTTTATCGTTCTAAAAACAACTACTACTGTATTAGGGCCAGGTTCCTGTTGGTGCTTTGAGGGAGAGATTATCGTTCTAAAAACAACTACTAGGGGGGGCGTGGCTGAGCTGCGAATGTGAACGGACATCTTCTCTGTGAGCTCTGCTGAGTATCCTGTATTGATCCTGTGGGATACCCCTAATCCTGACCAGATCACCCCCAGCAACAGGCATGGGAGTTCTCTCGTATACTGAGCACCGACTGTAAGGCCCCGGATTTCCCTGTCGCCATGTCTAAAAGAGCCAAGGAAGCACGGACCGCGGACCTCATGGGCCAAGATGGTGCCAGGCTCCCACACACACACACAAACGGCTAAAGCCAAATACATGGCAGCTGCACACAAACTTTTCTCCAAAAACGTACCCAAATATGACCTGCACCGTTCACCCACGCCAGGGGATGCAGATGGCGGCATCGGCGAGGCGGATGACACTGTTCCCCTGGAGGATGGAGAGGGATCCGGCTTCGAATGGGAAACAGTGAGTACAATGGTGTCCGGGCACCCCCCTGCTATATCCATCCCGGTCCTGAACCGACCCTCAAAGACATCCTTGCTACGGTGAACACCTGCAACTTGTCCCTTACTACACTGATGGATGAAGTGAAGGGGGTGAAAGCTGAGCTCTCCTACCTACGACAAGATATGCAAAAGCTCAGGGAGCGGACTGCGGCCCTGGAGGGGAGAGTTAGCTCCATAGAAGATGACATACCACCTATGCAGAGAGACTTAGCACACACCATCCACCAAACATCGCAGCACGCAGCCAGATTAGATGAACTGGAGAATAGGATGAGAAGGAACAACGTTAGAGCTATAGGAATGCCAGAAAAGATAGAGGGGAAACATCCTGTTGCTTTTATTGAAAAATGGCTTACTACTGTGTTTGGCTCTGAAACCTTCTCCCCAATGTTTGCTGTGGAGAGAGCACATAGGGTGCCGTCCCGCCCTCCTCCACAGGGAGCGCCTCCGCGCCCATTCCTTTTCAAACTCCTAAATTATAAGGACAGGGATGCTATCCTGACGGGGGCTCGACTGAAAGCTGGTACTCTTGTCATGGACAACGCTAAGATCTCACTTTTCCCTGATTTCTCCGCCGAGCTACAGAAAAAGGGAGAAGTTTGTGGAGGTTAAAAGGAGAATGCGAGCCTTGGATCTCAAGAATGCATGCTCTATCCGGCACGCCTACGGGTGGTGGCCAAGGGAGAAACCCATTTTTTTGACAAGCCAGGAATGGCTGCGCAATGGCTAGATAGGGAAGAGAGCTCCCTGCGAGACGTCCGAACCCTACCTGATCTTCCAGCCTGGCATAATTTCTGGGGGGGATACCTCACGACAATCCCATTTTTGGGGTTTTTTACCCCCTTTTCTTTTTTTTTTGGGTTAAGCGGAACTAATGCCACACAGAGGCCATACCTGCGTTATTTGCTTCTATACTAGGCTAATAACGTTTGACTGTTCACTCTAACCTCTAATTGGTCGCTACGAGGCTCCGCGTCTGGGGACTTGTATGCCCCTTAATGTAGTCCTCACTGCTGCCCCACCACAGTCCTATGTGGACTAATGACTATGGTTTGTCTTGCTGTTCTGTAGCCCAGTTGGTAATATTTCCTTGTTTACCTCCAGGATCTCCTTTGTACATAAAGAGCATTCGGCTCCTTCGGTCCACATCTTCGGAACCTCTCCCTGCAATCTATTTTACTAAAAGATGCGCACCTCATCTATGTGTTTCCCCTTCGCCTGGTACGGTGGACTTCTCCTTAGAGGTTTTGCTTGAAGTAATCCCCCCTGATGACACTAAGGGGAGCCCTCCCTTGGTAGAATGGGCCCTGGCCATATTTCCCTACACTGCCCAATGTCGGGAACGTTAAAACTGCTTTCCTGGAATGTCCGGGGCATGAACAATCCGGTTAAGCGTCTAGCTATCCTCAGAACGGTTAAACACATGCAGGCAGCTGTCATATGCCTACAGGAGACGCACAGTCCCCATGGACAGGTGCCAGACTTTCCGGAGGCAGTTCAGTTTCCAGTTTCATGCTGTACACACTTCATATTCTAGGGGAGTGAGTGTCCTGATTCGTCAGGGCACTTAATTTACCCCCATAGATTTCACTATAGATCCTGACAGTAAATTTGTATTCGTGCTGTGCTGTCTCTGTGGTAGCCGCTGCATTATTGCGGGGATGTATGTTCCACCGCCCTACTCAGCCGAGCCAATTAAAAAGTTAGCTGCTTATATGTCCCGTTACCCAGACACCCCACTATTAGCCATGGGAGATTTTAATACATTTTTAGATTACTCCCTCAATAAGTTGGGGGGGGGGAGTCTGAGCTCTGGACGACTTCCCCCTACAGGTTCCACAAAATTTGCTAAATTCTTGGAGGAACTCGGCCTTAGGGACGTGTGGAGAATGCATTACCTTCACAAACGTGTATATTCATGTGCTACGGTTGCCACTGGGGCTTTGTCTAGAATTGACCTGAGCTTGGGTAATGACACTATGCTTTCATGGGTTGTGGACGCTGGATATGGGCCCAGAACTATATCAGACCATTCTCCCCTATGGGTGGAGATCACAGTTCCAAAGCAGGGTGGTAAGACTTTGTGGAGACTCAACCCCTTCTGGTTGTCGCTGCTCCCAGATCAGGATCCGATACCTAAATTAATTACTGCCTATTTTAGAGATAATCTGGGCTCGGCGCCAATGGGGGTCGTATGGGACGCCTTTAAAGCATTCCTGCAGGGTCAATTCATAGGCCTAATCAATAACATTAAGACTGGCACTAGGGAGTGGGAGCTGTTTGTATCTGAGGAGTGTGATGGTATCATGCGTGAGATCCACGCAAGGTAATGATACCAGGCCTAAGCGACACTGACTCCATCTTGGTAGGGAAGCTAGGTCGATAATTAAGTTTTTTTTTCTCTCTCTCCTTCTAACATGGCTGTTAGAACAGCTTGTCCTTTTCATTCCCAACCCCCTCTGTGGAATGTAGAGAGCCAACTTAAAAAAGAGGCTCTGATTACGGTTTTTGCCCAGGAGAAGGTCTGTCCACTTATCTTGAACAAACATACAGGACCCTGCTGTTGGCCCATAAATTACCCTGGCAGGTCTGACCTGTGCGTGGCTCTTTCTTGCTGCCTTAAACTTACATGAAAATGTACATAGAGTCATAACTTCCGCTATAGGTACGCCAGAGTGATGAACATGACATATTTGAATGTAGAATTTCGGTCCGGATAATTCAAGTGTAAACGTTCATGCTTTGTCACTCCAGGAGGGATAGAATTAGTCCATTCCCTCCCCAGGGTCCTATAAGGTTTTAGAATTCTCATGTTTGGAGTCATATGAAAGCTTATTGCAAGCTGAGATTAAATGTCATACTGCAAAATAATTCGGTCACAAGTTATGATCCATGCATGATTATGCAGCATGTATCTCCACGGTCCGCCCTGGACATTGTCTAAGGAAACTCCCTCTCTTCTACGAATGCCCAGAAGAGGTACGGCCCCACCCCTGGTGTCTCAAAGAAAAGAGACTGTGGCCATCAGACAGGAGTTCCACCTTAACATCAACCTTCAGGGAACCAGGAGATCTTCTTCAAAAACACTGATTAAGCAAAGACATTTCAAAGGCAAGGTATTTTTCAATCTGTTCTCTTTCGCTGTACATTTGTTTCACTTTTTACTTTTCTTTTTCTGTAAATATTTTATTGCACCTAAAACTTGACCTTTTCATTATCAAACCTTATTTTGAAAAGTGTTAATTCTGTCTCTAAAGCTCTTAACGCAACTATTACAAATCTGTTCCTTCGAAGAGCGCTACTGTACTTTAGAATAACGCATCTGGATATACCTGTCTGTGGTGACAGTGTGTGTACAGGCGTTGCTCTAAAATACTGGTATTGTTACATACGGTCTTCTGGCCGGAAATTCCAGAAGTGGTGGCAGTGAAAGGGTTAATTGTTTGAATTAGCCCGGTAACAATCGCTCTCAGGCGGCTGACACTTAGACGGTGATCCCGCAAACTGGGAAATCTTTGTGCTGAAAGCAGCTGAGAGTGGCATTGTTACGTTCGTGACAAGTGCGGTATTGGATCAGGGGGGTCCTCGGTCGCCGATCGGTGAGGAGGGCAGCGATCTGATACCCGCGTTCATCACAAGGAGCTCCAAAGATCTGAAGCCGCCTATGTGGCTGCTCCCTCGGATGACACTAAGCATACATGGTTGGCATCCCAGGCACTATCTCGGCAGGTAACGATGCAAAAGGCAGAAAACAAACGTTTTTTCTTAAAACAGAAGCACTTCGAGGAGAGGGTAAGCACGGGTCATATGTTGGCAATGCTAATTAGAACACAACATTCACATGGTCACATACATGCCCTAATAGATCATAGTGGTAATCCATGCCAGACGACTCCTGAAGTCGTTGCGGCTTTTCAGCAATTCTTTCAAGATATCTATGACTCCAAGGTTCACCCGTCCCAAGCTGACATCTTACAATTCCTGAACAAGTATGACAGCCCTACCCTACCAGAGGCAGATACTAGGAACCTAGATAAACCTATAACGAAGGAGGAACTTAGGTTGGCTTTAGCCCAGACGCGTAATGGTCGCACCCCAGGTGCGGACGGTCTACCCTCTGAAGTCTATAAACGATGCGCGGACCAACTTCTACCCAACCTCCTAAAAGTTTATAATTCTGCCCTAGAAACAGGAAAATTACCACGCTCATTAAATGAAGCTATAATTGTTGTGATCCTTAAACCAGGAAAGCCTGAGATGTCGCCGGACTCTTATCGGCCCATCTCATTGCTTACCTCTGATGTCAAGCTGTTGGCTAGAGTGTTGGCTAATAGGCTGGCATCCTGTATTCATAAAATACACCAGGATCAGTCAGGCTTCATTCCCACCAGATCTACTGCACACAATTTACGCAGGCTATTTCTAAACTTACAGCTACCAGTGGACAACCGGGGCAATAGGGCCGTCTTCTCACTGGATGCGGCTAAAGCCTTTGATAGTGTGGAGTGGCCCTACCTTTGGGAGGCCATGACCAAGTTCGGTCTGGGTCTGAAATTTATATCCTGGGTTCAGTTACTATATGCAGACCCGTCCGCTAGAATTAGAGTCAATGGCCAATTATCAGAGTCCTTTCGGTTGCGCAGGGGCACCCGGCAGGGATGCCCTCTGTCGCCCTTACTATTTGCCCTGGCACTGGAGCCTCTGGCTATCCATGTTAGAGCCTCCACTAATATTGTAGGATTCCTTAGAGGTTCCAGGGAGGATGTGGTCTCGTTGTACGCAGACGACACTTTGATCTACTTGGGAGACACCCAGGAATCATTAGCTAATACCATGAACCTTATTAACTACTTTGGGACGCTCTCTGGTTTTTCAATTAATTGGGACAAATCTGTCCTAATGCCAAAAGACCCAATTAAGCTGCCCCTTCTGCAATGTGCCGGGAAAATCTCCCTGGTGACTTTTTTTTGCTATTTGGGGATCCAGGTCACACAGGATCCCACGCAATATATAGAACTGAATCTGATCCCCTTGCTTTGGAAATTTAAAACAAAAATGTGCAATATGGTCTAAACTCCCCCTGTTAGTAATAGGCCAAATTAACCTAATAAAAATGGTGTGGGCACTCCAATTACTCTACATTTTTCATAATTCCCCCCTGTGGTTCCCACGGAGGTGGTTCCAACAAATTGACTCCCAGTTTAGAGCTCTGATTTGGGGAGGCAGGGCTCCCCGCATTAGCCTATTCACTCTGCAGTTCGAAAAGATGCAGGGAGGACTGGCGGTCCACAACGCCAAATTTTATTATATAGCTTCCCAGATCCAACACATGGGGGCATGGGCTTTGGAGGATCCCCAAGACCCTATTAGAAGCTTGTTGCTACCTGAGGGATCACCACTGCCTTTGCTGTCCTATTTAGAAGCAAGCTTTGCACACTTACAAGCTGACCTCCCGACAATTAGACTCCTGAACATGGTATGGGAGTTTATTAAGCGTACTTTAAACATAAAAGGGAGCGGTCACCTCATGCCGATGTGGCACAACCCTAATCTGCGTGAGCTGGCGAAACTTGAGGAATTCCGGGCATGGGAGACAGCAGGTATTGTATACCTGGCCCAACTCTTTAATGGTCCTCACCTTAAATCATTTCAGGAACTACAGAATGAATTCCAGTTGCCGAAAACTCACTTTTATAAATATCTTCAACTAAGGCATGCCCTTCAGATACAGGCGAGAACATATGATATAGCCCCATCGGAGCATCCACTTATGAGTGGTTTTCTCTTGGAAAAGTCTCGGAAAGGGATGATTTCAAGAGGATATTCCATCCTCCTCAGGTCCTCTCGCGACCCTGCCTTGCACCCATGCAGGAAGGGCTGGGAGAGAGACCTGGGGCCGATTGACGGAGATACATGGAATACCTGTTTGGAAAATGCCCCTTTGGTGTCTGTCTCAGCTTCCCAGAGACTTCTCATTTGTATCTGCTTCATAGATGCTATAGGACACCGGTGCAGCTTTTGAGATGGGGTAGGAGAACCTCACTACTCTGCCCAAAGTGCCAGAGGGAAGAGGGAACTCTGGTTCACATGCTGTGGCGTTGCCCAAAGCTGTTCCGGTATTGGTCGGATGTGATTGGTGTTATATTGCAGGTGTACCAATATCCCCTCCCCAGGGACCCTGTGACGTGTCTACTGGGGTCTCTGGACTAGGAGGGAACTGCCCCCCAAGAACGTCTAGCAATGCTGAGACTACTTTATGTAGCTCGCAAACAGATTGCTGGTCTTTGGATTACTGATAAAATACCCACCAAACACATGTGGATAGAACAAGTAAACAACCTACTGATCAGAGAGAAACTGACATACCTACATCACCAGGTTCCCAAAAAATTCTATAAAATGTGGCAACCATGGTTGGAGACCCCGGGTTTAGCCCCCCCATCAGTTAATACAAGACAAGGGGCTATGCCAACTTAAAAAAAATATAGGAGACTGACGCTTGGCTGGGAGACGCGTATACAAGTCACATATATATATACACACACACACACACACACACATCTATGCATTATGCCTATCTGCACATGTGGACTTTGAATAGGTTGAATGGGAAAAAAAAAAAAAAAAAGAAGATCTTGGAGGAAAACCATAACCCTTCACCCCCCCCTCTTTTCCTACTTTTTCCCTCCCTCTCTATTGTTCCCTGTTAGGCATAACCACATAACTGAGAGCTACACGAGATGCAATTGTAACTGATTGATAAGGATTGTTACTGTGGAATCTGATGTATTGCTGTAACTCTTCATATGAACCGCACTGTTGTATTATGGTGTTGTGCCTAATAAAAACTCTTTGATTTAAAAAAAAAAAAAACTACTACTGCATTAGGGCCAGGTTCCTGTTGGTGCTTTGAGGGAGAGATTATCGTTCTAAAAACAACTACTACTGCATTAGGGCCAGGTTCCGGATAGTGCTCTGAGGGAGAGTTTATTGTTCTAAAAAAACTAGTACTGCATTAGGGCTAGGTTCCTGTTGGTGCTCTGAGGGAGAGCTTATCGTTCTAAAAACTACTATTACTGCATTAGGGCCTTCTTCCTGTTGGTGCTTTGAGGGAGAGTTTATCGTTCTAAAAGACAACTACTACTGCATTAGGGCCAGGTTTCTGTTGGTGCTCTTAAGGAAAGTTTATCGTTCTAAAAACAAATACTACTGGATTAGGGCCTTGTTCCTGTTGGTGCTTTGAGGGAGAGTTTATTGTTCTAAAAAAAAAACTACAATTGCATTAGGGCCAGGTTCCTCTTGGTGCTCTGAGGGAGAGTTTATTGTTCTAAAAACTACTACTGCAATAGGGCCAGGTTCCTGTTGGTGCTTTGAGGGAGAGATTATCATTCTAAAAACAACCATTACTGCATTAGGGCCTTCTTCCTGTTGGTGCTTTGAGGGAGAGTTTATCGTTCTGAAAACTACTACTGCAATAGGGCCAGGTTCCTGTTGGTGTTCTGAGGGAGAGTTTATCATTCTAAAAACAAATACTACTGCATTAGGGCCTTGTTCCTGCTGGTGCTTTGAGGGAGAGTTTATTGTTCTAAAAAAAACTAGTACTGCATCAGGGCCAGGTTCCTGTTGGTGCTCTGAGGGAGAGGTTATCGTTTTAAAAACTACTATTACTGCATTAGGGCCTTCTTCCTGTTGGTGCTTTGAGGGAGAGTTTATTGTTCTGAAAACTACTACTGCAATAGGGCCAGGTTCCTGTTGGTGCTTTTAGGGAGAGATTATCGTTCTAAAAACAACTACTACTGCAATAGGGCCAGGTTCCTGTTGGTGCTTTGAAGGAGAGACTATCGTTCTAAAAACAACTACTACTGCATTAGTGCCAGGTTCCTGTTGGTGCTTTGAGGGAGAGTTTATCGTTAACAGCTTTGGTTTTGACTGCTGGTGTTTGCTGTGTTTGGAGTTTTTGTTTGAGGGTTTTTTCTTTGCAGTTTAACACTTTTTCTGTCATTTTTTAAATAGCTTTTTTTTTTCTTTCCTTCCTTTAGACTGCTAATTAAGGGGAGTGGTTAATTGGTCACAGGTGATTCAATTCCTATAAAGCTCTCTGTTGAGCTAATTTCAGAGCTTGCTCATCTTGAGCTTGCTACATATTTGCTTGCTGGATCTCTGATCAAGTGGACCTTGACTAAGTGGTGAGTTAAAAACCAGAGTTGAAAACAGGAGATTATTACAGGAGTCTTCAGGACCTGTAAGTAACATCAGACATTTCCTGTTATTAGTGTTGTTGTATCTGGGAAAATGTGTGCTAGCAAGATTGAAGGTTTTGTGCAGTGCACAGTGTGTCGCATGTATGCAACTATGGAGCAGCAGCTCCAGGATGAATACCGCTGCGACAGATGTGAGCAGGTTGCCCTTCTGGAAGCTCGCATTAGAGATCTGGAGGGGCAAATTGCAACGCTGGACAGAGCTGTCAACCTTGAAAGGGGTCCTCTGCTCACTGAGCAGGTCGCTTGTAGGGTTAAGGGGGAGGGTGGAGGGGTAAGTCAGGATTATAAGGTAGGTAGATGGTTTAATACAGTTAGAGGGAGTGGTAGGGGCTCACAGAAAAGGAAGGCCAGCCCTGGGTTTGAGCACCCTAACAGATTTGCCAATTTGAGTGAAGATGTGGGGGTGGCAAACTCAGAGGTGGCAGCCCTGGATGTCTCTGCTCCCCCTAACAGCCGGGAGAGCAGCCCATCTAGTAGGGGTGGTAGGGGTAGTGCAGGTAGGCCTAGACAGTTGGTGGTAATTGGGGATTCTATAATTAGAAGTACTGATAGAATAATTTTTCACCAGGATCGCCTCAACCGAATGTTTTGCTGTCTCCCTGGTGCCAGGGTTCGGCATGTGGTGGACCGGGTTGATAAATTACTGGGAGGGGCTGGGCATGACCCAGCTGTCTTGGTCCACATTGGAACCAATGACAGAATAGATGGAAGGTGGAGGCTCCTTAAGAACCAATTTAAAGAATTAGGTTGCAAGTTGAAGGCAAGGACCTCCAAGGCAATATTCTCTGAAATATTGCCTGTGCCATGTGCAACACAGGAAAGGCGGGGGGGAGATTAGAGCCCTGAATGCATGGCTAAAGACCTTGTGTAAGGAGGAGGGCTTTGGGTTTTTAGAGCACTGGGCTGCCTTTTCATTGGGGTGCAACCTATATGCTAAAGATGGTCTGCAGCTAAATGGAAGGGGGTCTGTTGTGCTAGGGGAGAGGTTTATGGGAAGGCTGGAGGAGTATTTAAACTAGGACTGAGGGGGGAGGGTGCAATCAATTATAATGGGGTA
>BLSH010050335.1:169100-179126 GCA_018402905.1 Glandirana rugosa
GGTCTACTCCAGAATGATTACTAAACATGTCCCCGTTTTATTACAGAGATAGAGACCTCAGGTATGGAGAGTTATGTTATGGACTCCAGAGATAGAGACATTATTTTGCCCCTGTACAAATCATTAGTAAGACCTCATCTGGAATTTGCAGTTCAGTTTTGGGCACCAGTTCTCAAAAAGGATATTGGGAAACTGGAGAAAGTGCAGAGAAGGACAACCAAACTAATACGAGGCATGGAGGAGCTCAGCTATGAGGAAAGATTAGAGGATCTGAATTTATTCTCTCTTGAGAAGAGGAGATTAAGGGGAATATGATCAACATGTACAAATATATAAGTGGTCCATATAGTGTACTTGGTGTTGAGTTATTTACTTTAAGGTCATCACAAAGGACAAGGGGGCACTCTTTACGTCTAGAGGAAAAAATATTTCATCTACAAATACGGAAAGCTTTCTTCACAGTAAGAGCTGTGAAAATGTGGAATAGACTCCTTCCAGAGGTGGTTTTGGCCAGCACGGCTGATTGCTTTAAAAAAGGCCTGGATTCTTTCCTTAATGTAAATATTATAACTGGGTGTGATGGTATCATGCGTGAGATGATACCAGGCCCAAAGCGACACTGACTCCATCTTGGTAGGGAAGTCACGTAAATAGTTAAGTTATTTTTTCTTTCTCTCCCCTCCTGACATTGCAGTTTGAAAGGCTTGTCACCCCCCTCTGAGTGTGTACAGGCTAATTTAAAAGGAGGCCTTTGATTATGGGTTATAGAGGCCAGGAAGAAGGTCTGTCTACTTATCTTGAACAAACATACAAGACACTGCTGTTGGCCCAGTCATTACCCTGGCAGGTCTGACCTAGGGATGGCTCTCCCTTGCTGCCTTAAACTTTCATGAAAACTTGCATACAGTCATAACTTCTGCTATAGGTACGCCATAGTGATGAACATGACATATTTGAATGTAGAATTTCGGTCCGGATAATTCAAGTATAAACACTCACTAGTTTCGCCTTAAGAGCATTCAGTGCATTGTTAGGAATTAGCTCTGCACTGAAGGATTGTAACCTTTTGGAAACAGCCCTTAGAGACAAGCTGGTGCATAGTTTTTGTTTTTAAAGAGACATAGAGCAACAACTCCTTCCTACTACAACTCCTTTCTATCTCTGGGCCAGCAGTGTATAAGAAGATGAACAAAGATGAGCTGACTGCTGTGTGTACAAGAGGCCTTGACGTCAGAAACAAAACTTGCAAGGAACTGATAAAGGCCCTACAGGAGTATGATATCCAAGCAAACCAGAACTTGGGGGAACGTGAAGCTGAAGGGTTTCCCGATACTCCAGAGCCAAGTGATTCAGACATAATGACCTCACAAGATGAGCAAAGAGGGACTGAACCGGGAATACTACCGTCTGTCCCTTCTGGGCCGGAGCAGGAGCAGGAGCAGTCTAGCCCCAGATTGCCTGCAGACAGCAGAGACTTTCTAATGCAGGAGACACTCCAGCGCATCAGGGAAACAGATCCTGAAAGGTACCTGCAGTTTCTGGAAGGCCAGGCTGAGAGAGAGGAATGCCAGGCTGCAGCTGAGAGAGAGGCTGCGCAGAGGGAGGCTGAACGTCGGCACCAATTGGAGATGTTGAGGCTCCAACAGCAGCACCGACCGGGTCAGAACCTCGGATCCCTAGAGCACAGGGACACCTCTCTGCCTGCAAGCCCAGCCGCTAAATTTCCAGTCATGGAAAAGGACAGTGACATTAACGTGTATCTACCGTCGTTTGAAAAAACTTGCCATCAGTACCATTTGCCCCGCGCACAATGGGCTCGGTACCTGACACCAGGGCTACGAGGCAAGGCCCTGGACGCGTATGTGGACCTGCCAGAGGAGCAGGACGAAGATTACGACGCCATAAAGGCAGCCATCATTCAGAAGTATCGATTAACTCCTGAAGTATACCGAAAACGGTTCAGGTCCCTGCAAAAAGGGCCTGGGGATTCTTATATGGATGTGGTAAGCCGTTTACGTATCACATTCCAACAGTGGACTAGGGGCCTGAAAGCCACTTCTTTTGAGGCCCTGGAAGATCTCATGATTGCAGATCAGCTCCTGCACATCTGTCCTCCAGACGTCAGACAGTTTGTGCTAGAGCCGAAGCAGACCTGGCCGAGACCTTCATCAGTACTCGGGTATCGGACCATCGCAAAGCTCCACCAAATGGCTGGAAAGGGGGAAAATCGCACGCAGCGACCCCTCTTCGGGCCAACCAAGCCTCTCAGTGGTCTGAAACTGCAGTCCCTGGCATCAAGCCCGCCCTGACTGATTACTGTAGGTGTTACACCTGTGGCAAGCCTGGCCATCTGCAGACACAGTGCCCGGAGCAGAAAAAGATGACATCATCTGGCCACCCGGCCAGCAACCCTTCTGCCGTGCTGTTCGTCAGTGGGAGATCTCAAGGACCCAATGCCAACTTGCAGCCAGTCATTGTGGGTCACCGGACTGTAACGGGTCTCCGGGACACTGGAGCTGAAGTCACCTTGGTCAGACCGGAGGTGATAAAAGAAACGGACATCATCCCTGAGAAGTTCCTCACACTCACCGGAGATGGGAGAACCCGCTCCCACATACCCCGAGCCTATGTGTACATTGATTGGGGTGCTGGGAGTGGGATGAGAGAGGTGGGAGTTTGAGGAGATTCCCACTGCTGTGTTGCTGGGTGCTGACTTGGGGACCCTTGTCTCCTACTATGCCCCTGCTGAGGACACCCCCTCGGAAACCTCCGGACTCCCTAAGGTACTGTGTGCAGATGTGGGTATGATATCTGGGCAACCTGGGGAGGGGGAAATGGAAATACAAGGTTCTCCTTCTTTAGAGAAAAGAGAAGAGACACAGTTGACTGTAAATGATGTATGTACCAATGATGTCACACGTATACCTGCTGAATGTAATGTTGATAATGCTGACACTGTATTCCCAACACTGGTGGTCACTCGCAGTGCTGCAAGGGCTGCAGAGGTACAGGCTAGGGTTGCCGAACAGCAGGAGGAGGTCTCTGGGCCCTCTCCATGTTCTGACCCAGTGGGCTCTACCTCTGTTGGGCCTCAGCAGCTGTCCTCGTTTGCCACGGGACTGCTGGCTGGGACTTGTGATTCAGCCTTTGAAGCAGCACTGCAAATAGACCCCACGCTGGCACAGCTCAGGAGTTTAGCTGACAGCCCCCCTGCAGTGAATGACAAACAAAAGGTGTACTGGGACAAAGGAAAGCTGTACAGGGAGAGCTTGTCTGCAAGGGAAAACCCAGCTGACTTTGGAAGCAGGCAGCTGGTGGTCCCAAGCCAATTCAGGGGACAGCTCTTAAAATGGCCCACGAGATCCCCCTAGCAGGTCATTTGGGGATCACTAAGACCCGGGGGCGATTAATACATAACTTTTATTGGCCCACCATGCTGACAGACATAGCTGACTACTGTCGTTCCTGTGATACCTGCCAGAAAGTTGGCAAGGTAGGAGATGTACACAGGGCTCCGTTAAAACCTTTGCCTGTGATTGATGAACCTTTTAAGAGGGTAGCAGTGGATATTGTTGGACCCCTAGCTATCCCCAGCAGTTCAGGCAAACGTTTTATCCTGACAGTTGTTGACTATGCCACACGTTACCCAGTGGCGGTGGCTCTCTCCTCCATCCGTGCAGACAAGGTCGCTGATGCTCTGCTGGGAATATTCACAAAAGTGGGGTTCCCGGCCGAGCTCATTAGTGATCAAGGGCCTCAGTTTGTGTCTGACTTGATGCACGCGCTCTGTCAGAAAATACAGATGACGCATATCATGGCCAGTCCTTATCCACAAACGAATGGCTTGTGCGAGCATTTCAATGGTACCCTGAAACAAATGCTGCACACCTTTGTGGAGTCGCAGGGTAAGGACTGGGAAAGGTACCTACCTCATCTGCTCTTCGCTTACAGAGAGGTGCCCCAGGAGTCCACAGGCTTCTCGCCATTTGAGCTGTTGTACGGACGAAGGGTTAGAGGGCCCCTGGACCTAATCTGGGAGACCTGGGAGGGCAAGATCACCGACCCAGAGGTCTCTGTGGTGGATTACGTCCCGAGATTCCGGGATAGAATGGAGATGTTGGTGGGTATTGTGCGGGAAAACATGACCCAGGCCCAGACCAGACAGAAACGTTCATATGATCGCAAGGCTAGGGAGTGGGCATACAACGTTGGGCAGCTGGTGTATGTTCTGCTCCCCTCGCGGCAGAACA
Source organism: Glandirana rugosa (assembly GCA_018402905.1). NCBI lineage: Eukaryota > Metazoa > Chordata > Amphibia > Anura > Ranidae > Glandirana > Glandirana rugosa. The sequence continues at coordinate 173,351 of BLSH010050335.1, forward strand.
AACTCCAGGCCGCATGGGAAGGCCCGTACCCCATCACTCAGCGTCTGAATGAAGTTAATTACCTAGTCCGGTTGGGAGAAGGGGGTAGACGACAGAAGGCATTCCATGTGAACATGATCAAAACCCATCATGAGCGCACAGCCTATGCCATGCCGGTCTGCAGTAGGCCGGAGCCTGAAGAGGCTGACCCACTCCTAGACCTGTTAGCGGACACCAGGGAGGTCAACTCTGACCTCCGAACCCCAACCTTACCCCCGCACAGGTACCTGGGCTGAAGGACGTGCTGACAGTCCATGGCAGCCGGTTTACGGGGAAACCAGGGTGGACGGACCTCGCTGTCCATCAGGTGGACACTGGGGCAGATCCCCCCATTAAACAGTCAGCCTATCGGGTCTCCCTGGAGGTGCTGGCTGACATGAAGAGGGAAGTGGAGGAGATGCTGCAGCTGGGGGTAATTCAGAGGTCCCACAGTGCCTGGGCATCAGTGGTCCTGGTCCCTAAAAAGGATCAGACGACCAGGTTCTGTGTGGACTTCCGAAAGCTGAATGTGATCACCACTGCAGACGCTTACCCCATGCCCCGGATCGATGAGTTGTTGGATAGGCTGGCGGCGGCCCGCTATATCACGATCATGGATCTGAGCAGAGGGTACTGGCAAATTCCTCTGGCCCCTGAAGCTCGGCAAAAGTCGGCCTTCATCACCCCATTCGGCTTGTTTGAATTTACCATCATGCCGTTTGGGATGAAGAACGCCCTAGCCACCTGCCAGAGGGTCATGAATGACTTACTGGAGGGGATGGAAACCTTTGCCGTGGCTTATCTGGACGACATCGCAGTGTTCAGCCCTACCTGGGAGGAACACTTGGTGCACCTGTCACGGGTCCTGGACCAACTGACAGCTGCCAATCTGACTGCCAAGCCCAGCAAGTGTCAGATCGGCATGACTGATGTCCAGTACCTGGGGCACCAGGTGGGAGGAGGCACTCTAAGGCCTGAGACAGGGAAGGTGGAGGCCATACTGGCCGGGCCAACCCCCCCAAACCAAGAAACAGGTTATGTCATTCTTGGGGACAGCTGGCTACTATAGGAAATTTGTAAGTAACTATAGTAGCCTGGCCAAACCTTTGACTGACCTAACCAAGAAGAAACTGCCCAAAGTGGTGTCCTGGACGCCAGAATGTGAGAGGACATTCCAGGCCCTGAAGGAGGCGCTTGCCAGCGCCCCTGTGCTACAGGCTCCTGACTTCACGTTTCTTAGTGCAGACTGATGCCTCTGCCTATGGGTTGGGTGCAGTCCTGAGCCAAGTGGATGACACTGGAGAGGAACACCCCATCCTCTACCTGAGCTGGAAACTTCTTCCCAGGGAAGTAGCCTATGCCACGATCGAAAAAGAATGTCTCACGATCGTGTGGGCCCTTCAAAAGCTGCAGACGTACCTCTGTGGGAGGCACTTCACGGTGATCACCGATCACAATCCCTTGAGCTGGCTAAATCGTGTTGCTGGGGAGAATGGTAAGCTCCTTCAACAATATGATTTTACCATCCAGCACAAGAAAGGCAGCGCCCATGGGAATGCTGATGGTCTGTCCCGCCAAGCTGAGGCGTGCATTGCGTCAGGACAGAAATTGCATTCCCCTCCCATGCAACCACCTCAGGGGGGAGATGCGATGGTATCATGTGTGAGATAATACCAGGCCCAAAGCGACACTGACTCCATCTTGGCAGGGAAGTCTGACATGGCAGTTTGAAAGGCTTGTCATCCCCCTCTGAGTGTGTACAGGCTAATTTAAAAGGAGGCCTTTGATTATGGGTTATAGAGGCCAGGAAGAAGGTCTGTCCACTTATCTTGAACAAACATACAAGACACTGTTGTTGGCCCATAAATTACCCTGGCAGGTCTGACCTAGAGATGGCTCTCCCTTGCTGCCTTAAACTTACATGAAAACTTGCATACAGTCATAACTTCTGCTATTAGTACGCCATAGTGATGAACATGACATATTTGAATGTAGAATTTCGGTCCGGATAATTCAAGTATAAACACTCACCCCTTGTTACCCAAGGAGGGATAGAATTAGTCCATTCCCTCCCCAGGGTCCTATAAGGTTTTAGAATTCTCATGTTTGGAGTCATATGAAAGCTTATTGCAAGCTGAGATTAAATTTCATACTGTAAAATGTGAAAGATGATCCAGTAACAAGTTATGATCCATGCATGATTATGCAGCATGTATCTCCATGGTCCGCCCTGGACATGGTCTAAGGAAACTCCCTCTCTTCTACGAATGGGCAGAGAGGTACGGCCCCACCCCTGGTGTTTCAAAGAAAAGAGACTGTGACCATCAGACAGGAGTTCCACCTTAACATCAAACATCAGGGAACCAGGGAATCATCTTCAAAACACTGATTGGGCAAGGACATTTCAAAGGCAAAGTATTTTTCAATCTGTTCTCTTTCGCTGTACATTTGTCTCACTTTGTACTTTTCTTTTTCTGTAAATATTTTACTGCACCTAAAACTTTACCTTTTCATTATTAAACCTAATTTTGAAAAGTGTTAATTTTGTCTCTAAAGCTCTTAACGCAACTATTACGAATCTGTTCCTTTGAACTACTGTCTTTAGAATAGCGCATCTCAATATACCTGTCTGCAGGTGACAGTGTGTGTACAGACATTGCTCTAAAATACTGGTATTGCTAATATAATGGTCTTCTGGCCGGAATACAGAAGTGGTGGCAGACACTAAGACGGTGATCCCGCAAACTGGGAAATCTTTGTGCTGAAAGCAGCTGAGAGTGGCATTGTTACGTTCGTGACAAGTGCGGTATTGGATCAGGGGGGTCCTCGGTCGCCGATCGGTGAGGAGGGCAGCGATCGGATACCCGTGTTCGTCACACTGGGTACTAACATTTTTAGGTAAAGTTGATCCAGGGTGAATACAATTGCCTCTCGGGGAATCAGGAAGGAATTATTTCCCCCGTTATAGCAAATTGGATCACCCTTTGCTGGGTTTTTTTGCCTTCCTCTGGATCAACTGTGGGTGAAGGATTGTATATGGGATTATTTGGTTATGTATATATATATGTTTTTTTTTTTGGTTGAACTGAATGGACTTATGTCTTTTTTCAACCTGACTAACTATGTAACTATGTTGTAAAAACAACTACTACTGCAATAGGGCCAGGTTCCTGTTGGTGTTTTGAGGGAGACATTATCGTTCTAAAAACAACTGCTACTGCATTAGGGCCAGGTTCCTGTTGGTGCTCTGAGGGAGAGTTTATCATTCTAAAAACTACTATTACTGCATTAGGGCCAGTTTCCTGTTGGTGCTCTGAGGGAGAGTTTATTGTTCTAAAAACAACTACTACTGTATTAGGGTCAGGTTCCTGTTGGTGCTCTGAGGGAGAGTTTAGCTTTCTAAAAACTACTACTGCATTTGGGCCTTCTTCCTGTTGGTGCTTTGAGGGAGAGTTTATTGTTCTGAAAACTACTACTGCAATAGGGCCAGGTTCCTGTTGGTGCTTTTGGGGAGAGAGTATCGTTCTAAAATCATCTAATACTGCAGTAGGGACAGGTTCCTGTCGGTGCTGTGAAAGACAGATTATCGTTCTAAAATCATCTCATACTGGTGTAGGGAGAGGTTCCTGCTGCTGGTGTGAGCGGTGCATTTCTTGCACAAAAATAAAAAAGTGCATCTACAATTTTCTTTTGTTAAAAAAAATAAGAATAAAAATGTATTTTTTTTTTGTATTAATAAATAGTGCTACATAGTACATTTGTGTCCAGAATGAGGAGAGCGTCAATTAAGGGACGTCGTGGTGGTCTTGGTGCTGCTGGTGTTGGTGGTGTTGCTGAAGCTCCTGTTGCAAGGAGAAGACGTGGTCGATCTGTGCCAGCTACACGCACAAGTGAAACACCTTCCTCAGGTAGCCGACCGAACCTTCAACGTTATATGGTAGGCCCCAATGCCGCTCATAGATGGTACATGGTGAGGCCAGAACAAGTACAGGCGATAGTAGATTGGGTGGCTGACAATGCATCCAGTTTCTTCACATTGTCTCCCCCCCGGTCCCTTGATGAAAGCTCAGAGTTGGCACCTGAACCCCATGGCCATCTGTCTTTCACCTCAGCCCCTTGTAAATCAGCCAAGCAGTCTGAGCCCCAAGTCATGCAGCAGTCTCTTATGTTTTTTGATGACTCTGCTGCTGTGCTTTCCATGGGCCATCCACATAGCCCTGGCCTAAAAGGAAGACATTGAGTGCACTGATGCCCAACCACTTCTGGTTCAGGATGAGGACATGGAAACACCACGGCAGCACGTCTAATGATGATGACGAAACACAGGTGCCAACTGCTGCGGCTTTCTACAGTGTGCAGGCTGACAAGGAGGGCAGTGGTGAAGGGTAGGTGGAAGATGATGTGGAGGATGATGAGGTCCTAGACCCCACATGGAATGAAGGTCATGCGAGTTACGTATGCAGTTTGGAGGAAGAGGTGGTGGTCGCACAGAGGCACCAGCAGAGCAAAAGAGAAAGCAGGTTGCAAAAGCGGAGTGAGCGTCCCCTAGACAGTAGGCCTGCTACTACCCACCGCACCCAGGGACCTAGCACACTAAAGGCAGCTCAAAGGCATTCCCCGGCATGGCAGTTCTTCAGACAATGTGCTGACTACAAGGCACAAGTGGTTTACACACTGTGCAATGAGAGGCTGAAGCGAGGCACAAATGTTCTAAACCTGAGCACAACCTCCATGACCAGGCATCTAAATCCAAAGCACTTGCTGCAGTGCAATAAGTACCTCAAAATCCAAGAAAGGTCTCGGCCTCCTCCTGCTTCCTCTTCTGCTGCTGCCTCGGCCTCTTCCTCCAACTCTACAATGCCAGTGTCACCTGCCACCCAGCAAACAGACGATGTGACAGCAATGCCACCATGTCCGCCACCGTCCCCAAGCATTTCCACACGGTCCCATGGAAGCTTACAGCTCCCCATCTCCCAAACACTGGATAGAAAGAGGAAGTACCCCCCTACCCACCCGTGATCCCTGGCCCTGAATGCAAGCATTGCAAAATTCCTGGCCTTTGAAATGCTGTCATTCCGTCTGGCGGACACAGACAGTTTAAAAAACCTGATGGCAGTGGCTATCCCACAGTACGTGGTTCCCAGCCGCCACTACTTTTCCAGGCGAGCCATCCCTTCCCTGCACAAACAAGTCGCGGACGAGATCAAGTGTGTACTGCGCAATGCCATCTGTGGAAAGGTCCGCATAACCACTGATACGTGGACCAGTAAGCACGGGCAGGGATGTTATATCTCGCTAACTGCACACTGGGCAAATGTAGTGGCGAGTGGGCCTGAGGCGGCTAGCCATTTGGCGCATGTCCTTCCGCCACCCAGGATTGCAGGGCATTTCTCTTTGACAACTTTTGCCTCCTTCTCCTACTGCGCTTCCTCCTCCTCTACCACCTCCTCATCCGCTCAGCGTAACACCTTCACCACCAACTTCAGCACATCCAGGGAGAAAAGACAGCAGGCTGTTTTAAAACTGATATGTTTGCGGGATAAACCCCACACTGCGCATGAGCTGTGGACGGGCATTGAACAACATGGTGGAGAAGGATTTGGGGGTTCTGGTAGATCATAAGCTTAATAATGGCATGCAATGCCAAGCTGCGGTTTCCAAAGCAAGCAAAATCCTTTCTTGTATTAAGAGGTATGGACTCCAGAGATAGAGACATTATTTTGCCCCTGTACAAATCATTAGTAAGACCTCATCTGGA
>BLSH010050335.1:179350-208475 GCA_018402905.1 Glandirana rugosa
GTATATATATATATATATATATATATATATATGTATGTACATTTTTTTTTTTGGTTGAACTGGATGGACTTGTGTCTTTTTTCAACCTGACTAACTATGTAACTATGTAACAGACCAATCAGTGGTTGTTGCCACTGAGCCTCAAGCCCGGCCTGGTGGTGTGCGATAATGGGCGAAATCTCGTAGCAGCTCTGGGCCTAGCCGGTTTGACGCACATCCCTTGCCTGGTGCATGTGCTGAATTTGGTGGTGCAGAAATTTCTAAAACACTACCTGGATATGTCAGAGCTGCTGCAGAAAGTGCGGGCCATCTGTGCGCGCTTTCGGCATTCACACCCTGCTGCTGCTTGCCTGTCTGCGCTGCAGCGGAACTTCGGCCTTCCCACTCACCACCTCCTATGTGACGTGCCCACAAGGTGGAACTCCACCTTGCACATGCTGGAGAGACTGTGCGAACAGCAGCAGGAAATAGTGGATTTTCAGCTGCAGCACGCACAGGTCAGTCGCTCTGTAGAACAGCACCACTTCTCCACCAATGAGTGGGCCTCCATGCGAGACCTGTGTACCATATTGTGGTGTTTCGAGTACTCCACCAACATGGCCAGTGCCGATGACGCTGTTCTCAGCATTACTATCCCACTTCTATATCTCCTTGAAAAAACACTTCGGGCGATGATGGAAGAGGATGTGGCACAGGAGGAGGAGGAAGAGGTGTCATTTACACGGTTATCAGGCCAGTCATTCACAAGTGGGTCGGAGGGTGGTTTCCTGCAACAGCATAGGCCAGGACAAAAATGTTTAAGCCAGGGGACAGTTCTGAAGGATGAGGATGATGAGGAGGAGGAGGAACTGTGTTCACAGCAGGGTGGCACCCAACACAGCTTGTGGGCATCACTGGAGCATGGCTAGGGGATACGGAGGACACAGATGATACACCTCCCACAGAGGACAGCTTGTCTTTGCCTCTGGGCAGCATAGCACACATGAGCGACTACATGCTGCAGTGCCTGCTCAACGACAGCCGAGTTGCCCACATTTTAACTTGTGCTGATTACTGGGTGGCCACCCTGCTGGATCCCCGGTACAAGGACAACGTGTCCTCCTTCCCTAACTGGGGCGTGATCGGAAGATGCGTGACTACAAGCGCACTCTGGTAGACGCGCTGCTGAGGGCATTCCCAAATGACACCGGGGGCTCAGTGGAAGCATAAGGCGAAGGCAGAGGAGGAGGGGGAAGAGGTCACCAACGCAGCTGTGGCACCGCCAGCACCTCAAAAGGCAGGATTAGCCTGGCCAAAATGTGGAAAAGCTTTGTCAGCAGCACGTCACCACAAACAGCACCACCAGCTGATAGGCAACGTCTTAACAGGAGGCAGCATTTCAGCAACATGGTGGAACAATATGTGTGCACATGCCTACACGTACTGACTGATGGGTCTGCCCCATTCAACTTCTGGGTTTCCAAATTGGCCACATGGCCTGAGCTTGCCCTTTATGCCTTGGAGGTGCTGGTCTGCCCTGCAGCCAGTGTATTGTCTGAACGTGTGTTTAGTATGGCAGGGGGCGTTAGCACAGACAAGCGCAGCCGCCTGTACACAGCCAACGCGTGCAAGCTAACCTTTATTAAAATGAACCAGGCATCGATCCAACAAGACTTGTCTGTACCTTGTGCAGAATAGACATTTAGACTGGCCTCACACAGCCATTGTTATCCTTGTTTTTTTTTTTAATATGTCTCAATATTTTGGGGGGGTTACCCCAATACTAAAAAAATTCCAAACAAACAAAAAACAGTGTTGGCTACCTCCTCCTCCTCCTCCTCCTCCTCCTCCTCCACCACTGCCACTTTCGCCTACACTGCCACGGTCATGGCCTAGTCAACCTCTAGGCTCCTACTCCACATCCACCTCCTCCTCCCATTTTTTTTTTGGGTGATTTTAAGTTATTTCCATATCCACATTTGTTTGCAGGGCACTTGTCCTACTCTTAACCCCATTTTGCTTCCTTTTGCAGCCTTCTAGCCCTTTCCATGACTTTTTTAACAGCCATTTTTGTGCCCAAAAGTTCGGGTCACCATTGACTTTAATGGGGTTCGGTGTCCGGGTTCAAGTTCGGATCAAGTTCGGTACCGAATCCGAACGGTTTCACGAGGTTCTGCCGAAACCCGACAAACTCGAACATCCATGTGTCCGCTCAACTCTAATAAAGACAGATGTATACAGTGGGAAGAGGACAGAGGAACGCCATGGGAAGAGGACAGAGAGATGCCATGGGAAGAGGACAGAGAGATGCCATGGGAAGAGGACAGAGAGATGCCATGGGAAGAGGACAGAGGGATGCCATGGGAAGAGGACAGAGGGATGCCATGGGAAGAGGACAGAGGGATGCCATGGGAAGAGGACAGAGGGATGCCATGGGAAGAGGACAGAGGGACGCTGTGGGATGAAGACAGGAACGCCATGGGCTGAAGGCAGATGGATGCCATGGGAAGAATACAGAGGGACACTGTAGGAAAAGAACAGAGGGGTGCTGTGGGAAGAGGAAGAGGGACACCGTGGGATGAAGACAGAGGGATGCCATGGGAAGGAGAAAAAGGGACGCCATGAGAAGAGGACAGAGGGACGCTGTGGGATGAAGACAGGGATGCCATGGGATGAAGAAAGATGGATGCCGTGGGAAGAGTACAGAGGGACACTGGGAAGAGAACAGAGGGATGCTGTGGGAAGAGGAAGAGGGACACCGTGGGATGAAGGCAGGGTGAAGCCGTGGGATGAAGACAGAGGGATGCCGTGTGAAGGAGACAAAGGGACGCCATAACAAGAGGACAGAGGGACACCATGGGAAGGGGAAGAGGAAGAGGGAAACCATGGGAAGAGGAAGAGGGACACCATGGGAAGAGGAAGAGGGACACCATGGGAAGGGGACAGAGATATGCTTTGGAAAGAGGACAGAGGGATGCAGTGGGAAGAGGACAGAGGGATGCAGTGGGAAGAGGACAGAGGGATGCAGTGGGAAGAGGACAGAGGGATGCAGTGGGAAGAGGACAGAGGGATGATATGGGAAAAGAAGAGATATATGCCATGGGTAGAGGACAGAGGGATGCGGTGGGAAGAGGAAAAAGGGATGCAGTGGGAAGAGGACAGAAGGATTCCCTTTTGAGGAGGACAGAGGGATGCCATGGGAAGAGGACAGAGGGATGCCATGGGAAGAGGAGAGAGGGATGCGGTGAGAAGAGGACAGAGGGATGCGGTAAGAAGAGGACAGAGGGATGCCATGAGAAGAGGACAGAGGGATGCCATGAGAAGAGGACAGAGGGATGCCATGAGAAGAGGACAGAGGGATGCCATGAGAAGAGGACAGAGGGATGCCGTGGGAAGAAGACAGAGTGATGCCATGGGAAGGAAACAAAGGGACTCCATGAGAAGACGACATAGGGACACCATGGAAATAGGACAGAGGGACACCATGGGAAGATGACAGAGGGACGCCATGAGAAGAGGATAGAGGGACACCGTGGGAAGAGGATAGAGGGACACCGTGGGAAGAGGACAGAAGGACACCGTGGGAAGAGGACAGAAGGACACCGTGGGAAGAGGACAGAAGGACACCGTGGGAAGAGGGCAGAAGGACACCGTGGGAAGAGGACAGAAGGACACCGTGGGAAGAGGACAGAAGGACACCGTGGGAAGAGGACAGAAGGACACCGTGGGAAGAGGACAGAAGGACACCGTGGGAAGAGGACAGAAGGACACTGTGGGAAGAGGACAGAGGGACACCGTGGGAAGAGGACAGAGGGACACCATGAGAAAAGGACAGAGGGACGCGGTGGGAAGAGGACAGAGGGATGCGGTGGGAAGAGGACAGAGGGATGCGGTGGGAAGAGGACAGAGGGATGCGGTGGGAAGAGGACAGAGGGATGCGGTGGGAAGAGGACAGAGGGACGTCATGGGAAGAGGACAGAGGGATGCAGTGGGAAGAGGACAGAGGGATGCATTGGGAAGAGGACAGAGAGATGCCGTGAGATGAAGACAGAGGGATGCAATAGGAAGGGGACAGAGGGACACCATGGGAAGGGGACAGAGGGACACCATGGGATGCAGACAAAGGGGTGCCATGTTAAGGGGACAGAGGGACGTCATGGGAAGAGGACAGAGGGACACCGTGTGAAGATGACAGAGGGACGCTGTCAGAAAAGGACAGAGGGATGCTGTGGGAAGAGGATAGAGGGACACCGTGGGAGGAGGAAAGAGGGATGCTTTGTAAAGAGGACAGAGGGATGTCATGTGATCATGACAGAGGGATGCCATGGGAAGAGGACAGAGGGATGCTGTGGGAAGAGGACAGAGGGACGCTGTGGGATGAAGACAGGGTGAAGCCGTGGGATGAAGACAGAGGGTTGCCGTGTGAAGGAGACAAAGGGATGCCATGACAAGAGGACAGAGGGACACCATGGGAAGAGGACAGAGGGATGCTTTGGAAAGAGGAAAGAGGGATGCAGTGGGAAGAGGACAGAGGGACACCATGAGAAAAGGACAGAGGAATGCCCTGGGAAGAGGACAGAGGGATGCAGTGCGTAGAGGACAGAGGGATGATATGGGAAGAGGAGAGAAAGATGCCATGGGTAGAAGACAGAGGGATGCGGTGGGAAGAGAACAGAGGGATGCGGTGGGAAGAGAACAGAGGGATGCAGTGGGAAGAGAACAGAGGGATGCAGTGGGAAGAGAACAGAGGGATGCAGTGGGAAGAGAACAGAGGGATGTCGTGGAAAGAAGACAGAGAGATGCTGTGGAAAGGAAAAAAAGGGACGCCATGAGAGGACGACAGAGGGACACCATGGATATAGGACAGAGGGGTACCATGGGAAGAGGACAGAGGGATGCCGTGGGATTAAGACAGAGGGGTGCCATGGGAAGGGGACAGAGGGATGCCATGGGAAGGGGACAGAGGGATACCATGGGAAGAGGACAGAGGGATGCCGTGGGATTAAGACAGAGGGACGCCGTGGGATTAAGACAGAGGGGTGCCATGGGAAGGGGACAGAGGGATGCCATGGGAAGGGGACAGAGGGATACCATGGGGTGAAGACAGAGGGGTGCCATGGGAAGGCGACAGAAGAACGCCATGGGAAGGCGACAGAAGAACGCCATGGGAAGGCGACAGAAGAACGCCATGGGAAGGCGACAGAAGAACGCCATGGGAAGGCGACAGAAGAACGCCATGGGAAGGGGACAGAAGAACGCCATGGGAAGGGGACAGAAGAACGCCATGGGAAGGGGACAGAAGAACGCCATGGGAAGGGGACAGAAGAACGCCATGGGAAGAGGACAGAGGGACACTGTGGGAAGAGTACAGAGGGAAGCTGTGAGAAAAAGGACAGAGGGATGCCATGGGAAGAGGACAGAGGGACACCGTGAGATGAAGGCAGAGGGACGCCATGGGATGAGGACAGAGGTATGCCATGGGAAGGAGACAGAGGGATGTGGTGGGAAGAAGACAGAGGGATGTGGTGGGAAGAGGACAGAGGGATACCAAGAGAAGAGGACAGAGGGATGCCATGGGAAGAGGACAGAGGGATGCCATGGGAAGAGGACAGAGGGATGCCATGGGAAGAGGACAGAGGGATGCCATGGGAAGAGGACAGAGGGACACCATGGAAATAGGACAGAGGGACACCATGGGAATAGGACAGAGGGACACCATGGGAAGTGGACAGAGGGATGCTGTGGGAAGAGAACAGAGAGATGTCGTGAGATGAAGACAGAGGGATGCAATAAGAAGGGGACAGAGGGACACCATGTGAAGGGGACAGAGGGACGTCGTGGGAAGAGGACAGAGGGACACCGTGTGAAGATGACAGAGGGACACTGTCAGAAATGGACAGAGGGATGCTGTGGGAAGAGGACAGAGGGATGCCGTGGGATGAGGAGAGAGGGACACCGTGGGAGGAGGAAAGAGGGATGTCATGTGATCATGACAGAGGGATGCCATGGGAAGAGGACAGATGGATACTGTGGGATGAGGACAGAGGGATGCCATAGGAAGATGACAGATGAATGCCGTGGGAAGAAGTGAAGAGGTAAGAGGGATGCTATGGGAGGAAGACAGGGATGCCATGGGAAGGGCACAGAGGGATGCCTTGGGAAGAGGACAGAGGGATGCAATGGAAAGAAGACAAACAAATCACGTGGGAAGAGGACAGAGGGACACCGTGAGAAAAGGACAGAAAAGGACAGAGGAATGCGGTGGGAAGAGGACAGATGGATGCGGTGGGAAGAGGACAGAGGGATGCGGTGGGAAGAGGACAGAGGGATGCCGTGGGAAGAGGGTAGAGGGATGCCGTGGGAAGAGGGTAGAGGGATGCCGTGGGAAGAGGGTAGAGGGATGCCGTGGGAAGAGGGTAGAGGGATGCCGTGGGAAGAGGGTAGAGGGATGCCGTGGGAAGAGGACAGAGGGATGCCATGGGAAGAGGACAGAGGGATGCCATGGGAAGAGGACAGAGGGATGCCGTGGGAAGAGGACAGAGGGACGCTGTCAGAAAAGGACAGAGAGATGCTGTGTGGTGAGTTTAGAGGGAAACCGAGGGAGGAGGAAAGAGGGATGCTGTGGAAAGAGGACAGAGGGATGCCATGTGATCATGACAGAGGGATGCCATGGGAAGAGGACAGATGGATGCTGTGGGATGAGCACAGAGGGATGCTGCGGGATGAGGTCAGAGGGATGCCATAGGAAGATGACAGATGAATGCCGTGGGAAGAAGTGAAGAGGTAAGAGGGATGCTATGGGAAGAAGACAGGGATGCCATGGGAGGGGGACAGAGGGATGCTATGGGATTAAGACAGATGAATGCCGTGGGAAGGGGACAGAGGGATGCAATGGAAAGAAGACAAACGGATGACGTGGGAAGAGGATAGATGGGTGCAGTGGGAAGAGGACAGAGGGACACCGTGAGAAAAGGACAGAGGAATGCCGTGGGAGGAGGACAGAGGGATGCCGTGGGAGGAGGACAGAGGGATGCCGTGGGAGGAGGACAGAGGGATGCCGTGGGAGGAGGACAGAGGGATGCCGTGAGAAAAGGACAGAGGAATGCCGTGGGAGGAGGACAGAGGGATGCCGTGGGAGGAGGACAGAGGGATGCCATGGGAAGGGGACAGATTGACGCCGTGGTAAGGGGACATAGGGACAGCATGGGATCAAGACAGAGTGGTGCCTTGGGAAGGGGACAGAAGGACTCCATGGGAAGAGGACAGAGGGACACCATGGGAAGAGGACAGAGGGACACTGTGAGACAATTACAGAGGGATGCCGTGGGAAGAGGACAGAGGGATGCCGTGGGAAGAGGACAGAGGGATGCCGTGGGAAGAGGACAGAGGGATGCCGTGGGAAGAGGACAGAGGGATGCCGTGGGAGGAGGACAGAGGGATGCAATGGGAAGAGAACAGAGGGTTGCCGTGGGATTAACACAGAGGGATGCCATGGGAAGGGGACAGAGGGACGCCATGGGAAGGGGACAGAAGAACGCCATGGAAAGAGGACAGAGGGACACTGTGGGAAGAGTACAGAAGGACGCTGTGAGAAAAGGACAGAGGGATGCCATGGGAAGAGGACAGAAGGACACAGTGAGATGAAGACAGAGGGACGTCACGGGATGAAGACAGAGGGATGCCATGGGAAGGAGACAAAGGGACGCCATGAGAACAGGACAGAGCGACACGATGGGAAGAGGACAGAGGGACACCGTGGGAAGAGGACAGAGGGACGCCGTGGGAAGAGGACAGAGGGATGCCGTGGGAAGAGGACAGAGGGATGCCGTGGGAAGAGGACAGAGGGATGCCAGGGGAAGAGGACAGAGGGATGCCAGGGGAAGAGGACAGAGGGATGCCAGGGGAAGAGCACAGAGGGATGCCAAGGGAAGAGCACAGAGGGATGCCAAGGGAAGAGCACAGAGGGATGCCAAGGGAAGAGGACAGAGGGATGCATTGGGAAGATGACAGAGGGATGCCGTGGGAAGAGGACAGAGAGATGCCGTGAGATGAAGACAGAGGGATGCAATAGGAAGGGGACAGAGGGACACCATGGGAAGGGGACAGAGGGACACTATGGGATGCAGACAGAGGGGTGCCATGTGAAGGGGACAGAGGGACATCGTGGGAAGAGGACAGAGGGACACCGTGTGAAGATGACAGAGGGACGCTGTCAGAAAAGGACAGAGGGAAGGTGTGGGAAGAGGACAGAGGGATGCTGTGGGATGAGTATAGAGGGAAACCATGGTAGGAGGAAAGAGGGATGCTGTGTAAAGAGGACAGAGGGATGCCATGTGATCATGACAGAGGGATGCCATGGGAAGAGGACAGATGGATGCTGTGGGATGAGCACAGAGGGATGCTGCGGGATGAGGTCAGAGGGATGCCATAGGAAGATGACAGATGAACGCTGTGGGAAGTAGTGAAGAGGTAAGAGGGATGCTATGGGAGGAAGACAGGGATGCCATGGGAGGGGGGCAGAGGGATGCTATGGGATTAAGACAGATGAATGCCGTGGGAAGGGGACAGAGGGATGCAATGGAAAGAAGACAAACGGATGACATGGGAAGAGGGTAGATGGGTGCAGTGGGAAGAGGACAGAGGGACATCATGGGAAGGGGACAGAGGGACGCCATGGGAAGAGGACAGAGGGACGCCATGGGAAGAGGACAGAGGGACGCCATGGGAAGAGGACAGAGGGATGCCATGGGAAGAGGACAGAGGGATGCCATGGGAAGAGGACAGAGGGATGCCATGGGAAGAGGACAGAGGGATGCCATGGGAAGAGGACAGAGGGATGCCATGGGATGAAGACAGAGGGATGCCATGGGAAGGGGACAGAGGGACACCGTGGGAAGAGGACAGAGGGACACTGTGGGATGAAGACAGGGACGCCATGGGATGAAGACAGATGGATGCCGTGGGAAAGGTACAGAGGGACACTGTGGGAAGAGAACAGAGGTATGCTGTGGGAAGAGGACAGAGGAATGCCATGGGAAGGGGACAGAGGGACGCTGTGGTAAGGGGACATAGGGACACCATGGGATCAAGACAGAGTGGTGCCTTGGGAAGGGGACAGAAGGACTCCATGGGAAGAGGACAGAGGGACGCTGAGATAATTAAAGAGGGATGCCTTGGGAAGAGGACAGAGGGATGGCATGAGATGAAGACAGATTGACGCCGTGGGTAGGGGACAGCGAGACAACGTGGGAATGGGACAGAGGAATGCCATGAGAGGGGGACAGAGGGGACACCATGGGATTTAGTCAGAGGGGTTCCATGGGAAGGGGACAGAGGGACACTGTGGGATGAAGACAGGGACACCATGGGATGAAGACAGATGGATGTCATAGGAAGGGTACAGAGGGACACTGTGGGAAGAGAACAGAGGGATGCTGTGGGAAGAGGAAGAGGGATGCCATGGGAGGAGGACAAAGGGACACCAGGAGAAGAGGACAGAGGGACATCATGGGAAGTGGACAGAGGGATGCAGTGGGAAGAGGAAAGAGGGATGCTATTGTAAGAGGACAGAGGGACACCATGGGAGGAGGACAGAGGGATGCCATGGGAGGACGACAGAGGGATGCCATGGGAAGAAGACAGAGGGATGCCATGGGAAGAAGACAGAGGGATGCCATGGGAAGAAGACAGAGGGATGGCGTGGGATGAAGACAGTTTGACACTGTGGGTAGAGGACAGAGGGATGCCATAGGAAGGGGACAGAGGGACTCTGAGAGGGGGACAGAGGAAAGCCATGGGATAAAGGCAGGGGGCGCCGTGGGAAGGGAACAGAGGGACACTATGGGTACAGGACAGAGAAGAAGCCATGGGAAGGGGACAGAGGGACGCCATGCGATGAAGACAGAGTGATGCTGTGGGATGAAGACAGAGGGACACCATGGGAAGAGGGATACCATGGGAAGAGGACAGAGGGAGGCCTTGGGAAGTGGACAGAGGGATGCCGTGGAAAGGGGACAGAGGGATGCTGTAGGAAGATGACAGAGGGACACCATGAGAAAAGGACAGAGGGATGCCATGTGCTGAGGACAGAGGGATGCCTTGGGAAGAGGACAGAGGGATGCCTTGGGAAGAGGACAGAGGGATGGAATGGGATTGATGCTGTGGGAAGTGGACAGAGGGACGCTGTGAGAGGAGAACAGAGGGACATCATGGGATGAAGGCAGAGGGGCGCCATGGGAATGGGAAAAAGGAATGCCATGGGAAGTGGACAGAGAGAAGCCATGGGAAAAGGACAGAGGGACGCCATGGGGTGAAGATAGAGGGATGCCGTGGGAAGGGGACAGAGTGACGCCGCTGGATTGAAACAGAAGAAGGACATTATGGGAAGAGCTCTGAGGGACACCATGGGAAGAAGACAGAGGGACACAATGGGAAGAAGACAGAGGGACACAATGGGAAGAAGACAGAGGGACACCATGGGAAAAGACAGAGGGAGGCTATAGGAGGCCATGGGGAGGGGACAGAGCAATGCAATGGGAAGGGGACAGAGGGACGCCATAAGAAGAGGACAGAGGGATGCCATGATAAAAGGACAGAGGGATGCCATGATAAAAGGACAGAGGGATGCCATGTGATGAGGACAAGGGGATGCCTTGGGAGGATGACAGAGGGATGGCGTGGGATGAAGACAGAGGGATGCCGTGAGAGGGGGACAGAGGGACGCAGTGGGAATGTTACAGAGAGATGCCATGGGAAGAGGACAGAGGGACACCATGGGAAGAGGACAGAGGGAAGCCATGGGAAGAGGACAGAGGAAAGCCATGGGAAGAGGACAGAGGAAAGCCATGGGAAGAGGACAGAGGAAAGCCATGGGAAGAGGACAGAGGAAAGCCATGGGAAGAGGACAGAGGGAATGCCGTGGGATGAAGACAGAGGAATGCCATGTGATAAAGACAGAGGGACGCCATGAGAAGAGGACAGAGGGACGCCATGAGAAGAGGACAGAGGGACACCATGGGAAGAGGACAGAGGGACACCATGGGAAGAGGACAGAGGGACACCATGGGAAGAGGACAGAGGGAGGCCTTGGGAGGCTGTGGGAAGGGGACAGAGGGATGCCTTGGGAAGAGGACAGAGGAATGGCATGGGATGAAGACAGATTGATGCTGTGGGAAGGGGACAGAGGGATGCCGTGAGAGAAAGACAGAGGGACATCATAGGATGAAGGCAGAAGGGTGCCTTGGGAAGGGGACAGAGGGACGCCGTGGGAAGGTGACAGAGGAACACCATTTGAAGAGGACAGAGGGACACCATGGAAAAAGGAAAGAGGGACGCCGTGGGAAGAGGGCAGAGGGATGCCGTGGGATGAAGACAGAGGGATGCCGTGGGGTGAAGACAGAGGGATGCCGTGGGGTGAAGACAGAGGGATGCCGTGGGGTGAAGACCGAGGGACGCAGTGGAAATGTTACAGAGGGACGCCATGGGAAGAGGACAGAGGGACACCATGGGAAGAGGGCAGAGGGAATGCCGTGGGATGAAGACAGAGGAATGCCATGGGATAAAGACAGAGGGATGCCGTGGGAATAAGACAGAGGGACGCCATAGGAAGAGGAAAGAGGGATGCAGTGGGAAGAGGACAGAGGGATGGTGTGGGATGAAGACAGATTGATGCCGTGGGTACGGGACAGAGGGATGCCATGTGAAGGGGACAGAGGGATGCTGTGAGAGGGGGACAGAGGGACACCATGGGATGAAGACAGAGGAGTGCCATGGGAAGGGGACAGAGGGACACCATGGGAAGAGGACCGAGGGAAGTCATGGGATGCCGTGAGAAGGGGGCAGAGGGACTCCATGGGAAGAGGACAGAGGGATGCCATGGGAAGAGGACAGAGGGACGCCATGGGAAGAGGACAGAGGGATGCCATGGGAAGAGGACAGAGGGATGCAGTGGGATGAAGATAGAGGGACGCTGTGGGAGGAGGATAGAGGGAGGCTGTGGGAAGAAGACAGAGGGACGCCGTGGGAATGAAACAGAGGGACACCATTTGAAGAGGCCAGAGGGACACCATGGGAAGAGGGCAGAGGGAGGCCATGGGATGCCTTGGGAAGGGGACGGAGGGGTGCCGTTGGAAGGGGACAGAGGGATGCTGTAGGAAGAGGACAGTGGGACACCATGAGAAAATGAAAGAGGGATGCCATGGAAAGAGGTCAGAGGGATGTGGTGGGAAGAGGACAGAGGGATGCCTTGGGAAGAGGACAGAGGGATGGCATGGGATGAGGACAGATTGATGCTGTGTGAAGGGGACAGAGGGACGCCGTGAGAGGAGGATAGAGGGACATCATGGGATGAAGACAGAGGGGCACCTTGGGAAGGGGACAGAGGGACACCATGGAAGAGGACAGAGAGAAGCCATAGGAAAAGGACAGAGGGACGCCATGGGAAGGGGACGCCATGGGATGAAGATAGAGGGATGCCGTGGGAATGGGACAGAGGGACGTCGTGGGAATGAAACAGAAAAAGACACCATGGGAAGAACACTGATGGACACCATGGGAAGAAGACAGAGGGACACCATGGGAAGAGGACAGAGGGAGGCCATGGGATGACTTGGGAAGGGGACAGAGGGATGGCAGGGGAAGGGGACAGAGGGACGGCAGGGGAAGAGGACAGAGGGACGCCGTGGGAAGAGGACAGAGGGACACCGTGGGAAGAGGACAGAGGGACGCCGTGGGAAGAGGACAGAGGGACGCCATGGGAAGAGGACAGAGGGACGCCGTGGGAAGGGGACATAGGGAAGCCGTGGAATGCCGCGGGAAGGGGACAGAGGGATGCCGTGGAAGAGGACAGTGTGAAGCCATGGGAAGAGGACAGAAGGAAGCCATGGAAAGAGGGCAGAGGGAGGCCGTGGGATGAAGACAGAGGGATGCCATGGGATAAAGACAGAGGGATGCCATGGGATAAAGACAGAGGGATGCCATGGGATAAAGACAGAGGGATGCCATGGGATAAAGACAGAGGGATGCCATGGGAATAAGACAGAGGGACGCCATAGGAAGAGGAAAGAGGGATGCCATGGAAAGAGAACAGAGGGATGGTGTGGGATGAAGACAGATTGACTCTGTGGGTAGGGAACAGAGGGACGCCATGGGAAGGGGACAGAGGGACGCTGTGAGAGGGGGACAGAGGGACACCATGGGAAGAGGACAGAGGGATGCCATGGAAAGAGGACAGAGGGATGCCATGGGAAGAGGACAGAGGGATGCAGTGGGATGAGGCTAGAGGGACGCTGTGGGATGAGGATAGAGGGAGGCTGGGGGAAGAAGACAGAGGGACGCCGTGGGAATGAAACAGAGGGACACCATTTGAAGAGGCCAGAGGGACACCATGGGAAGAGGGCAGAGGGAGGCCATGGGATACCTTGGGAAGGGGACGGAGGGGTGCCGTTGGAAGGGGACAGAGGGATGCTGTAGGAAGAGGACAGTGGGACACCATGAGAAAAGGAAAGAGGGATGCCATGGAAAGAGGTCAGAGGGATGTGGTGGGAAGAGGACAGAGGGATGCCTTGGGAAGAGGACAGAGGGATGGCATGGGATGAGGACAGATTGATGCTGTGTGAAGGGGACAGAGGGACGCCGTGAGAGGAGGATAGAGGGACATCATGGGATGAAGACAGAGGGGCACCTTGGGAAGGGGACAGAGGGACGCCATGGAAGAGGACAGAGAGAAGCCATCGGAAAAGGACAGAGGGACGCCATGGGAAGGGGACGCCATGGGATGAAGATAGAGGGATGCCGTGGGAATGAGACAGAGGGACGTCGTGGGAATGAAACAGAAAAAGACACCATGGTAAGAACACTGATGGACACCATGGGAAGAGGACAGAGGGACACCATGGGAAGAGGACAGAGGGACACCATGGGAAGAGGACAGAGGGACACCATGGGAAGAGGACAGAGGGACACCATGGGAAGAGGACAGAGGGAGGCCATGGGATGGCAGGGGAAGGGGACCGAGGGACACCATGGGAAGAGGACAGAGGGAGGCCATGGGATGGCAGGGGAAGGGGACCGAGGGATGGCAGGGGAAGGGGACAGAGGGATGCCGTGGGAAGAGGACAGAGGGACGCCGTGGGAAGAGGACAGAGGGACGCCGTGGGAAGAGGACAGAGGGACGCCGTGGGAAGAGGACAGAGGGACGCCGTTTGAAGAGGACAGAGGGACGCCGTGGGAAGAGGACAGAGGGACGCCGTGGGAAGAGGACAGAGGGATGCCATGGGATAAAGACAGAGGGATGCCATGGGATAAAGACAGAGGGATGCCATGGGATAAAGACAGAGGGATGCCATGGGATAAAGACAGAGGGATGCCATGGGATAAAGACAGAGGGACGTCATAGGAAGAGGAAAGAGGGATGCCATGGAAAGAGAACAGAGGGATGGTGTGGGATGAAGACAGATTGACTCCGTGGGTAGGGGACAGAGGGACGCCATGGGAAGGGGACAGAGGGATGCCTTGGGAAGGGGACAGAGGGACACCATGGGATGAAGGCAGAGGGGTGCCTTGGGAAGGGTACAGAGGGACACCATGTGAAGAGGACAGAGTGAAGCCACGGGATGCCGTGGGAAGGGGACAGAGGGACACCATGGGATGAAGGCAGAGGGGTGCCTTGGGAAGGGGACAGAGGGACACCATGTGAAAAGGACAGAGGGAAGCCACGTGATGCTGTGGGAAGGGGACAGAGGGACACCATGGGAAGAGGACAGAGTGATGCCGTGGGAAGAGGACAGAAGGATGCCGTGGGAAGAGGACAGAAGGATGCCGTGGGAAGAGGACAGAAGGATGCCGTGGGAAGAGGACAGAAGGATGCCGTGGGAAGAGGACAGAGGGACACCGTGAGATGAGGATAGAGCGACGCCATGGGATGAAGAACAGAGGGACGCAGTGGGAATAAGACAGAGGGACGCCATAGGAAGAGGAAATAGGGATGGTGTGGGATGAAGACAGATTGATGCCATGGGTAGGGGACAGAGGGATGCCATGGGAAGGGGACAGAGGGATGCTGTGGAATGAGGATAAAAGGACGTAGTGGGAGGTGGAAAGAGGGATGCTGTGGGTAGAAGACATAGGGACGCCATGGGAAGGGGACAGAGGAATGCCATGGGATGAAGACAGGCACGTCGTGGGAAGAGGACAGAGGGACACCATGGGAAGAGGACAAAATGACACAGTGGTATGAAGATATGAAGACAGAGGGACACTGTGGGAAGAGGACAGAGGGATGCAGTGGGAAGAGGACAGAGGGATGCCGTGGGATGAAGACAGAGGGACACCATGGAATGAAGACAGAGGGACACCATGGAATGAAGACAGAGGGACACCATGGAATGAAGACAGAGGGACACCATGGAATGAAGACAGAGGGATGCTGTGGAGGAGACAGAGACGCTGTGGGAGGAGGACAGAGGGACACCATGGGAGGAGGACAGAGGGACACCATGGGAGGAGGGCAGAGGGACACCATGGGAGGAGGACAGAGGGACGCCATGGGAGGAGGACAGAGGGACGCCATGGGAGGAGGTCAAAGGGACGCCATGGGAGTAGGACAGAGAGGGATGCTGCATCTTTTGATTTGGTGGAGAGGGGGGTAAGGAGATATGTGCTACTGGGGGGTCAGATCAAAAGATGCAGCATCCCTCTCTGTCCTCTTCCCATGTTGTCCCTCTGTCCTCCTCCCATGGTGTCCCGCTATCCCTTACCCCACTTGCATCACTCCATGTGTGCGTCTGTGTTACCTGCCATACTCCCTCCTACTTCCTCTTTACTGTGTTCCATCAAATGTAAACAAAGCACATTTCTCAGAACAGAACGGAGCTCAGTGCCAGAACTTGTGGCACTGGGCTCCGGGATTAAGCTGTACTCCCCTGATGGCAGCCCTGTGTTAGGGAGGATGCTTTTTTGTGCTGCCCTAGGCCTGGGCCTTGTCAGCCTAGACCAAGACACAGCTCTGCCCCTGCCCCCACCTATAACTGCCCTTCACAGCAAGGAGCACGTGGACGGGCAAACGCATGAAAGACAAAACCAGATAAAAATTCCAAGCTCAACTTACCAACCAGTCAGCTAACTAATCAAATTAACCTGTCCAACCGTATGCATTAAAAACAGGGGTTTAGTTAGCATGCATTTGCAAATGCATGCTTAAGCTGCAAGGCCTCTTCACGGCACCCTGTGTATAGCTTGCAGTCCTATCACTACTGAATTTATGAGTGACTCCACAGTGGAAGCACATGCATTCTGTGTACCTCCAGGCCTCCTGTCCCTCATCTATCCATCAGAATGCATGTGCTCACTCCTGGTTCTGAAGACATATGTAGTAGGAGAGAGTGCAAGTAGCTCCACTCCAACCCGCATATAAAATCGGCTTAGAAAGCAGCTGTGACAGTCCCCTACCTTCAGATTGCTCCTGCCACAGAACCTGGTGGAAAGGACCGGTATCTTTCCCACCCACGGTCTTGATCCAAAGATGGCCACTGCAGCACCCCCTCCCTCTCCCTCAGTGGAAGCCTTGAGTCCCACGCTACATGATCCATCGAACAGCAGAGATGATACTGACATCATGGAGGAATCTGAACTGTGAGGACAAGACACGGTGGAAGCCTATGGAAAGGTAGCCCAAGCTGTAGCTGTGCTCCTGTCCCCTACCAACACAGCAGCTGTGGATAGAGCTGTGGCGGCGTGCATTCTGCAACTCAGGAAGGAGCATAGGGAACACTCCCAGAGACTAACAAAGGCTGAACAGCGCAAATCATTGCTGGAGGACGATCAATATTACACCAATACAGCTATGGAGAAATACACACAGGCCCAACAGCGTCTTCATGAAAGAATTGAAGATGTAGAAAATTGATCCAGGAGGAAGGAACAATCTGAGAATTATTGGTCTTTCAGAGAACTTCAAACCTGGATCATTGCTGGACCTGTGTACAAATCTCCTCCCAGAGGTTCTGGGACTCCACAATCCCTGCCCAGCTAAAAGAGCAAACAGAGCTGGTACCCCAGCAAATAATCGTGAAAAACCCCAGACCGGTGATAGTCAAATATCTAAATTACATTTATCGTCAGGCTGTCTTGCAAAGTTTTCAGAAAGCCTGTTCGTTAGCAATAGAGGGACATAAGTGTGATGGTATCATGCGTGAGATCCACGCGAGGTAATGATACCAGGCCCAAAGCGACACTGACTCCATCTTGGCAAGGAAGCTACGTAAATAGTTACGTTTTTAATGACACGGCAGTTTGAACAAGCTTGCCTGTACCCCCACCCCCCTCTGCTTGTGGCCAGACCAAGCTTCAAAGGGAGGCTCTGATTACGGTTTATGGATGGCCAGGGAGGCCCTGTCCGCTTATCTAGAACAAACATACAACAACCCAATGTGGGACAGGCATATATCGTAAATCACCCCCCAGGAATTCTGATCCCTTTCAATAACTTTGGAACATGAAAAGTTAGGAAAAACTTAGTCATAACTTCCGCTATAGGTATGCCATAGTGATGAACATTACATATTTGAATGTAGAATTTCGGCCCGGATAATTCAGGTATAAACATTCACCCCTTGTTACCCAAGGAGGGATAGAATTAGTCCATTCCCTCCTTAAGGTCCTATAAGGTTTTAGAATTCTCATGTTTGGAGTCATATGAAAGCTTATTGCAAGCTGAAATTAAATTTCCTACTGTAAAATATGTAAGATGATCAAGTAACAAGTTATGGTCCATGCATGATTATGCAGCATATATCTCCACGGTCCGCCCTGGACATTGTCTAAGGAAACTCCCTCTCTTATACGAATGGCCAGAAGAGGTATGGCCCCACCCCTGGTGGTCCAGAGAAAAAAAGAGACTGACACAATCAGATAGGGAGTTCTCATCTTATCATCAGGGAACCAGGAAAACATCTTCGAAACACTGATTGGGCAAGGACATTTCAAATGCAGGTATTTTTTCAATCTATTCTCTTTCGCTGTAAATTTGTCTCACTTTGTACTTTTATTTTTTTGTAAATATTTTACTGCACCTAACACTTGACCTTTTCATTATTAAACCTTATTTTGAAAAGTGTTAATTTTGTCCCTAAAGCTCTTAATGCAACTATTACGAATCTGTTCCTTCAGAGAGCGCTACTGTTTTTAGTATAACGCATCTGAATATACCTGTCTGCAGGTGACAGTGTGTGTTACAGGCGTGTTCTGGAATACTGGTATTGCTAATATACGGGTCTTCTGGCCGGAAATCCAGAAGTGGTGGCAGAGAAAGGATTAATTGTTTGAATTAGCCAGGTAACAATCTCTCTCAGGCGGTTGACACTTAGATGGTGATCCCGCAAACTGGGAAATCTTTGCGCTGAAAGCAGCTGAGAGTGGCATTGTTACGTTCGTGACAAGTGCGGTGTTGGATCAGAGGGGCCCTTGGTCGCCGATCGGTGAGGAGGGCAGCATTCTGATACCCGCGTTCGTCACAATTGTAGGGGCAATTATAATACCTTGTATGCATTATATTTTGCCTGCGCTAATAAGCGCACTTTTCAGCTCTTTTGCATAATGCATTTGAGTGACCTGTGTTGAAGCAGACACAGACGCAGATTGCTTTTCTCACATGGCCGCTCTCAGGGATCTTGTCCTCCTGATCTCGGCTTTCAGTCTTTATTTATACTGGTCAAACAGGGATAACAAAAGAGACTTGATGGCTTCACAATCAGCCAATCAGCCTCCAAGGCACAGTCACATGACATGAGCTCAATACAAAACCACCAACGACACACTTGTTTATATTCAAACTATACAATAGGAAAGGCATGCATGTATGGGGGGGGGGTTGGCTGGCCTGTATGAGAAACAGCTGACAATGAAAGCCATGTGCTATCTTCTTCACAGAGGCCTTCCAAGCAACCCACCCCACATGTAATACCTGCCATTACAACGAAACGCTATCAAATACAGCTCTATGAACTATACTCCGTAGCGATTATGCTACTGTTCCATTAAAGGGTAAATTACAACACAAAGGAATATAGCTGTAGATTTCTGTCACATTAATCAGATGCCACAGAAAGCTCACAGATCATTATCCTTACATAAAAGGCAATACTAATTCCATAATGCAAGTAAGTCGCCGCCAAGCAGATCGATCTGTACAGAATACAGGGGCCCCCTGATTGACGGTAACACACCCGCGCCACAGAACGTGCATTGCACCTCAAAGATCCAGACCAGCGTTTGCTCCAGCGCTTAACCGCTCAGGGCGCCTGCTGGCCGGGATGATCGGGCGGGTAGCGTGCAATTATCAAATGATGGAAGGTTTCAATTGTAAATGGCCTTTCCTCAATATTGGTTAAAGCCATATTCGCTGTACACAGCGAATACCGGTAAACCGACACTGGGAGACACTGACAATACATAATAAACATCCTAAATTTCTACAACACAATAAGCTTCTAATTTTTGCCGATTACTCTGCAGAGTTATCCAAAAAACGCATGGAATTCCAACCAATATGTTCAGAACTTTTCAAGAAGGGTATCAGTTTTACCCTGGCTTATCCAGCCATCCTCGGTTCCCTGACTTCTAAATCTTCAGCAACAGAAGGTTCTCAAGACAAAAATCAAACATGGACCCAGGGAACAAAGAAGCCCCAGAAAGGACCCTCCAAAATGGTTAAAAATTAATAACTCCTGCAGACCCTTACTTTCATCGCTGAGTTTCCATATACCTCTGACCATATTCAGGACTGTATGGTAAATTTGTCTACCCTTCTACTTAGGGGACAATAGTTGGCATTCCTATGTGCCTTTCAAGTTTATGCAAACTGTTTAAAGAATATAGATTCTTATATCTATATTCTTATATACTCAACTTGTCCAAAATTGAACTCATAATATTTCCTCCCCCACGTTCCAGTTCCCCCGACTTCTCTGTCAAGAGCAATGGCACAACCATCCACCCATCCCCACATGTCAGGGTGCTTGGTGTTATCCTGGACTCTGAACTCTCCTTTTGGCCCCACATACAATCACTTTCTAAGGCTTGCCGTCTCAATCTCCGCAACATCTCTAAAATACGTCCCTTCCTGCCCAATGAAACCACAAAGCTCCTGATTCACTCACTGGTCATCTCTCGTCTCGACTACTGCAACTCCCTCCTCACTGGTCTACTTTTAAATAGACTAGCCCCTCTCCAGTCCATCATGAATGCTGCTGCCAGACTCATCCACCTTACAAACCGCTCAACGTCTGCCACCCCCCTCTGCCAATCCCTCCATTGGCTGCCACTCGCCAAACAAATTAAATTTAAAATACTTACAATCAGCTACAAAGCCATCCACAACTCTGCTCCCAGCTACATCACCAACCTTGTCTCAAAATACCAACCTAACCGTCCTCTTCGCTCCTCCCAAGACCTCCTGCTCCCCAGCTCCCTCATCACCTCCTCTCATACTCGACTCCAAGACTTCTCCCGAGCTTCTCCCATCCTCTGGAACTCCCTACCCCAATCGGTCAGAATGTCCCCAAATCTATCCACCTTCAAGCGATCCCTGAAAACTTTTCTCTTCAGGGAAGCCTATCCTGCCACCACCTAATAACTACACTCCTTTTTTTTTTTCAATCAGCTCATCCCCCGCAGTTTACTGCCCTTCTGTATCATTTAACCCTCCCTCCTAGATTGTAAGCTCTAACGAGCAGGGTCCTCTGATTCCTCCTGTATTGAATTGTATTGTAATTGTACTGTCTGCCCTAATATTGTAATGCGCTGCGCAAACTGTCGGCGCTATATAAATCCTGTATAATAATAATAATAATAAATATCGGTGCACACTTATTTGTTAGTCACCTAGCTTTCTCTCATGTTGTTAAACAGAAGCCAATGCCGGCTAACACTACCAGGGGGAGCAACAAGCTACTTCATAGCATCCTCCATACCCCCTTAGCATGGAAAAAGGGGCACTGCAGCCAAGAACTTCTCATTTAACATTGGTCTGCTGGCTGGTGGCATTACTGGCATTGAGAGTCACATACAGAAAAAAGTGAAGTCAATAACTCTAGCGGTTTTAAGTTTTTGTTATATGTTATTTCCTCTTATCACCTTCCAGGATGGCACACTTGAGACGAGAGGTTCCTCCCCATACGAAAACACAATCAGTTGACAGCTGTTTTAAGTTCCCACCCTTTGCCTTGATCCTCAGGTTTTTGATTGTGTTTCTAACCCTACACAGCAAAATCTTTTTTGTTTTCTTTCCTGGGCCAAGGCCTGGGGCTGAGGGGTCGCTGCCCCCCCGGAGCTTGCTTGGTCCAGGGGAAATATTCCCAACAAGAGACCTCAGGGGGGGGGGGGCTGGGTACAGTGGAGTCACCCAGATCCCCAGGGACCATGTTCCCACTCCCTCCTCCCTCCTACCTGACATGGTGGATGGTATGGAGGAGGCTGTCTGTGCGGCCTGCTGCCTGGAAGGCTGGTGGGCCAGTGCTTGGACCTGGTGGCGGGGAAACACAGCAACAGAGCGGGGGTCCAAGCTCCCCTTCCTCCTTTCAAGGGGTGCAGGGTAACCCTGTGAGGCAGGTGTAGGCAAGCCTTGGGCTGAAATATATCCTGCAGGCTCAGTCCTTCTCACAGGTGGCCCAGAAACTGTATCAGCGATCCGGTCACAGTGGTGTGAACTGCCACTGTTATACACCACTCAACAGTCTGTCCTTCTGTCCTCCTCCCTAAATGGAGGACCACAGGTGATCCCAGGTAGGGGAAGCACTGGAGCAGACGCTGACCAGTGTGGCAGCTGAAGAGAGCCGAAAGAGGAACCAGTTCACTACGGTGGGACAAGTGGTGCAGAGGAGCGAGTGTCTGTCTAAACCACCTCAGATGGGAAAGAGGAGGGTAAGGCATTGCCCCCCATGTATATACCGACTGGTACAGTGCAGGACACAGCCTAACTTAGCAGCTCCCCATGGGTGACAGCAGTGGGGGGGGCGACTTTGGTGTCTATCCACCTTGCGTGTGGACCATAAGGATGGAAAAGCGAGCCCAGTGGCTGTGGCAAAGGGAGAAGATAACAGTGAGTACTCACCTTTGCCTTGGGTATTTAGCAGTAAAATCCCTAACAGCCAGGTGGGTTCTGAGTATTTGAAATAATTTCCCTTGGGGTCTGGAAACAAATAGCCCAGAAACCTCTACCAATCCTCCATTCAGAGCTCCCTCTTACATGGAAACACTGGGTTTATCGCAACAGTAGGTTGCCAACCTCTCTGTAAGCTTTATCGTAGTACATTAATAGGGGTGACTATAGTGAAGAGAGGAGACCTGGTAGATACAATAGTATCTTTCAGGCCATATATACCACTGAATAAGTCCTTCAAGGAGTTTGGATGTGCAGTGGTTTGCAGCAACCTGGAGGTTTCAGGAGTAAGCTCCCCGGGTCAGCTGGGCACACCAGGTAATCTGAGCCTACTAGGAATCTGGCAAGTAGCTCCAAGAGGAGTTCTTAAAAGCTGCCCTCCTATCTTGTAACTCAAAAGGCGTGGGGAGGCACAGTAAGTGTTCCTTTATGAACAGATCCTCTTGGTGGGGGTTGCTGGCTATGGGTAAAATATCATAAGCTCCAACCTACCAATCCACCTTTATACTGTGGTTATATTTGCAGTGCAGGAGGTAATGAGAACTTTTTTTGTTGGTTCGGACTACAGTCCACCCAGTGGCAGAACTAGAAGCGTGAATCACTTCCTACAATATTTATGATGTTTTTTTTGTGCAAACCTCTGCAAGAGCTACATATGTAAACCTGTAGTTAATGATTGCCTGTTTAAGGTGTGCAGGTGGCAGATTACCGTGAGTCTAATATGGTGACCACCTCTTGTAGAGGCTGTCCTAATTGGTCTCTAGGGCTGGGCTAATTAAGACCTTAGACACTGGAAGGGGTGGACTAGCTCCCACTTGTGTATGGACTGGCTACATTTGTTCAGAATTATGGAGCGGAGGTAAGGTAGGGCAACAGCTACTATAGTAGTGGATTGTTAACCCTCCTTGGTCTTTCATTTTAGAATGTATTCCTTCACTGGAGGTGAAAAGTTAGTATCTAGAGTCCAGGCTATGCCTATGAAGTATTTTGCCCCTGGTTGGGTATTTCATAGAGGATACACCATGGCTCCTTCTTGGCTGTACTCCAGAAAAACTCAACGGTGAAGGTTGCTGGTCTTTGCTGGGATGGCTCGCTGCACAGCAGAAAAACACAATAGGATTGGTGACATTTCTGCTCATAGTGGTTCTATTGCTGCACATCAGACATACACAAAATTTAGGACTGTCTGGGGTTGATTTACTAAAGCTGGAGAGTGCAAAAACTGGTGCAGCTTTGCACTCTAGCCGATCAGCTTCTAATCTCAGCTTGTTCAATCAAGCTTTGACAATAAAACTTTGAAGCTGATTGGTTTCTGTGTGGAGCTGCACCGAATTTTGCACTT
Organism: Glandirana rugosa; assembly: GCA_018402905.1. Classification (NCBI taxonomy): domain Eukaryota; kingdom Metazoa; phylum Chordata; class Amphibia; order Anura; family Ranidae; genus Glandirana; species Glandirana rugosa. The sequence goes on from BLSH010050335.1 coordinate 202,825, forward strand.
TTAAAGCTTTAGTAAATCAACCCCTCTGTGTCCTGTATTACTGCCTTATTGGCTGCATATTAGAAGGGACACAGCAGTGAAGGCTGGTTGTCCTTCTGGTTTGTTTTACTACACATTGAGCCTGGGCCATTGGTAGTACAGAAACTGCCCTTTGGAATCTGTGCGGCACCGAAAAGTCAGTGTCGCGTTGATTCGGACAGTGCTATTGCCGGCAATGGCTGACGGTATAGGCATGCGATTTGATATTTGAGTCTCATGCCAAATCAATTCAATGTGAACCTAGGCTGAAGGTGGGAGCACCTCTGCTCAGATTGGTTAGACTACTACACATCAGACATACACAAAGACTGAAGATTGTTTGTGTCTGTTATGTCCAATATTTACTGCCTTATTGTCTGCATATCAGAAAGACACAGCAGTGAGGGACGTTTTTTTCTGTTTCTCAACATTTTACCTTGCTGCTCCCTAGGGATACATAGCAGGGGGTTGTTGGCTACTCTCCAGGGAGACATGGCATTGGGGACCTTTCGCACTTGTGCGACCTGGCAATCGCTATTTTTTTTCCCTGCGACCTGAAGCGGGAGCTGTGTAATCGGGAGGTCTGTGGACCTCAGGGTTGCACTAAGGTCAAACCAGAGTGGTGCAGGGACTACTTGGAGACGCTGCAACTTGGAGTCGCACAGACATGAATGGCACCCATTTGAAGTCATGGAATATGACTTGTCATGCATCTTGCAGTCCCAAGTCGCACGGGTGTGGAGCGGGCCTTAAGCTTATTCGTCCCTTCTAGTTGATATTTTGCTGCACAGCAGGAATACACATCATTGAGTTATTAACTTATTTTGCGGCACACTAGAGAAATCACAGCTGTGAAGGCTGTTTTTTCTGTTTTATGTTGCTGCACAGCAGAAATACTCAACATTGAAGCTCTTTGGTGTCTTCTGTTTGATATTGGCTCACTTTACTGCACTTCAGAACTGCATAACAGTAAAGAGGGTCTTGTGTTGCATATTATTTTACCCTGGGACACATCAGAAATACACAACAGGGGAATTGGTGTCTTTTCCGTGTTCTGATTGATCTGATATCTGTATTTGGTTGCTTGTCAGAAATACGCAACATTTGAAGGTTGGGCTGTGTTTTTCTGTCTTATATTTATTGCCTTAATGTGTTGTACATCAGTAAAACACCACAATGAAAGGGGTTCCCATCCTTTCTGTATTTATACTGGTTAGGACCTAGCTAGCTGCACTTCAGAAATACGCAGCATTAAGGTTTGCCTGTGTCTTTCTGTTTTTACATTTTGGCCGCACATCAGAAAACCAAAATGGTGTTTGTATTTTTTCCAGGTCATATCTCTTATATAGCTTAGCTTGTTATACTTCAAAGATACTCAACATTGAAGTTCAGATTGGGGTCTCTTCCGTTCATGTTTGATATGTCGGTTTAGCTAGCCACACTCAGATACACAATATTGTTGTCTATGCTGTTTTGTCTAGATCCATTTATTGTGCTGTGCGCACAATCTATGGCCTTTATATTGGTGATATTATTAATACATGTATCAGCTTTGATTGCAAACCTTCTTTTCCATGGAGGGGCCAGAGGTTCTGGCTGCAGACGTCAGATGTCAGCAAGCCTCAGCTCCTTACATTCAGTGATGCCAGAATCATTTCCTGGGGTTGAAGCCCGGGAGGGTTATAGGACACTGGAGGGAGGTTATAAAGATCACCATTTTAGTAAGAACTTGGGAAGTTCTGTTCAGAGGAGTATCATGGCCTGAAGATGAAGTATAAGAACTTGCCACCTGACCAGTATAGGTTACGGCTCGGTACATAGCCTTCATATCACCCTCCTAACTAGATATAGCAATATGGATGTTCTACTCCTGCTATGGACTTAATAGATAGTCATTCAGGTGTAAGGGAAGCCATGGGTTGGGCATGCCTTCTAAACCCAGGGATCAAGCTTCTGTTAATCTATTACCCTTAAAGAGGCCTTCCTTTAGTCTTCCCCAATTTAATAATAAAGAGGTATAAAAAGGGTTGGCTGTCAGGGAGCCATTTTTCAGATTTATTCCCCTGAACAGAGTACGGTTAAGACAAACCCTCCTATTTGATCGATGTAGTGTCCTTGTCTTACAAGACTGGTCCATGACTCTTTTTTGGTGGTTCTAAGTAGAAACTATAGGTACAATAGGTCATGGTGGTTAGATGATTGAGACAGGCAACATTGCTAACCTACAAGTTTAATGTTTTCTGGTTCCATCTTTAAGAGCCAACTCCACCTAGATCCGGGATCCGTAGCGGAGAAGGCAGGGACATCAGTGGAACAGACCTGCAGATCAGCCACATGATCCAGCTAAGATACCTTCAACAGGGGTTATAGAGTGGAGGTAAAGTTCACTGCAGAACCGAGCGTTCGCCAAGAAGGTCTTGCAGGCAGTGGTCCCACTCTAAGGTAGGCCTGAGGTTACTTGCTTATCCTCTCAAGTGTGCCTTCCTGAAAGTTGATAAAAGACCCACGTTACTTACCAGTAACGTTGTTTCTAGGAACCTTCCAGGATGGCAAGACTACTTCCCACCCATTGGAGGAGGGAAAATTGTAGAACACTAGGAGGTAAGTACTGGGTTTAGGCGTTACTTCTCTACAAACTGAGGATTAAGGGGGAAGGGTGGGGACGTAAAACAGTTGTTAATTGATTGTGTTTCCTGTGGGGAGGAGCATCTCATCTCAAGTATGCCGTCCTGGAAGGCTCCTAAAAACAACGTTACCGGTAAGTAACGTGGGTCTTTTCAAACTGTCCTTTCCTTTCCTCTCTCTAGAGACTCTGACCCCCAACCATTATACTCAGCTAGATCTGTGTTTGTTCAATATGGACAACACTCCAGACCACTCCTCTATGTAGGGTAATTGAACATCCTTTTGTCTAATCATAACTATACTTCTAGTTTCAGGATATGAGAATAGTATCATGGAACGTTAAGGGGTTACGCTTCCCAATTAAAAGAATGAAAAACCTCAAACATTTAAAAAGATTAAAAACCAATATAGCTCAATTACAGGAGACTCATCTGTCGACGGATAATCTTACCCGCATGCAAAAACTGTGGGTGGACCAGGTTTTGGGATCAGCTGCTAAGGGCCGAAAAGCTGGTATTCTGATCCTCCTTCATAGGAACCTTCAATATGACTTATGCGTACACCCCAGATTCCTCATTTAATAGGCTGCGATTTCAACGTGACATTATGTGATAGCGAGGAGAGATCCTTAAATTCCACTAGAAAACATAGCATTACAATGGGACATGATACTCAACTACACCAGACGACTATCGCCCTACAATTGATTCACAACCAACTGATAGAGAATGCACCTTCTACTCACATCCCCATTATTCGCTAGGCTTGACTACCTTCTCTGCACTGCCTCCCTCCTGCCCAGTGTCTGAGAAAATTCAATACATGACATGGCAATTTCAGATCATAGCCCAATCTCAATAGTGATCAATGACATCCTACCTACTAACATTAACAAGCAATGGCACTTTCCTTCCTTTTTATACCACAACGACTCCTTCAAACAAATGCTTGAAAACACATGGTCAAAGTATACCAATCTGAATGCCCCTCAGAGGGATAACCCAAACCTCTATTGGGAAATAGGCAAAGCATTCTTATGGGGCAGGGTTATATCCTTTGTAGCCTCCTATAGAAAAAACACTCAAAAAATATGAAGAAGCTAGTAAGAGTCTAAGGGACGCCCAAAAGAAGTTTAATGAATGCCACACACCTGACAATGTACAATGCTGGCATGAAGCCAACCTTTTTTTTTGATATATGGGCTGACAACCTAGAACATATTAAAAAAAAAATCTTATACACATCTACAATACCATAAACATGGGAACAAGATGGAGAAGCTACTAGCGAGATTAAGCAGAGGGTCTTTCCATCCAACTCATACCACTTCACTGAACACTAAGGGCACACTCTCCACATCTCCCACAGATATAAATAAGATCCTAGAGTTATATTACACTAATCTATACACAGATGAACCCATAGACATGGGTGAAGCGGGCAAACTACTAGAATGCGTCAATCTACCAACAATAGAATCGGAACACTTGACAACATTGAACTCAACAATAACCCAAAAAGAACTGACTGAAGCCATGACAAAGACGGCCAGTGGTAAAGCCCCAGGCCCCGACGGGTACACCCCAGCATTTTTATAAATTGACCAAAGACATCCTTTCCAACACTTTATTGGAGGTATACAATGGCATATGGGAGGGATGTTCATATCTACCTACGGGCCACCAAGCCAACATAAAGTTAATTTTCAAAGAAGGGCAAAGACCCCCGGAACCTAGTGCATAGCACCCAATTTCCCTTCTCAATGTGGACTCCAAGATACTCTCAAAAATAGCAGCATCCTGACTAGCAACTATAATGACATCCTTGATCCACCCTGCACAAGGGGCTTCACTAAAGGCAGATCAGCCTCATCAAATATTCGCAAAGTTCTTTCAGTCCTGGAATATGCTAAAACCCACCCACTAGAAGACCTAGCCATCATTACTTTAGACGCTGAGAAGGTCTTCTATAATGTTAGTTTCAGCTGGCTTACCCTGGTAATGCAAAAATTAGGATTTTTGGGCCCGTTCAGCCGTTTTATTCAAAGCATATACTCAGTGCCCTCGGCTAGAGTAGATGCAGCAGAACAACTATCAAACCCTTTTAGACTCCATAAGGGCTTGCTCCCTATCACCTTTGTTGTTTAATTTGGCAATCAAACCCCTCTCCCGCTATCTAAACAGTAAGGCTTCTCTACATGGAATCTCTATAGGTCGTGAATAGAGTTGAGCGAACTTCTAGAAGTCCGGGTTCTGCTGGTTCGGCCGAACTTCGGGACAAAGTCCGGCTTCGGGTCCGGACAGAACCCGAACTTTGTCCCGGACCCCGAACCCCATTGAAATCAATGGGGACCCAAACTTTTAGGCACACAAATGGCTGTAAAATAGTCCTGGAAAGTCCTAGAGGTCTGCAAAAGGAAGGAAATGGGGGTAAGGGTGGGACAAGTGTCCTACAAAGAAATGGGGACAGGGAAATAACTAAAAGCATTTAAAAAACTAAAAATCTAAAAAAAGCAAACATGGAGGTGGATGTGGACCATCTTCAAACTGGGTCTGAAAAGTATTAATTAACGGTAGAAGCAATATAACTGTTCTAAAATCATCTTCAAACTGTCAAAAAAGTATAAATAACCTGGGAGAAACCATATCACTGTTCTGCAAACATCTGGAAACTGTGTGTGTCACTTTAAATGAAACCGGGACTAACTGAACTACTGTTCTGCAAACATCTGCAAAGTCTGTGTGTCACTTTAAATGAAACCGGGACTAACTGAACTACTGTTCTGCAAACATCTGGAAAGTCTGTGTAACACTTTAACAAAAACCGGGGCGAACCCATATCACTGTTCTGCAAACATCTGGAAAGTGTGTGTGAAACTACAGCATAGAGAAGAACAGGGATATGGTTTCGCTCTGCTATAGTTTCACACACAGTTTGCAGATGTTTGCAGAACAGTGATATGATATCACTGTTCTGCAAACATCTGCAAACTGTGTGTGAAACTATAG
>BLSH010050335.1:208485-222590 GCA_018402905.1 Glandirana rugosa
ATTCCCACCCTGTTCACGGGATGTTTCTTTACCCCTGTCCTTTATTGATTTTCGTAAAAATTTTTTTATTTTTGGATTTTTTTCGTTTTTACCTCCACCTACACCTGGTAGAAGTTTGACCCAGACTTTTCATAATTAATTACCATCTTCGGTATATTGACAAGATTTTAGTAGAAGTTTGACACAGTTTTTCATATTTATTCGGCTCTCTTGGGTATAGTGACAAGACGTTTGTAGACCTTTGACACACAGTGAAATTTACTTTGGCCCTGATTGACTTGATGACAAGACGTTATGGTCCACATCCACCTCCATTTTTGCTTTTTTTAGGTTTTTATTTTTTTAAAAATGCTTTTAGTTATTTCCTGTCCCCATTTCTTTGTAGGGCACTTGTCCCACCCTTACACCCATTTTCCTTCCTTTTGCAGACCTCTAGGACTTTCCTGGACTTTTTTACAGCAATTTTCAAAACTTTTGGTAAAATTACCAGAACCCCGGACCCGGACTTTTTTTTAAAAAGTCCGGGTTTGGGTCCGGGTCCCGGACACCCCAAAGTTCGGAACGGACCTGAACTTTACAGTCCGGGTTCGCTCAACTCTAGTCGTGAAGAGTTACGGGTAGCTCTCTTTGCAGATGATATCCTAATCTTTTCATAAGCACCCTCCACAGACATACCCACTATACAACAGATTTTTAATTCATTCCATTTTTGCTCTGACCTTAACATTTATTTTAACAAAAGTGAAATGCTCCCTCTAAGTGTGTCCAAATCTCATCTATGGGCCCCTTCCTCAGCTTTTCCTATTTACCACAAATTCAATACATACCTAGGCATAAAAATAGGCAGGGAAGCTCCTCTCTCTTCTACTACAACTAGTCCAGTGACCTTGTTTTTTGTGTTGTAACCACTTTTGGTGCCACACCAGCACCGCAGCCGCCATGGGGCCACGGCTGGGTGTCTCGTCATGTACCTTTAAGGAGGGTTGGGCTCCTCCAGTCACCTGTCCTTCATCTATCCATTTAATTGTATGTGCTTCCACTGTGAAGCCTCTTATACAGAGTTAGGTCTGTAGTATACAGGGAGCCTTGTCGGGGCCTGCACCTTACGCATACACTTGCAAATGTGTGTAACCAATCCCCTGTCTTTTAAACGCTGAACTGTTAGACAGGTGAATTTGGCTTGGTGGCAGACTGGTCGGTAAGTTGAGCTTGGAATTTTTTTTTTATTTTTTTTTTGTCTACTACTATCCACCTTTGATTGCTAAAATTGTAGGTGAACTAGAAACTTGGATGGAACTCCCACTATCACTCTTTGGGAGATGCTACCTATTCAAGATGGTTTGCTTTGCGCGTCCCCCTACTGTGGGTATAACCATACCTCTACTGTTGAAGTATACCTACATACAAAAAATTACCAGAGCAGCCACTGCTTTTATATGTGTAGCCATGTGCTCCCTTGAGAGTGGCTGGTAGAAGTGGTTCACCTTATAGTTACCCTCAATCACACCATATTTCACACATCCGTAGGCACTGACCTGGCCAGCTCTTGTTTATGTTGTTTTATTTAGGGGAAATAACTTGGATGGGGATAAGGGATGACTGCAGGATGCCCAAAGAATTATAGTACAAGAACTCCATATACAGTCGCGTATATGCACACTTTCCCTCTACAGATTGATACTCCTCACAACACTGCAGTGTTTAATTTGCAGACCGTTACTCCTACAGTTCTCTCTCCAGCACTGAACTTAGTAAATCATCACTCCATTACTTCTCTCCAGCACTGAACTTAGTTTCCAGCTTGAAAGGAAATTTATCAAGCTTCTCTGTTCCTTTCTCTGCACCGCGGCTAGCACATGGCGAGGCATACTCTCAGCAGAACCTCTGGAACACCCATTACAGGCCAGGGATCATGGGTCCCTCAATTTGTAGCAAAAGTACCTGTTTGTTAGCCAGGCCTTTGATGGACTACAACTCCCAGCCCATCCCTCTTCCAGGTCCCACTGATCGGCTTTTCCTCAGTGACTCTCCTTTCCCTGAATTGGCTCCCAAGGCTTCCACAGACTGTCCACTATTCCTCTCTCAGCCTGCTCCAGCACTTTCTCTTCCAGCTCCCAGGGACCATCACTCACCAAACCGGATCACTTTAAAGTCTCTCACTGTGTAGCACCTCCACTGTTCTCCTGTGCGACTCCAGGAATCGCCACCACTCCTGGCTGCACCCAAACCTCCAGGCCTGATGGGAGAGACCTCCCGGGTAGAGGCCTATACAGTGCTTCTGCTACATCTCCAGACTTCCACCCGACATTTCTCCTCCCAGATTGGGCTGATTATTTAAGGAGGCCTGCCCCCTGCCAATCCTGCTTGGGGATTGGTCAGGGCTCCTTAGAACACACCAGATGGCTCCACCTATCTCCCAACTCTGACCAGAAACCCTCCTCCAGGTTACTAGAAAGAAATGGAAGGTTCTGGTGAGCTCATCTGTCAAGTCCACTCAATCCTCCCTGAGCCACTCCTCCCGGCCCAGATCAAAACATTCAGGCCTGCTCTTACACTCTGGCTGAATTTTACCTCACCTAGCAAACCCTGCTAGAGAAACACACCTACACTATGAGGACATTACATATGGCACAATAAAAAAACCTAGAATTGCCTTGAACAAATTGTTTCTCCCAAGGAGCGAGGGTGCGGTAAACTTTCCTTATGTCAGAGTCTATAACATATCCTGTTTACTGAGAGTGAGGATAGACTGGATCCTCCATGCTTCAAAATACATTAACTTTGAACTTAAGTCTGCTATGGTCCAACCTTACAACTTGTCAGTGCTGCTTCACAGCTCAGTAAGAAAGATCCCCATATATTGTAAACAAATTCTTCTGAATAGAGACACAGTTATTGCATGGAGGGAAGCAAGGAAAACGATGGGCTTGTCCTCCTTTGTCTCCTAGCACCTACCCATTCAAGGAAACCCAATGTTTCCCCAAGGCCTTCAGTAAAAACCTTTTTTGTAAATGGAGAGACAAGGGGCAGACGAGTTGACAGGCTTTCACTTTATGAGGAAGACAATGGATCTCTCAAATCCTTTAAATCTCTGACAGGGGAACTCCACATACCCGACCGCCACTTTCTTCAAGTTTTACAGCTATTGGACTTTATAACCAAAACATGCCCCAAGAAACACAATAGATTTTGCTCCTCCATGATAGACAAGATGATATATCAGAAGCAATACTCGATTTGAGACATACAGTATATCAGTGGTAGGCAACCTGGGGCCCTCCAGCTGTTGCAGAACTACAAGCCCCATCATGCCTCTGGGAGTAATTGTAACTGCCAGACTTGCAATGCCTCATGGGAAATGTAGTTCCACAAAAGCTGGAGGACTACTGGTTGCCTACCACTGCACTCTTTCTTCACCAAATCATTACATCACACCTCAGTCAAAGCGTGGAGTTCTGAATTATCTGGAGAGGATATAATCGAAAAAATCCTAGCAGGATATGCTACTACGCACAAACTAGTAACAAATGAATCTTGGAGGGAATCTCAATTCAAGTTGCTACATTGAGCCTATATCCCTTTCTCAACCAAACATTCTACACTTAGCGATGCCTCCATGGTGTTCAACTCAGAGACCAACTTTAATCCACCATCTCTGGTCTTGCTGTCATATCTCAAAATACTGGGACCGAGTTATATCTTTGATCTTCAATATAACAAACAATCAACTACCGAAAGATCCCTTACTCCTATTCGGATACTCAGAAATACAAAATCCCACCACGGATCTCAGTTTCATGAAACTCCAAGACCAATATCAGTGGACCCTTCTTTGTCTACAATTAGTTTGCAGAACTTTCCTAAAACATTGGATTTTCAGGACACTGCCTACAATATCAGGAATCAAAAGGGAACTCAAAACCCTAATAGAGATATAGATAGCTTTCCAAAAGGGGGCCACCGTCCTATATACTAGAAAAAAAGGCAATGGGAATATTCCCAACTGGAATGGACTTTATGGGCACACCACGAGACAGCACACTCAAAATCTATTAAAATAGCATATATTTATTTTGAAAAGTTCATTAAAAGGACACAATCATAAATTGTTAAAAAGTTGCACAGATATAAACAAAACGATTCTCATACAGCAACCTATACAAAAATCTCTAAGCCGTGTCTGATACATTTGAGCGATACATTGTACCATAGATGGACCACAATGTTCATGCGGAGCAGGTCAACGTGTTTCGCTCTTGGCAAGCTTCCTCAGGACCTCTCACCTCATGGGTTGATGTTATTTAAGAGAGGGAAACATATACATCAATGTGGTATTATGGTATAGTATAAATGTACATTATATATCACTTTGCAATAACTATATCACTTGTAATGCTTACAGTTGGCTGTCTGTGCTCAGAGAAAAATACTCAGGGGGGGCGGACACAGGGGGCAATAGGAATAGAGGCAGGCAGTTGGATGTGGATATCGGTAGGAATATACCTATGTATATATATGTTACGTTAGATTACAATAATTGTAGGCCACCTTGTCAATGCTGTTCTACCATTAGTCAAGAGAGCAGGATGGGGGGTATTACCTGATGGGAGTCTCCAGTGAAATATGGACACGGGCGATTGCCAAATAAGAAAATCTACCCTCAAAAGTGCACCGAATTAAACTGGTATACATACCTGAAAGAAGAGGAAAACATACCTAGTCTCTGTAATCGAATATATATGAATGGTGATAGAACCTGTCCATACCAAAAATATGTAGTAATGCCCACTTACCCTCCAATGAGTGATTTGGCACTTGATGTCAGAGAGGGGTTCATATATTATTGTGCGGCTTGACGCCCTGTCAGGTAGGTCTGGGTCTACATGTAAAGACAAGACACAGGGGCTAGGTGCTTGCTAGACATAGAATATTCCCCAATATGGGGGCCAAAAACAGTTCAAGCCAGAAATGGCGTGCATCCTGTACGTGAGTACCTTAACACAGGAGCACCAGGTATGCAATGTGCATAGATAGAGTTGACCAAGCAGGTATGGTTCATCTAGGGAATAAGTAAGTGGGGGGGGGGGTTGCTAAACAGTAGAGCCAAAACTGATAGTGTGATCATAGAAGGGAGACTTAGGACTGGTGCCAGGTACCTACTTGCGGTAATGTCTCTTCATATGTGTCTCACTGTTTGAGATACTGCAGCCGCTGCATCCGTCCTATATAGGGAGATGGTATGGTCCCAAACCGTCTAAAAAAGAAGGGGGGATCCGTATGGTAAAACCAGCAATATGGGTAACACAAATGAAAATAAAATTAGAATAAGAATAATGAAGAGGGATACATGGCTCGTGCCAGATACCTGTGTGTAGCTGACTCTCTCTTCGTGTCTGCCGGCGTCTGGGACACTGAAGAGACAGCGTCCAACCTATATAGGCCCCCACCACGCCAATGCGGGCGTCGCTATAGAACGTAAGCGGCGCACATGGCACCATAGGCCATGGCGCCACCACAAGACGCAGTGTGCGTTACAACACGACGGCACATGCCCGTGCAGGGATGGGCACGCCGCGTGTGAAGGGGGGCGTGTCAGGATCACCGTGTGACGCAGAGGGAGATGAATCTCCCCTACGTCATATGGCAAACACGCATGTCCCTAACGCCTTCCAAGGGGGAAGACACGTGGAACGCATATGCCCACCCCTAGAGACCTCCCCGAGATCACAGAGTGCCAACAGGAGGGACTGAGGCTACTGCTCAATTACCTACATACACGTCTGTATCGAGGTATTAGCCATTGAAAAGGGGGTAAAAAAAAAAAAAAAAAAGGTTCAATGCGTTTGAAAGCAGGAATACCTATACAACAAAACCCCAACAGTAGTAGGGGGAGAGGGGGAGGAGGGGGGGGAGGGGGAGAGAAGGGGAAGAGGGAACGGTGGAAGAGGAAAGAGCAATATCACCACATATCTAAATAAATTGTAATGACATTTGGTGTGTATATGATCACAGATATGCTTTGAAGCTGAGTGCTTCATTTAGGCCAGGTGTCTCTGTGGCCTTTAAAGTATAGATCCAGTGTGTTTCACGCTGTAATATTATTTTATCAAATTCACCCCCTCTGGGGTTTTCTAATATTCTTTCTAGGGCCGCAAAGCGAACAACCTCTGGGTTGTTATGGTGGTATAGGATGAGATGCCTGCCTATTGGTGTGGACAAGATATTTTTGTTCCCATAATAGATATGGTCCTTAATTCTGTGCCAAAATTGGTGCTTTGTTTTGCCCACAAAAAAGGCCCCACACAATACATTATGTAGACTATGCCGATGGTCTGGCAGTCCACATGGTGTCTAATGGTGTGTAATTTGACATTTGGTAAGTTTTCATAGATGTATAGACAGAAATCACATGATCCACATTTCCACGTGCCTTTTAAGTCAGTCTGTATTTCAGTCTCCTGGAAATGGCTCTTGGTCATTCTGAGAGAGAAAAAAAAAAACAAAAACAAAAAAAAAACAACCCCACCACCTCCCAGCTACTTTAATCAATTCATGGAGCTTCCGCCTCTCATCCAAATAAAGCCCACTCTCGTGAAGGAAGAAAATAGTAATTTTTATTTAATATGATGTTCCAAAATCTCATTTGTGTGATTATTACTTTATGTGTCCAATTTCTTATATTCATCTATTTAGAATTATAATGTGTTTAATTTCTTTATATTCCTAATTGCAATACATTGTGTATTCCATAGCTATCCAATATGTGTTCTATATTACTTTGTTAAATAAATAAATACATTTAATGTGATATTCCAAAATCTCCATTGTGTGAGTGTTGCTTTAGGTGTCCAATTTCTTATATTTATGGTCGTGGCCCTCTGACCGAAGATAAATGTGGATCACATAAACACGCAACAAGACTTACAACATAAATAGACCTGAGGTGTGCCTTGGTCATCTGGTCGGTATGCCAAGAGAAGGGGGCATACCCTATATGTAATGGGTAATAATGGAGAAGAATGTGCTGAGAAATGCCCTGAAAAAGGGGGATGGGAGGGAGGGTATCGTGCACTGGAACCGACAGAGCATGGAGAGTGAGGGTGCTTAAATACCCTCCGGGCTCCTCCCATAAATTCAGACCAGCCCACTGGCCTTCCTACTTACGGTCGTGGCCCTCTGACCGAAGATAGATGTGGATCACATGGTCCGATACTGCATGCTGAGATGCTGCTGAAGCTGTTGTGATCCGAAAGGAATGTCCGGAGTACCGGCAGGGGTCAAGGCCAAAGTTGGACAGTGATTCTGACGTGCCTGATTAATTGGTTGCCACTTGATGGGCTGATAGGCAAAGGCAATAACGGGCTAGAGTCGGGGAGACTGGGTAGGCAAGTCGGTAGCTAGTCAAGCACCGCAACTAGGCACCAGGAGTTTATAGTCTGGCAGAGGCTGATGTCGACCCCGGGTCTGATCTGATGGGTTTGGAGACTCCTAGGTGATGGACGTAATGGTTTTGGAAACTAGTTAAGTGGCATTTGTATGATACCTGGCTGCTAGCACTGCTGACGGTGAATTTGTTAGGCCGCAAAAGAAACATAGTAGGATAGGTAGATGGCCGCTTGAATAACTAGACTGGGCTGAACCCCGAACACGGATCGTGCAAGGACTTTAGACATGTCTCTAAAGATGGTGCTCGTAATGGGCAAGCTTTTGCCCTTAGCCGTTTCAACCCATGGTTAGCTGTGACCAAGGAGGGATGGGCATGGGGCGTTCGGTCAGCTCCAGGATACTGCTGTAAAATAAGCCAAAATTTAAATGTGATCACGCATCCGCTGCAATTTGCTTTGCCTTGGGATATGCTTACAGGGATATTGAATGGTGGTTCGAATGGGGAGCAACTTGAATCTACCTTTGTTTATGTTTTTGGCCATAGCCTGGTTGTTAGTAGCAAAGACCATGGTTTGTCCTGTCCAAGTGTGACCCCAGACCTAAGCAGCTGCCATGATTGGATACAGCTCGAAAAGTCAGGATGATAGAGAAACCTGGAACTAACAAGATTTCTGGTGGCCAAGGACCTGCGAACCAGTGATGGGCAGAAAATTGCAGCAAAGATTGTAGAAGCTGCGGCTTCTGTGACTACCTGTGGTGATGCAGCTGATGCCGTGGGGATAACCTTAATATGCCGTTAGCAATGTGGGATGAGCTATGGCTGCCGGGTCCAACCTAATGATTTGGTCAGCACCTTGTACATGAGTAAGGAAAACTAAGAGCCGTAAAATAAAAGAGTGGAATTGAGGAATAATACTTATTGCAAAAATTGAGCGTCCCTAGCAAAGTCTGCATCTGTTTCCTAGTACCCCCTGCGAGAGAGTAAAGTCATGAACGACCAACCTGATATGGGCTACTTCGTCGGGAGGCAGGCTGGCTTGCATGGCACGTGTGTCCAAAGTGACACCTAAGAAGGTGATAGCTTGTGTCGGGCTTTCCACTTTGTGTTCGGCTATGGGAACATTGTAGTTGTTGAACACCTCTCTCAACCTATCGAGGTTACCGGTGGTATGTCTGGTCGGTTGAGGAGTAGAAAAATCATCTAGGTAATGGATAACCTTCTGACAATGGGCTCGGTGTGACAGGCTCCGCGAAAAAGACTGCTTGGACAGCTACGTCGTCTGATGTACATTGCAAGGAAAATTCCTTGGAAGCAATCAGGGAATTCAAGCTCGGAATGTGCAAAGAATGAGGTGCAGAAAAATTGCGCACTAACCGAAATTTATTGGAGAACTTGCCCTTGACAGCCCAAAAGGGCTGAGTCTCCAGGGTTTGGAAGGTTACTGGGGGAAAGGGCCGATCACAGATCCTTTGTCTAGTTTGGCCTGTAGCAGGGTATCAATGGCCTGTTCGTCAAGAGTCACCGACTGTAGGTTTTTGCACTCATGAGTGGAGAGAGGTAGAGTGATGAAGCCGGTGTGGAATCCTGAGGTGGCGGGGGGGGGGGGTTGAAGGGGTGTCTTGTGGCCACATTTGTGCACCAGTTTGCAGTGTGGCTAATTGGCTGGCAGACAGCACAGAGCGGGGAGCGTAGGCCAGCGAAGTGGCGAAAAGAGCTCCATGTCGGTGACACTCAAGTCAGTCTTGAGACAAAACAAGGGGGTGTGTCAAAAGGGGGTGTGGAAGAGGGGAAAAGGATGGAGTGGGATACAGAAATTCAAGAATGAGGAAAGAAGTACAGGAACGAAATGGCAGGCATAGATAGAGCCGACGGTGTTCTACGGTCATAGAACACTGTATAGTGGAAATTTAGAAAACTCAAGAAAGTGCGTGGCACCCAAGGTGAGCCAGGAGGTGACTGGCCAGGTAATCAATAGCTCGGGTGCCTGTCTGTGCTAGGCACAAACGTGTGGACTAGTGCCCCAGGGCGTACTGGGGCAAGCAGCTGGAGTCTGGTACAGCCTATGTAGGAATGTTTCAGTCTGTAGATTTATGACGCATGCTCGGTCTGCTTGACTCTTGCACTGTCAGCAAGTTGATGTTCAGCGACCTTGTCTGTGAGGTGGAGAGTCGGTAAGAGAGTGTAATGCATAGACATATGTGACAGTAACTAACGCCCAACCTTAGTATGACAAATGGTGTATGTAAAATCGAAGATATAGTGACAGAGTGCTGCAGAATATGTGACAGAAAAGACCCGTGAACTACACCTGACTAACGCTCTATCATAAAGGACCTGGTATGGATGGAACCTGTAGTGGGGGGTGACATGAGTGAAAAGTGTATATCTCTTTATTTTCCTACATGGGCTGTCCCACCCTTGTTATGCGGATGGCCCTGATGAAGAAGCGATCCCTACATTGGGAGGGGTTTTTTTTTTTTTTGGGAAAACGTCCAACCTGATGCAGGATGGGACTTGAAACTCGACTGATCTAAGGAGAAATGACAGAGAAAACGATGAGTGGCCCTTATGTTAATGCCACTGGAGACGAGAGGCCGATTGAGTGCCACTAAAATGGTGTGTCGCTGATTGTGTGCCACTGAGAATGTGCTTGAAATGGGGCTGTGTTTGTCCTTGCTCGAAGCGATTGGTGATGATGCGTGCTCGCAGTGTTTGCGAGGAGTTTATGAAAATGTGTGTTTGCAGTGATTTGCAAGAAGTTTAGTTTATGCATGTTTGCAGCTATTGCGAGGAATTTATGTAAATACACGCATGCAGCGATTGCAAGGAGTTTTAGACAGTGAGTGTCCGCAGTGATTGTGAGGGGTTTGCGACGATGCGTGCTCGCAGCGTTTGAAGGAGTACAAAATACGTGTTTGCAGCGATTGCAAGAAGTTCAAGTTTGAAATGCATGCTTGCAGCGTTGCGAGGAGTGTCAAAAGTGTGCTAGCAGCGATTTGCTAGATGTTTAGTTAAGCATACTTGCAACGTTTGTAAGAAGTTGTGTTTGTACATGCTCACAGACCGCAAGGGGTTTTTATAGTTAAGTGATCACAGCATTTGCTAGGGGCTTAAATGGCAAGATGTGCTTGCAGCGATCGAAATGCCTGCTTGCTGTAATGTATGGAGTAACATGTAGCTGTGTTTGCAAGACGTGGTGCTCGAATGCATGTTTGCTGCGATTAGAAAGTGACTTGTGCGTGGGGGAAAGCATGTCACTTGAAGTGTTTTTTTGTTCCCCCCCCCCCCCAAGGTGTTGTTCGTTCTGTGCTTGCAGTGATCCCCAGATGTAGTGCAAACGAAGGCGTGCTTGCTGTGATTGCAAGAGCCTGTACTGATAAATTTGCAGCGATTGCAAAATTGACCTATGGATAGGTGAAGGATGAAGATAGTAAAAATGGAAAGGGGGTGTATTGTGGCTGAACTAACTGCAACTGTGCTTGGTGTGGAACTTGAACCGATGCCATAGATCGATACGAATCGGTAGTAAGGAAGAGACACAAACCAATGCAAATCGGTAGTGGGCTTTAGCAAAATGTGGGTCAACTTAAATTGCATGTGAACTGATTCGCTTTGATGCAAATCCGTGGTAGGAAATAACATGAGCCGATGCAAATCGATAGATAAATTGATGATAATTAGCGGCATGACACAAACCGATTCGAATCGGCAGAACTGAACTGACATAAACTGATGTGACTCAGTAGTGGAACGGCATGAACCAACATGAGTCGGTGGTAGGAACTGACATGAACCGATGCAACTTGGTAGTGGAATGACATGAACCAACGTGCGTCAGCAATAGGAACTGACATGAACCGATGCAAATTGGTAGTAAGGAATGATGTGAATCGATGCGATTTGGTAGTGGGAAAAAAAAAAAACAGTATGAACTGATGCGAGTCAGTAGGAAGGGTAACCGACCGGGAAAATAACTTGGACCTGGTAAACAACATGACTGGTATGAATCAGTAACTAGGTACATGTTGGACTGTGGTAAGTATCTGACATGGATTGTTTGTGGGGTAGGACATGCACCGATGCAAAAATCGGTAGACAGGAAAATGATCTGAACAGAGTAATGGCAAGAACCAATGAAAATCGGTTGAAGGGAAGGCATGCACCGATACGAATCAGTAGATAGGGAAATTAAAAGAAGAGAGTAAGTGACATGTTTCGATGTGACTCGGTGTGTGTGATGCATCCGATACGAACCATTGTGACTAGGCTCTAATCAGATTGTGGTGAGTATGCAATGGATTCACTACAAATCAATTGTGAGGTGAATGGCATGATCG
Source organism: Glandirana rugosa (assembly GCA_018402905.1). Classification (NCBI taxonomy): domain Eukaryota; kingdom Metazoa; phylum Chordata; class Amphibia; order Anura; family Ranidae; genus Glandirana; species Glandirana rugosa. The sequence goes on from BLSH010050335.1 coordinate 220,210, forward strand.
ATACGAATTGGTCGTAGCATGCATGGAACAAATCTGATACGAGTTTGGTTGTGGAGTGTACGATGGCTTCAACTGAACACCAACCACCCAACCCCCCGAGGCTAATTGAGTGCAGCCAAAGCCCAGGTGGGTTTAACTACCACCTCAATCAGCCACAGAAGCTGTGCAAACAATACATGCTAATCACCCAATAGATGTGATGGCAACCCCCATAGACAGTGAATGCTGTGAGCAACAAAGCCTGTATTGAGTGATATTGGATAACGGCCGACAGTGGCTCGAGGCTTGGCTCTGCAAATGAATCATAAAATAGGCAGAGGGAACCTTCAAATCTACCATGCCTGTGCCGCATGATGTCAGGACACGACCGACAACAACTTGGAGGCAGCTAAGAACAAAAGGGGATGCAGAATAGGAAACTTTCCAAATTGTAACATAGCTTATGAAATGAAAGGATTCGAATCCTACCTGCAACAGCGAGCGAGAACCGCCGACGAAGACCACAAACAGTAGCTGCAACACCCTGGTAATCAAACGCCCAGATTCACAAACATGAGGTGAGCTGGGGAGAGCCGGCCCAGCAACATGTGCTATTGTGCACTGGAACCGACAAAGAGCATGGAGAGTGAGGGTGCTTAAATACCCTCCGGGCTCCTCCCATAAATTCAGGCCAGCCCACTGGCCTTCCTACTTATCTATTTAAAATTGTGCAATGTTTAAAAAAAAAAACACACACCATCTCCCAACTACTTTACTCAAATCAGGGAGTTCTCCTCTCACCCAAAAAAAAAATAAAATGTTTAACCATTTGACCACTGGGCACTTAAACCCCCTTCCTAATCAGACCAATCTTCAGCTTTCAGCGCTCTCACATTTTGAATGACAATTATTCAGCCATACTACACTGTACCCATATTAAATGTTTGTCCTTTTTTTCACACAAATAGAGCTTTCTTTTGGTTGTATTTAATCACCATTGGGGTTTTTAATTTTTGTGCTATAAATGGAAACATTTTGTAAAAAAAAATATTTTTCTTTGTTTCTGTTAAAAAAATTTGCAAATTAGTAATTTTTCTTCATAAATTTTGGGCAAAATTTATACTGCTACATATGTTTGGTAAAAATAACCAAAATAAGTGTATATTATTTGCTCTTTGTCAAAGTTATAGAGTCTACAATCTCTGGTGCCAGTCATTGAAAATTGATCACACCTGATGTACTAACGGCCTATCTCATTCCTTGAGACCCTAACAAGCCAGGAAAGTAAAAATACCCCCAAATTACCCATTTTTGGAAAGTAGACAGTCCAAAGTATTTAGTAAGAGGCATGGCAAGTTTTTTGAAGTTGTGATTTTTTCCCACAATTCTTTGCAAAATGAAGATTTTATTTTCTGTTTTTTCACAAAATTATCATATTAACATATTATTTCTTACAGCCACCATATGCATATCACAAATTACACCACGAAATACATTCTACTACTCCTCTTGAGTATGGCGATACCACATGTGTGAGAATTTTACACAGCCTGGCCACATACAGAGGCCCAACATGCAGGGAGCACCATCATGCATTCTAGGGACATAAATTATGTATCTAATTTTCTGACTACCTCATGCGCTTTTGAAGGTCCTGGAGCACCAGGACAATGGAAACGCCAAAAAAAAAACCATTTTGGAAAGGAAACACCCCAACATATATTCTAGGAGCCATAATGAGTCTTTTGAACATGTCATTTTTTCCACAAGTTTTTGGAAAATGTGGAAAGAAAATGAAAACACATTTTTTTACACAAAGTTGTCCATTTATACAATTTTTCTAACATACAGAATGTACCTAGCAAAAATTACACCACAAAATATATTCTGCTACTCCTTTCGAGTATGGTGATGCCACACAGCCTGGCACCTTTAGGCATTTAGTGTTGAGCGAACCCGGACTGTAACGTTCGGGTCCGTACCGAACTTTCGGGTGTCCGGGGCACGGACCCGGACATTTTAAAAATCGTTCGGGTTCGGTCCGGGGTTCTGCTATTTTACTCCACGTGTTGAGAAGCTGCAGGGCAGCCAATCAACAAGCGTTTCACTGGTTTGCCCTTAGATGCCATCACAGCCATGCCTACTAATGGCATGGCTGTGATTGGCCAGTGCATCATGTGACCCAGCCTCTTTATAAGCTGGAGTCACGTAGTGCTGCAGTCACATGCTCCTTGGGTTAGTGTAGGGAAAGGAAGCTGACAGTGTGAGGGAGAGAATAGAGACATTTTGAGACATTTTAAGATCTGATCCTGCATCCTGAGATAGATTACTTTACTACTGCTGTCTGTGCTGTTGCTCTGAGGACAGATAGCAGAAATTCGAGATTTTACATACCGCTGCTT
>BLSH010050335.1:247489-261618 GCA_018402905.1 Glandirana rugosa
TACAACGACTTTATGACGGAGGACGATTCTGCAACAGATAGCCGATCACCACGACAAACAACACCACCCGACGACTGTTTCGAAACGGTGTAAAGTCGGTACGATTGGGACGGAAGACTCCACGACCGCCACCGTGTCGACGCAACCACCGGAGAAGGAGGAGGAGGAGGAGGAGTAGACGGAAGCGGAACACGAAGGCGACTCGGGGGCCACAGTAAACCCTTACTGGGCAGCTCGTGGGCATCACTGGAGCGTGGCTGGGGGGATACAGAGGACACAGATGATATACCTCCAACAGAGGACAGCTTGTCTTTGCCTGTGGGCAGCCTGGCACACATGGGCGACTACATGCTGCAGTGCCTGAAGATGCGCGACTATAAGCACACACTGGTAGAGACGCTGCTGAGGTCATTCCCAAATGACACCGGGGGCTCAGCGGAAGCACAAGGCGAAGGCAGATGAGGAGGAGGAGGAGGAGGAAGAGGCCACCAACGCAGCTGTGCCACCGCCAGCACCTCAGAAGGCAGGGTTAGCATGGCTGAAATGTGGCAAAGCTTTGTCAGCAGCCCACCACAACAAACAGCACCACTAGCCGATAGACAACGTCTTAGCAGGAGGCAGTATTTCAGCAACATGGTGGAAGAGTATGTGTGCACACGCCTACACATACTAACTGATGGGTCTGCCCCATTCAATTTCTGGGTCTCCAAATTGGCCACATGGCCTGAGCTTGCCCTTTATGCCTTGGAGGTGTTGGCCTGCCCTGCAGCCAGTGTATTGTCGGAGCGTGTGTTTAGCACGGCAGGGGGCGTTATCACAGACAAGCGGAGCCGTTTGTCCACATCCAACGTGGACAACCTAACCTTTATTAAAATGAATCAGGCATGGATCCCACAAGACTTGTCTGTACCTTGTGCAGAATAAACATTTAGACCGGACTCACACAGCCATTCATATACTTGTTTTTTTGAATAGGCCTCAATACAAAAAAAAAAAAATACCATGTTGGCTACCTCCTCCTACTCCTCTACCACCGCCACTTCCACCTACACTGCCACGGTCACGGCCTAGTCAACCTCTAGGCTCCTACTCCACATCCACCCCCCTCCCCATTTTTTGGTAGGGCACTTGCCCTACTCTTACCCCCATTTTACTTCCTTTTGCAGCCCTCTAGGGCTTTCCAGGACTTTGTTACAGTCATTTTTGTGCCTAAAAGTTTGGGTCCCCATTGATTTCAATGGGGTTCGGGGTCCGTGCGAACCTTCGGGTTCTGTCCGGACCCGAACCCAGACTTTGTCCCGAAGTTCGGCCGGACCAGCAGAACCCGAACTTCCAGAGGTTCGCTCAACTCTAATGACAAGTTGAAACCCATATCATCCCTCATAGCCAAATATAAAATGACCCCATCAACAACGTATACACTACTACGAATTCACCATCTTTTGCAAACACTACCTCTTCAGGGGGCTCAGAGTCAACCCGCAAATATGGCAATTCCTTACTGCCGACACCCCTAAAACTAAGGGGATCTCTCTCATGTATAACATCATACAAAACCCACAATCCCTCACTAAAACGAAACCTATGGAGAAATGGGAAAAGGAATTAAATACACACATATCCCACACCCAATGGAAATATGCACTCAACTCCATAAAAAAGTCATCACACAGTAATGCTCACTGGGAGATGACGCTTAAGATCACCACTAGGTGGTATTATATGCCTTTCAGGCTTGCAAAGTTCTCCCCCTCAGCCTCTCCTGACTGCTGGAGAGGATGTGGGCAAGTGGGGAACTTAACCCATATACTATGGGAACGCCCCTCACTAACCAGCTTCTGGAGACAAACTTTCTGCCTAATATCAGGCTGCACAGGTATTCTCCACCCTCCCTGCCCAAGACTAGCCATTCTGAACTTAGGTATCGAAAAATACCCACCAAATTATAGACAAGTGGTTACGCATATACTCCTTGCAGCAAGACTGGCCATATTAAAGAAATGGAAAACCCAACTCACTCCCAACATATCTGAGGTGTCCTCTATGGTCACTGAAAACAAAACATTTGAAAAATTGATAGAAATCAACTCAATGTCATATGCTAGATGTAAAACAGCGTGGGAAATATGGTTGTAGATGCCAGCTAATATTGTAAAATGATTATACCTGATCAATGTATACTCCTACCTTGCTTTCCCCGTGGTGAACCCTCTCTCATGTAACGCTGAACTACAAACAACATGTATATACCATTGCCCGTATATTATACTATATCGTATTATACTCTGTATCTATCTGTTATTTTTGTACTCTGAAACTCCCAATAAAAACGCATTGTTTAAAATCACCACCCAGTAGCAAAAAGCCCCAGTAAATTTCTCCAACATTCTTACCACTCTAGATAAAAATTTAACCGTACAGGTGTTTGGACCATAAATCAAACCCTTTAAAAAGAGAAAGCGTCCCTCTACATCTACTTGTGTTGATTCAAGGACAAAAGGACATGAATTTTTAATTGTTATCGTTACTCCTCTGGCCCTTGAGATAGGGGACACTGCATGAAACCACTGATCAAAAAAATGGAGGGGCATTTTAGGGGTAGACCCTGCCACGAAAGGTGTCTCCTGTAAAAAAAACACATCCGTGGTCAGGTGACGCAGTTCGTACCAGAGTCGACCCCCTTTTTTGTTGCGAGTTCAGCCCTCTTGCATTTTATGAAACAATCTTCAATATATTCTTCATATTAGACTCCTATAGCAACTATGCAGATCTCTAAATACCTTGCTATCCCCTTCCAAAGAGTAATCTAAATATCCCTTAAAAGGGATCTCAATCATTTCGTTCTTCTCAACCATACCTGTGAAAGTATAAAAAAAAACCCACCCACCCTCAAAAAATAAACCCACCCAAAAAAAAAAAAAAAATAGACCCCCATATCCCACACTGTGGAATTTCCCAACTATAGGAGCAGTTGGTCCAAGAGTGGGATTTCAGTCCCCCCCCCCTCTAACCCTCCACCCCTCTGCCAAAATGCAGTTTACTTAATCCCTTATAACGGGACCAGCCTACTAGGGAAATGGTGCTCAATTGTTCTACTTTTTCCCTCTGAGCAATTTCCTTTCTCTTTCCTTTCCTCCCTTCTCCCTTTCTTTTTTTTTATAAAAGACCAAAATTAAAAGGGAGAATGTGAGGGAGAAAAAAAAAACACCCTCAACCCCCCCACTTTCCCTTTATCTATTTAATTGTCATAATTAACTTTTTCATATTTCATAGTTATCCTAAATTTGGTCTTGTCTATGTATATTTGAGTGACTCCTGTGTCTTGTTCTGGCTGGGACCTGTTGCCATTGTTCCGGTTGTTGTAAATGACTTTTGAGGCTATCCAGTCTCCAATCTGTGAAATCCACTTGGGGTAAATCCAATGTCTCTAAGAAGTGCTGTAAATCATCTTTGGTTCGAAGGGTTGCCTTTTTGCATCTTCAAAAGGCCGTTAGGCAGAAGGGGAAACCTCATCGATATTTAACATTTACGGATCACATAGCGTCCAACAAGGGTCCACAGTTTGTCTTTGCATAAAAGTATGTTATGATAGGTCTGGATGTAATGAAATATGTGCCCCATCAAAGTCAATGCTATTCTTCCCATACATTGTTTTCATGATGGACTCTTTAACCCCATATTTTTTGAGTTTACATATAACATCTCTCGGTCTGTCATTGTCTTGAGGGATTTGGGCTGGGACACGTTGAACTCTGTCTATTTCTATAGAGTTCGGTAAGGTTTCTCCCAAATTTTGGCAAAATATGCTTTGAACTGTTGGCAACAGGTCTGGGGCCCTAGTGGCTTCTGGTAGTCCTCATACACGGATATTCTGTCGACGATCCCTATTTTCATAGTCATCTAATTGATACATACATGTGTTTAGAACTTTCTCATGTTGTTTTTAATGGCGCCTTGATTATCCACCACAGCTTGTATGATATCTTTATTTCTTTATTTTCTACAGTCTTCACCCTATGTCCCAGACCTGCTACGTCTTCCCTTAATTCCTCTGCTGCTTATTTCCAGATGGTTCCATGGCTGCAATCAGCTGCTGAATGTCAGCTTTGGTTGGAAGTGTTCTCTAATATACCAGGCCATGTCATCTGTAGTCAACTTTGTCTGAGAGACAGTTTGGTCTTTATCATGCAGTGAAAGAGAGCTATCCTGCTGTGTTATGGCCCCCGTCTCTTCGTGTTTGGAGTCATATACAGTCTGACCATCACTGTTCTCAGTCAAGTTGCCTATGTGAACCCTCACATCCTTGCCAAGCCTCTGTATGTCCTCATCACCTGGAGTGTCCTCCTTATTTTTTTGCAAGTAGCCACTATCTGGTGTCAGAGGGTTATATTCAAATAAAGACAGTTCATTATCTTCATCAGTCAACAGGGTCTCACCTTGTATTTGTTTATCACCTCTCAGTGACACATCATCCTCTCCAATGTTGTTTGCTTCATTGGCCAACTTTTTAAGGCCCTGGCTATGCCTCGGTGTGCCATGTTCCAGTCATATGGTGTTATTACACCCCGTTGGTGTAAGCGGGCCGCTGGTCTTTACTGGCACACTGTGTCCTGGTGTCTTGGTGTATCCATTCTGGGCCGCAGAGCTGTGGCCTGTAGCTGGAGAGCCCCGTCCAGCCACTTGACCCTCTGTATGTCCGCATCTGTGAGCCTGGTGGTCTCCATTGGCGACTCAGCCTCTTCTCCACGTGGTCAGCCGCCATCCCTGCTAGGCATCTGGTGTCCAACACCTGAGAAACCAGGTAAGCCCTGAGCCCACCCGCTGTGGTATTGCTCCACCAGAGGGCTGGGATGCTGTGCGGTGAAGTGTGGTCATCATCCAGGAATGGCTGTTGTATGTCATGGGTATCAGATATCTTCAGTCACTCAGGAGTTGTATCAGAGTCCAGAGATCACAGAGCACTCCTGCAGCATGTCCTCACTCCATGCTTTCGCCTTCGGTAGGGCGGGGCTAACGTGCCAGGGGGGGACCACCATGCGATATGGTTTTAATCGGATTCTTACATTGGGTTCTTTTACAGTGTCATGTTCAATGACATTGGTGAGACCAGGTAACCCTGAAAACATTCCTCTGTTTCTTTGCAGAAACTCTTTTGCTTGTTGGCTTTGAGGCTTAGAGAGGATAGCAGCAACCTGCACTAGGTCAACTCCTGCAGGGTCCCCTGCATTGACATCTACCACAGTGGACACCTGTTCTCGGTCTCTCCAGGGTTTTAACAAATTTATATGATAAATTTGGTATGGTTTCCTCTTCCTAGGTTGGTGTACCCTGTAGTTTACCTCACCCACTTTCTCCACCACCTCAAATGGACCTTGCCATTCGACCAAAACTTGCTCTCTACCGTAGGGATCAGAACAGCCACCCAGTCTCCCACTTGAAACTGTCTGGTGTTAGCGGACCAGTTGTACACCCTCCTCTGGGCTTTCTGGGCTTTCTGGAGATGCTCCTTCACTAATAGGGATGGGCGAACGGTTCGGCCCGAGCATACGTTCAGGTCGAACTTCCATTGTTCACCCGATCACCGAAATTAGAACATTATGGGGTGTTTGGTGTGACGAACACCCCATAATGCATAGTGCGCAGATGGAGTGCACAGCTCCTCCTCCATGGGAGGGTTGCCACCGTCTGAGCTCAGTTTGATTTGACAGTTTCTATATAGTGAAGGGTGGGGCCACCACGTGACGTACGGATGATCCCGCCCCTTCTGACATCATGTGAGGGCATGTAGCCTGGTACGGTTCAGGAGGGGGGGGGGCGCTCGCCCCCTATCCTGGCTGGCCAGGTTGCATGCTCCGATAAGGGTCTGGTTTGGATTTTAGGGGGAAACCCCATGTCAATTGTTTTTTAATTTTGGCCCTGGGTTCCCCTTAAAATCCATACCAGACCCGAAGGGCCTGGTATGGACTGGGGGGTACCCTACGCAAATTTTTTCAGTGATTTTTTTTGTATATTGCCGGGAGCCGTCAATGCATTACAGCCACGATTTTAAATTTATTTTTTTAATTTACAAATGTCACTTTGCTCTGGCACTGTTCTAAACATCACAGAGGTGCGCCCTTTTACAGGCAGACTAAGAGGACCCCCCAGGCACATTATTAAAAGGAATAGTTCATTTTTATTGTTTCACTTTAAGATTTAAATCACTGCTCCTGGAAAAAACGATTGATTTAAAATTTTTTTTGCATTGATACATTTCCCCTAGGGCAGGACCCGAGTCCCCATATGATTTTTCATGTTTGGGTCCCATAGACTTTAATGGTGTTCGAATGTTCGCACAAATTTTTTGTTCTGCCCATCCTTATCACTAAATTATATATTTCTCAAACATGCCATGTGTATATGTGAAATTACACCCCAAAATCCATTCTGCTGCTTCTTCCGAATACGGGGATACCACATTTGTGAAACTTTTTGGTGGTCTAGCCTCCCCGAAAACCTATCACCGCCTTCAGGCTTTCTAAGGGCGTACATTTTTTATTTCACTCCTCACTACCTATCACAGTTTCGGAGGTCATGGAATGCCAAGATAGCACAACACCCCCTCCCCCCCCCAAATGACTCAATTTTGGAAAGTAGAAACTCCAAGCACATTGAGTATTTTGCAGATCTCACTTTTTGTCACAAAGTTTTGAAATTTGAAAAAATAATAAAAAAATAATTATCCTTTGCTTTCTTCATTTTTCAAAATAAATGAGAGCTGCAAAATACTTACCATACCTCTTATCAAATACCTTGAGGTGTCTACTTTCCAAAATGGGGTCATTTGGGGGGCTTTTGTGCTACCTTGACATTTCAGGGCCTTCGAAACTGTGATAGGTAGTGAGGAGTAAAATCACCATTTTACCCCCCTAGAAAGCCTGAAGAGAGAGATTGGTTTTTGGGGTTCTGTATGCGAATAGGCTCCCAAAAATTCTCACACAAGTGGTATCCTGTACTCAAGAGAAGCAGCAGAATGTATTTTGCGGTGTAGTTCCACATATACCCATGGCATGTTCGAGCAGTATATCATTTAGTGACAACTTTGTGTAAAAGAAAAACATTTTTTTGTAATTTTCCCAAAACTTGTGGCAAAATATAAAATATTCCATGGATTCAACATGCCTCTCAGCAAATTGCTTGGGGTGTCTACTTACCAAAATTGGATCATTTGGGGGGGTTGCTATCTGGGCATTTCATGGCCTCCGAAACTGCGATAGGTAGTGTGGAGTGAAAGCATAAGTTTATGCCCTTAGAAATCCTGAAGCCGGTGATTGGTTTTTTGGATCCTGTACGTGGCTAAACTGCCACAAAGTCTCACACATGTGGTATCCCGGTACTCAGGAGAAGCAGCAGAATGTATTTTGAGGTGCAATTCCACATATACCCATGGCATGTGTGAGCAATATATAATTTCAGTGCCAATTTTGTGTAATATTTTTATTTGTCATCTTTCAATCACTTGTGATAAAAAAAATAAAATGTTCCATGGACTCTACATGCTCCTCAACAAATAGCTTGGGGTTTTTACTTTCCAAAATGGGGTCATTTTGGGGGTTTTGAACTGTCCTGACATTTTATGCCCAACATCACCCACTCTTCTAACCTCCTGAACCACCAAGTCTTTTCTGACACTTTTTGTTTACATGAAAAAAAACTTTTTTTTTTATAGAAAATTACTTTAAACCCCCCAAACATTATATATATATTTAAAACCACTTGGCCAGAGGTGGTGCTGTGGTGCTGACAGTCAGTCAGTCTGTGCAGACAGTTAGCGCGAAAGGCAGGAGCTGCAGGGCTGAAGCAGCGCGCGTGGGTGTGTGTGGGCTGAGTTCACCCCCCCCGTGACTGATCAGTGGCGGACCCCCGTGACCGAGCAGTGGCAGAGCGGGAGCGGCGCCCCCCCTTCCGTGACCGAGCAGCGGTGGAGCAGGAGCGGCGGACCCTCCCCCGTGACTGAGCGGCGGCAAAGCGGGAGCAGAGGACCCCTCCCCCCGACTGAGCAGCAGAGGGACCGGGAGGCAGAAAACTGACAGAGGGCAGGTGAGTGTATCTGAGTGAGTGTATCTGTGGACTGGAGGGGGAGGGAGACTGACTGACAGGAGGGACGGCAGCGGGACTGAAGGCACCTATCTTCCTGTAAAGTGTCAGACTTCAAGGGGAGGCTGTGCAGAGTGATACAGGCACAGACAATAAAGACAGACTGACAGTGTGAGTACCTGAGTATCTGTGAGTACCTGAGTATCTGGGAGCATCTGGGAGTACCTGAGTATCTGGGAGCATCTGGGAGTACCTGAGTATCTGAGAGCATCTGGGAGTACCTGAGTATCTGGGAGTACCTGAGTATTCTAGTGTTGTGAGTACCTGAGTGTTCGTGGGTACCTGAGTATTGTGAGTACCTGAGTGTTCATGGGTACCTGGTTATTGTGAGTACCTGAGTGTTCGTGGGTACCTGGGTATTGTGAGTACCTGAGCGTTCGTGGGTACCTGGTTATTGTGAGTACCTGAGCGTTCATGGCTACCTGGGTATTGTAAGTACCGAGCATTCGTGGGTACCTGAGTATCTGGGAGTACCTGAATATTTGTGATTACCTGAGTATTCTGGGAGTACCTAAGTGGCAAAGGCCTCAGTAGTTTAGGAGTACCTGGGTGGTGAGTACCTGGTTATTCTGTGAGAACTTGAGTAGGGAGTACCTGTGAGTATTCTGTGAGTACCTGAGTAGGGAGAACCTGAGTATTCTGTGAGTGCCTGAGTATTCCGTGATCACCTGAGAGGGGAGTACCTGTGTAATAGTGTCAGTACCTGAGCATAGGGTGCGGGTACCTGAGTATTGGGTGAATACCCGAGTAATATAGTGTGAGTACCTGGGTGTTCTGTGAGTACCGGAGTGCGGTGTGAGTACCGAGTGCTGTAAGGACAGGTGTACAGTGAGTATTAGAGGCAGGCAGCCAGCGGTAGTTAATTGGATAGGGCATAATTCCCAGTCCCCACTAAATCAATAGGTACGATGCCCGGCGGGTGTGGAGAAGCGATTCAGTGTACATCTTGTCACATGTATGCGTTCCTTGATCATGCGATTGAGGGCGAATACTTCTGTACAAACTGTAAGAACATTGTTTCCCTGGAAGCCCAGGTTCTGAATCTGAGGAAGCAACTGTCAACACTGAGACGACTCTCCATACTTAAGGAGAGTTGGGATCGTACTCGGCAGGTGCCTGCAGGGGCCAGCACAGAGGCGGGTGGAAAGATACAGGTGCAGGCACCAGAACAGAGTAGTTGGGTGACAGTTAGGAAGGGTAGAAGGGAAAGAGTCAGGGAGGCTGATCCTGGGCTGGAGCATCCCAATATGTACACCCCGTTGTGTGATATTGCAGAAACCAGGGGAGTAACTCCTCCAGCAAGGGTGGGGATGAAGCCAGTGGAAAGGTAAGACAGATTGTGGTGGTAGGGGACTCCATTCTTAGAAACACAGAGAGGCCAATCTGTCACAAAGACCTGAACCACCAAACAGTATGCTGTTTACTGGGCGCTCGGGTTCGGAAAATCACGAATCGGGTGGACAGATTGCTGGGAGGGGCTGGGGAAGACCCGGCTGTCATGGTACATGTTGGCACCAATGACAAAGTTAGAGGTAGGTGGAGTGTCCTAAAAAAAAGATTTCAGGGACCTAGGAGCAAAATTGAGGCTTAGGACCTCCAAGGTAGTATTCTCAGAAATACTACCAGTACCTCGAGCCACACCAGAGAGTCAGCGGGAGATTAGGGAAGTCAACAAGTGGCTGAGGAACTGGTGTAGAAATGAGGATTTCGGGTTCCTGGAGAACCGGGCCGATTTCTCAATCGGTTACGAGCTCTATAGAGAGGATGGGCTGCACCTAAATGGGGAAGGTGCAGACCGGCTGGGAATGAGGATGGCCGAAAAGTTAGAGGGGCTTTTAAACTAGGCAATGTGGGGGAGGGTCCAGACTTAGAAATAGCCAGAGTGGAACGGAGTTCAGGGGGTAGTACTGGAGGGAGGAGTGATAGGCCAAATAAAGATCTTAAATCCGAGGCGAGTAGCGTAACATATCCTATATGTAAAAGAAGATTACCCAGAAGGGGAACTGCAGGTGTCCAGACAAAACTACGTGGCTTGTTCACTAATGCCAGGAGTCTGGCAGACAAGATGGGAGAACTAGAGTTACTACTGTACGAGGAAGAATTAGACATTGTGGGAATTTCGGAGACTTGGTTCAACAGCTCTCAATGATTGGCTGGCTACCATCCAGGGGTATTCCCTATATCGCAGGGACAGGGTGGGCAAAAAAGTGGGAGGGGTATGCCTGTATATAAAAAATTACATAAGAATAAATGTGAGGGATGACATTAGTAGTGGATCTGGGGAGGATGTTGAAGCATTATGGCTAGAGCTACAAAGGGAGGATAGCAGGGAGAAAGTAATACTGGGAATATGCTATAGGCCCCCAAATCAGAGGGAGGAGGGGGAGGCAGACCTCCTATCGCAATTTGGAATAGCAGCTAGGATGTGAAGTGTTATTATAATGGGGGATTTTAATTACCCAGATATTGACTGGGAGGAAGGTACTGCACATTCAGCTAAGGCTCGCCATTTCCTAAATGTCCTGCAGGACAATTTCATGGGTCAAATAGTAAATGCACCAACAAGAGAAAAAGCATTATTAGACCTTCTGATCACTAACAATACAGACCTGATCACAGACGTGGAAGTAAGGGGCAATCTAGGAAATAGCGATCATAGGACAATTAGTTTCATTATAAGATACACAAATAAGAAACATAAGGGGAATACAAATGCGCTGAATTTTAAGAGAGCCAACTTCCATAAACTACACTCCATGCTGGAAGATGTTAGCTGGGATAAAATTCTAGGAACAATGAATGCGGAGGGAAAATGGGAGTGCTTCAAGAACATACTAAACCAAGGTATTAGCCAGTGTATCCCAACGGGAAATACATTTAAAAGAGCTAACCAAAGACCAGGATGGCTTAAAGCCGACATAAAGGCACACATAAAAGCAAAGGAGAAGGCCTTCAAAAAATGCAAGGCTGAGGGAACCATATCAGATTTTCATATTTATAAAACACACAATAAGGAATGCAAAGGTGCAATCAGAGCAGCTAAGACACATAGCAGAGGAAAGTAAAAGGAATCCCAAGAAATTCTTTAAATATATAAACAGTAAGAGAGGGAGGTCAGATAATATTGGCCCCATAAAGAATGATGAGGGTAAACTGGTTGCAAAGGATGGAGAAATGGCAAAGGTGTTAAACTAATTTTTCTCCTCAGTATTCACGAAGGAAACAGTTGGCACAATTATTCAGAACTACAATGCTGATCCTCACGGCACGTCATGGGAAGTACCCTCATGGCTAACTGAGGATAAAATCAGGAATGGGCTTGAAAAACACTAATAAGTCACCGGGACCAGATGGCTTACACCCGTTGGTCCTTAAGGAACTTAGCCAAGTTATTGCCAGACTATTGTACCTAATCTTTAAGAGCAGTTTTCTGACTGGTATGATACCAGCTGATTGGAAGAAAGCCAATGTAGTACCAATATATAAAAAAGGACCAAGATATATCCCTGGGAACTACAGACCAGTTAGCTTAACATCAATAATTGGCAAGCTCTTGGAGGGAATAATAAGGGATTACATACAAGATTATTGTAACAAGAACAGTATCATTGGTGGTAATCAGCATAGGTTCAAGAAGGATCGTTCTTGCCAAACCAATCTATTAACCTTCTATGAGGAGGTGAGCTGTCATCTAGATAAGGGAAGGCCTGTGGACGTGGTATATCTGGATTTTGCGAAGGCATTTGATACAGTTCCCCATAAACGTTTACTGCACAAACTAAGGTCCTTCAACATGGATCAAAGGGTGAGCACCTGGATTGAAAATTGGCTACAAGGGCGAGTCCAGAGGGTGGTGATAAATGGGGAGTACTCAGAATGGTCTGGTGTAGAAAGTGGAGTTCCCCAAGGTTCTGTCCGGGGACCAATCCTATTCAATTTATTTATAAACGACTTGGAGGACGGGGTGAAGAGCTCAATCTCAATATTTGCGGATGATACCAAGCTAAGCAGAGCAATAAACTCTCCACAGGATGTGGAAACCTTGCAAGAAGATCTGAATAAATGAATGGGGTGGGCAGACAAGTGGCAGATGAGATTTAATGTAGAAAAATGTAAGATAATGCATTTGGGTACCAAGAACAAAAAAGCAAACTACTCACTAGGGGGAGAGCCTCTGGGGGAATCTAGAATGGAAAAAGACCTAGGGGTCCTGGTGGAGAACAGGCTCAGCAGTGGCATGCAATGCCAAGCTGCTGCAAACAAAGCTAACAAAGTGTTGGCATGCATCAGGAAAGGGATCAACTCCAGGGATAAATCAATAATTTTACCACTATACAAGTCTCTGGTGAGGCCGCACCTGGAGTATGCCATCCAGTTCTGGGCACCAGTCCTCAGGAAGGATGTCCTGGTATTGGAAAGGGTACAGAGAAGGGCCACAAAGCTTATTAAGGGATTGGAGGACCTAAGTTATGAGGAAAGATTACAAACACTGAACTTGTTCTCTCTGGAGAAGAGACGCTTGAGAGGGGATATGATTTCAATGTACAAATACTATTCTGGTGACCCCACAGTAGGTACAAAACTTTTCCGTGCAAGGGAGCACACAAAGACACGTGGCCATTCACTAAAAATGGAAGAAAGGCGGTTTAACCTTAAAAAGCGTAGAGGGTTCTTTACGGTAAGGGCAGTGAGGATGGGGAATTCTCTTCCACAAGCAGTAGTCTCTGTTGGGAGTCTAGATAATTTCAAACAACTATTAGATGCACACCTAAGGGACCACCACATTGAGGGGTATACAATTTAACTGATATTAAAAACACACACATAGGTTGGACTTGATGGACTTGTGTCTTTTTTCAACCTCGTTTACTATGTTACTATGTAAACCAGAGGCCCCACAGATTAAAATGGTGGGTGTTGCAATTTTTTTTTCACAAAATATTTGTGCAGCGATTTTTCAAATGCAATTTTTGGGAACAAAAAAACACTTTCCTGGTGCATCATGGCAGCATACACATGGGTTGTGGCTCCGCCCCCACAACATGATAGGACTGGTTAACTATAAATCAAAGACAGACCCGGCTCACAGCATTCTCCTTTTTTTCCTCACCTGATCAGGACTGGAGTCGCTAGGTATCCCTTACCGCTTGTCGCCCCAGCCAAGTTCAGCCTCTCTTGGTTGGAAGTCCTTCCTGTACAGTCTCTAAATGAGCTATATGGTTGGAGCCCCATTCTGGTGGTCTGGGGGGCATATTTCAGCTTCTCCTGGGTGGATGTCATTCCTGTACAGTCTCTAAATGAGCTATATGGTTGGAACCCTGGGTGGATGTCCTTCCTGTACAGTCTCTAAATTAGCTATATGGTTGGAGCCCGATGCTGGTGGTGCAGGCCTCTCAAAGAAAGCTTTAAACGAGCTTTGACGTAAGTGACAGCGTTTCCCTTTTCTTTCCATATGCTTTTAACTTCTTTTCTCTGTTTTGTGGGCATTTGCCATTTCTAAGATGGCTGCAGCAGTGCAAGTTCACTCTCAGCATGAGAGGCAGGAAGTGATGCGGTCTCTGTGACCAGTTTCCTGGCTAGAACTTCACCAAGATGATGATCTGAGCATGCTCAGGCACTGATCTCACTAATGGCAAAATGTGACAGTTTTAAATGGTTTTATGACATTTTTGGGCAACACATGGTGGAGCTCTCACTCGTGCATGCTGGATACTTATGTGCTCATTGCAGGTATGTTTTCCCTTTGTATGGTATTCATCTGGACTTTTCCTATCTCTTTCTCAGTATTGTTCTGGGATCAGTGTACTCTTTATGGCATTCACCTGGGCTCTTCCTATCCCCTTCTCAATGCTCGCTCTGGGATCACTGTGCTATGCTGTTTTTAAATTTAAGTCTGCTGCTTGCTCTGTTTCTATGGGGAATGCTGTCCAGTCAGACCACCCATTGCTTTTAAGGTAAAGGGATTAGGTAAGTAGTGAAGACTGAGAAAAAGA
>BLSH010050335.1:304781-319501 GCA_018402905.1 Glandirana rugosa
CTAGACTGACGTGATCCCTGGCCCTATAGGAGTAGGCAATGGTTTTGGAACAAGAATCTGTCCCTCTAAGCGGAAGCCTCTACCTAGTGCAGTCAGATCACTCAAAGCAGCAGTATGTGAAATCTCAATCTGATCGTTGTGTACGATCCCACAATCTGATCGTTGTGTACGAACGTTTCGTTAGACAGAGTTTAATCTGCAATCTCCAACTCTAAGCAGCAGTATTTGAAATCTCAAATTCCCCTAACAATCTGATCCTTGAGCACGATCGTGGCGATCGTTGTTTTATGCAGAGTTTGATCTGCAACTCAAAGCAGCGGTATTTGAAATCTCAAATTCCTCCAACAATCTGATCGTTGAGCACGATCGTAGTGATCGTTGTTTTATGCAGAGTTTGATCTGCAACTCAAAGCAGCGGTATGTGAAATCTCTAATTTCTGCTATCTGTCCTCAGAGCAACAGCACAGACAGCAGTAGTAAAGTAATCTATCTCAGGATGCAGGATCAGATCTTAAAATGTCTTAAAACGTCTCTATTCTCTCCCTCACGCCATCAGCTTCCTTTCCCTACACTAACCCAAGAGCATGTGACTGCAGCACTACGTGACTCCAGCTTATAAAGAGGCTGGGTCACATGATGCACTGGCCAATCACAGCCATGCCATTAGTAGGCATGGCTGTGAAGGCTTCTAAGGGCAAACCAGTGAAACGCTTGATGATTGGCTGCCCTGCAGCTTCTCAACACGTGGAGTAAAATAGCAGAACCCCGGACCGAACCCGAACGATTGTTGAAATGTCCGGGTCCGTGCCCCGGACACCCGAAAGTTCGGTACGGACCCGAACGTTACAGTCCGGGTTCGCTCAACACTAGATATTTCGTTAAACTGACAGTAACATACACAAAACTATATGGTGTTAAACTGGCAGTAAAGCACACAGAAGCAAATGGGGTTAAACTGGCAATTAATCACAAAGAACTTCATGGCATTAAACTGGCAGTAGATAACACAGAACTATATGGCATTTAATTGGTAATAATGCACAAACTGGCAGCAAAGCACACAGAACTATATGGCATTATTCTGGCAGTAACGCACACAGAACTATATGGCGTTAAACTGGCAGTAACGCACAAAACTAAATGGCGTTAAACTGATAGCAACGTACACAAAACTATATGGTGTAAAACTGTCAGTAATGCACACAGAAGTAAATGGGGTTAAACTGGTAATTAATCACGCAGAACCATATGCCGTTAAACTGGCAGTAACGCGCACAGAACTATATGGCATTAAACTGGCAGCAACACACACAGAACTATATGGCGTTAATCTTGCACTAACACACAAAATTATATGGCGATAAACTGGAAGTAACGCCCACAGAACTATATGGTATTAAACTAGCATTAACACACAAAACTATATGGCGTTAAACTGGCATTAACACACAAAACCATATTGATTTAAATTGTCATTAACGCACACAAAACTACATGGTGTTAAACTGGCGGTAACGCACACAGAAGTAAATGACGTTAAACTGGCAGTATTCACACAGAACTATATGGCGTTAAACTGGCAGTAACACATACAGAACTATATAGCGTTAAACGTGTAGTAAAGCACAAAACTATATGGTGTTAAGCTGGCAGTAATGCACACAGAACTGTATTGTGTTAAATTGGCATTAATGCACAAACTATATGGTGTTAAACTGGCATTAACGCACACAGAAATAAATGTCTTTATTCTGGCAGTAAAGCACACAGAACTATATGGCATTAAAATGGAATTAATGCACACAGAACTATTTGGCGTTAAACTTGCAGTAACGCACACAAAACTATATGGTGTTAAACTGGCAGTAACACATACAGAAAAATATGACATTAAACTGGCAATAATGCACATAGAACTATATGGCATGAAAATGGCAGTAACGCACACAGAACTATATTGCGTTAAATTGGCAGCAATGCACACAAAACTACATGGCGTTGAACTGGCAGTAATGCATACAGAACTATATAGCATTAAACTGGCAGTAACACACACAGAAGTAAAGGAGTTAAAATGGCAGTATTTCTCAAACTATATGCTGTTAAATTAGCAGTAAAGCATACAGAACTATATGGCGTTAAACTGGCAGTAACGCACTGAACTATATGGCATTAAACTGGCAGCAACACACACAGAACTCAATAGCATTAATCTTGCAGTAACGCACAAAATTATATGGCGATAAACTGGCAGTAGCGCACCTAGAACTATATAGCATTAAACTTGCATTCACGCTCAAAACTATATGGCGTTAAACTGTCAGTAACACACAAAACTATATCGAGTTAAATTGGCAGGAATACACAGAAAACTATATGGTGTTAAACTGGCAGCAACGCACACAGAAGTAAACAGCGTTAAACTGACAGTATTCACACAGAACTATATGGCGTTAAACTGGCAGTAACACACACAGAACTATATAGTATTAAACTTGTAGTAAAACACAAAATATATGGCTTAAACTGGCAGTAATGCACACAGAACTATATGGCGTTAAACTGGCAGTAACTCACACAGAACTATATTGTGTAAAATTGGCAGCAATGCACACAAATCGATATGGCGTTAAACTTGCAGTAACACACACAGAACTATATGGCATTAAACTTATAGTAAAGCACAAAACTATATGGCGTTAAACTGGCAGTAACGCACACAGAAATATATGCCATTAAACTGGAAGTAACACACACAGAATTAAATGGGGTTAAACTGGCAATTAATCACACAGAACTTCATGGCATTAAACTGGCAGTAGCTAACACAGAACTATATGGCATTTAACTGGCAGTAATGCACACAGAACTATAGGGCGTTAAACTTGCAGCAATGCACAAAACTATATGGTGATAAACTGGCAGTAATGCACACAGAACTATATGGCATTAAACTTACAGTAGCGCACACAGAACTATATGGCGTTAAACTGGCAGTAAAGCACACAGAACTATATGGCATTAATCTGGCAGTAAAGCATACAGAACTATATGGCATTAGACTTGCAGTAACACACACAGAACTATATGGCATTAAACTGGCAGTAACACACAAAACTATATGGCGTTAAACTGATAGTAACGTACACAAAACTATATGGTGTAAAACTGTCAGTAACGCACACAGAAGTAAATGGGGTTAAACTGGTAATTAATCACACAGAATTATATGGCATTAAACTGGCAGCAACACACACAAAACTATATGGAGTTAATCTTGCAGTAATGCACAAAATTATATGGCGATAAACTGTAAATAACGCACACAGAACTATATGGCATTAAACTAGCATTAACGCACAAAACTATATGGCGTTAAACTGGCATTAACGCACAAAACTATATTGATTTAAATTGGCAGGAACGTACACAAAACTATATGGTGTTAAACTGGCAGTAACACGTACAGAAAAATATGATGTATAACTGGCAATAATGCACACAGAACTATATGGCATGAAAATGGCAGTAACGCACACAGAACTATATCGCGTTAAATTGACAGCAATGCACACAAAAAGATATGATGTTAAACTGTCAGTAATGCATACAGAACTATATGGCGTTAAACTGGCAGTATTTCTCAAACTAAATGCTGTTAAATTAGCGGTAACGCATACAGAACTATATGGCGTTAAACTGGCAGTAACGCACAGAACTATATGGCATTAAACTGGCAGCAACACACACAGAACTATATGGCGTTAATCTTGCAGTAACGCCCAAAATTATATGGCGATAAACTGGCAGTAACGCACACAGAACTATATGGCATTAAACTTGCGTTCACGCACAAAACTATATGGTATTAAACTGTCAGTAACACACAAAACTATATCAAGTTAAATTGGCAGGAATACACAGAAAACTATATGGTGTTAAACTGGCAGTAATGCACACGGAACTGTATGGCATTAAACTGGCAGTAAAGCACACATAACTATATGGCGTTAAACTGGCAGTAACGCACAAAACTATATGTCGATAAACTGGCAGTAACACACACAAAACTATATGGCGTTTAACTTACAGTAGCGCACACAGAACTATATGGCGTTAAACTGGCAGTAAAGCACACAGAACTATATGGCATTAATCTGGCAGTAAAGCACACAGAACTATATGGCATGAAACTTGCAGTAACACACACAGAACTATATGGTGTTAAACTGGCAGTAACGTAAAAAACTATATGGCGTTAAACTGATAGTAATGTTCACAAAACTATATGGTGTAAAACTGGCAGTAACGCACACAGAAGTAAATGGGGTTAAACTAGTAACTAATCACACAGAACTATATGGCATTAAACTGGCAGCAACGCACAAAGAACTATGCGGCGTTAAACTGGCAGTAATGCACACATAACTATATGGCGTTAAACTGGCAGTAAATCACACAGAAATAAATGGTGTTAATATGGCAGTAAAGCACAGAGAACCATATGGCGTTAAACAAGCAGTAACTCACACAGAACTATATAGCGTTAACTGGCAGTAACGCACACAGAACTATATTGCATTAAACCGGCAGTAATGCACACAGAAGTAAAGCAGTTAAACTGGCAGTTTCTCATATGCTGTTCAATTGGCAGTAACGCACAAAACTATATGGCAATAAACTGGCAGTAACACACACAGAACTATATGGGGTTAAACTTACAGTAGCACATGCAGAACTATATGGCGTTAAACTGGCAGTAAAGCACACAGAACTATATGGCATTAATCTGCAAGTAAAGCACACAGAAATATATGGCATTAAACTTGCAGTGATGCACACAGAACTATATGGCGTTAAATTTTGCAGTAAGGCACACAGGACTATATGGCATTAAACTGGCAGTAACGTACACAAAACTATATGGTGTAAAACTGCCAGTAATGCACACAGAACTATATGGCATTAAACTGGCAGAAATGCAGACAGAACTATATGACGTTAAAATGGCAGTAACTCACACAGAAATAAATGGCGTTAATCTGGCAGTAAAGCACACAGCAGTAAAGCACACAGAACTATATGACATTGAACTGGCAGTAACACACACAGAGCTATATGGCGTTAAACTTGCAGTAACGCACACAAAACTATATGGTGTTAAACTGGCAGTAACACATAAAGCAGAATATGACGTTAAACTGGCAGTAATGCACACAGAACTATATGGCATGAAACTCTCAGTAACGCACACAGAACTATATCATGTTAAATTGGCAGCAATGCACACAAAACAATATGGCTTTAAAATGGCAGTAATGCAAACAGAACTATATGGCATTAAATTGGCAGTAAGTAAATTAGTTAAACTGGCAGTATTTCTCAAACTATATGCTGTTAAATTGGCAGTAACACATACAGAACTATATGGCGTTAAACTGGCAGTAACGCACAAAACTATATGGCATTAAACTGGCAACCTTGAGAAGAATAAAAAGCAACTCCTGCGCTCGGATACATCAACCAAAGGGCAAAAAATTACCATGAATAAACTCTTTATTGGCGTAACGTTCCCTCAGCACTTGGTAGTCTTGTTGCCCTCCTCAGGACCATGGGAATCCAAAAAGAACTGAAGAAAAACACAAAAGAGAGAGGGGCGCACCGACCTAGTGCAATACCATAAGACCATTTATTAAAATTAACAAGACATAAAATATACTCAGAGGCTCTGAGGAAGAGGGTTCACCCAGGAAACGCGTTAGCCATGTGTATGATGCCATCTGGATCCCCTGCTGAGGTGAGTAACGCACACAGAACTATTTGGCGTTAAA
The DNA here is from genome assembly GCA_018402905.1 of Glandirana rugosa. Classification (NCBI taxonomy): domain Eukaryota; kingdom Metazoa; phylum Chordata; class Amphibia; order Anura; family Ranidae; genus Glandirana; species Glandirana rugosa. The sequence continues at coordinate 310,613 of BLSH010050335.1, forward strand.
CTGGCAGTAATGCACACAGAGCTATTTTGCATGAAACTGGCAGTAATGCACACAGAACTATATGGCGTTAAACTGGCAGTAACGCTCACAGAACTATATGGTATTAAACTGTCAGAAACACACACAGAACTATATGGCGTTAAACTTTCAGTAACGCACACAGAACTATATGAAATTAAACTGACAGTAAAGCACACAGAAGTAAAGGCGTTAAACTGGCTGTAATGCACAAAACTATATGGCGTTAAACTGGCAGTAATGCAAACAGAACTATATGGCGTTAAACTGGCAGTAATGCACACAGTACTATATGGCTTTAAACTTGCAGTAACGCACACAAGACTAAATGCGTTCAACTGACAGTAGCGCACACAAAACTATATGGCGTTAAACTGGCAGAAACGCACACAGAACTATATGGTGTTAAACTGGCAGTAATCCACACAGAACTATAAGGCGTTAAACGTGCAGTAACACACAAAATTATATGGCAACAAACTGGCAGTAATGCACACAAATCTATATGGCATTAAACTGGTAGTAACACACACAGAACTATATGGCATTAAACTTGCACTAACGCACAAAACTATATGGCAATATTCTGGCAGTAATGCAAAAAAAACTAAATTGGAATAAACTGGCAGTAACGCATACAGAACTATATGACATTACACTGACAGTAACGCACACAGAACTATATGGCATTAAACTGGCAGTAACCCACACAGAACTGTATGGCTTTAAACTGGCAGTACACACAGAACTATATGGCGTTAAACTTGCAGTAACGCACAAAACTATATGGCGTTAAACTGGCAGTAACGCACACAGGACTATATGGCGTTAAACTGGCAGTAACACACACGGAACTATAGATCATTAAACTGGCAGTAACGCACACAGAAGGAAGTGCATTTAGATGGCAGTATTTCACAGAACTATATGCTGTTAAACTGGCAGTAACACACACAGAATGATATGGTGTTAAAGTGGACATAACACACACAAAAATATATGGCATTAAACTGGCAGTAGAGCACTCAGAACTATATGGCGTTAAACTGGCAGTAATGCACACAGAACTATATGGCATGAAAGTGGCAGTAGCGCACACAGAACTATATGGCGTTAAACTGGCAGTAACGCAAACAGAACAATAAGGCATTAAGCTGGCAGTAACGCTCACAGAACTATATGGTATTAACTGGCAGTAATGCACACAGTATTATATGGCGTTAAACTTGCAGTAACGCACACAAGACTATATGGCATTAAACTGACAGTAGCACACACAAAACTATATGGAGTTAAATGGCAGAAACGCACACAGAACTATATGGCGCTAAACTGGCAGTAATGCACAAAATTTTATGGCGACAAACTGGCAGTAATGCACACAAATCTATATGGCATTAAAGTGACAGTAACACACACAGAACTTTACGGCATTAAACTTGCAGTAATGCACAAAACTATATGGCGATATACTGGCAGTAACGCACAAAAAACGACATGGCGTTAAACTGACAGTAATGCACACAGAACTATATGGCATTAAACTGACAGTAATGCACACAGAAGTAAAGGTGTTAAACTGGCTGTAATGCACAAAACTATATGGCGTTAAACTGGAAGTAACGCTCACAGAACTATGTGGCGTGAAACTGGCAGTATCGCACACAAAACTATATGGCATTAAACTGGCAGTAATGCACACAAATCTATTTGGCATTAAACTGGCAGTAACACAAACAGAAGAACTATATGGAATTAAACCTGCAGTAACGCACAAAACTATATGGTGATATACTGGCAGTAACGCACAAAAAACTACATGGCGTTAAACTGACAGTAACGCACACAGAACTATATGGCATTAAACTGACAGTAATGCACACAGAAGTAAAGGTGTTAAACTGGCTGTAATGCACAAAACTATATGGCGTTAAACTGACAGTAACGTACACAGAACTATATGGCATTAAACTGGCAGTTTTGCACACAGAAGAAAATGGCTTTAAACTTGCAGTAATGCACAAAACTATATGGCGATAAACTGGCAGTAATGCACACAAAACTATATGACGATAAAATGACAGTAACGCACACAAAACTATATGGCGCTAAACTGGCTGTAACGCACACAGAACTATATGACATTAAACTGACAGTAACGCACACAGAAGTAAAGGCGTTAAACTGGCTGTAATGCACAAAACTATATGGTGTTAAACTGGCAGTAACGCACACAGAACTATATGGCATTAAACTGGCAGTAACTCACACAGAAATAAATGGCGTTTAACTGGCGGTAACGCACACAGAACTATATGGCATTATACTGGCTGTAACGCACACAGAACAAAATGGCATTAAACTTGCAGTAACCCACACAAAACTGTATGGCATTACACTGGCAGTAACGCACACAGAACTAAATGGCATTAAACTTGCAGTAACCCACACAGAACTGTATGGCATTACACTGGCAGTAACGCACACAGAACTATATGGCGTTACACTTGCACTAACGCAAAAAATTATATGGTGTTAGACTGGCAGTAACGCACACAGGACTATATGGCGTTAAACTGGCAGTAACACAAACAGAACTATAGATCATTAAACTGGCAGTAACGCACACAGAAGTAAGTGCATTTAGCTGACAGTAATTCACAGAACTATATGGCGTTAAACTGGCAGTAACACATACAGAATGGTATGGCGTTAAACTGGCCATAACGCACACAAAAATATATGGCATTAAACTGGCAGAAAAGCACTCAGAACTATATGGCGTTAAACTGGCAGTAATGCTCACAGAACTATATGGCATTAAACTGGCAGTATTTCACACAGAAGTAAATGGTGTTAAACTGGCAGTAATGCACATAAAACTATACAGTGTTAAACTGGCAGTAAAGCACATAGAACTATATGGACTGAAACTGTCAGTAAAGCACACAGAAATATATGTCGTTAAACAGGCAGTAACGCACACAGAACTATATGGCATTAAACTGGCAGTAACGCACACAGAAGTAAAGGAAATAAACTGGCAGTAATGCACAAACTATATGGCGTTAAACTGGCAGTAACGCACACAAAACGATATGGCGTTAAACTAGCAGAAACGCACACAGAACTATATGGCATTAAACTGGCAGTAATGCACACAGAACTATATAGAGTTAAACTGGCAGTAACATACACAGAACTATATGGCATTAAAATGGCAGTAATGCACACAAAAGTAAATGGCTTTAAACTTGCAGTAACGCAGAAAACCATATGGCGATAAACTGGCAGTAACACACACAAAACTATATTATGATAAAATAGCAGTAATGCACACAAAACTATATGGCATGAAACTGGCATTAACACAAACAGAACTATATCGTGTTAAACTGCAGTAACGCCCACAGAACTATAAGGCATTAAACTGGCAGTAACGCTCACAGAACTATATGGTATTAAACTGGCAGTAACACAAACAGAAGAATATGGAATTAAACCTGCAGTAATGCACAAAACTATATGGCGATATACTGGCAGTAACGCACAAAAAACTACATGGCATTAAACTGACAGTAATGCACACAGAAGTAAAGGTGTTAAACTGGCTGTAATGCACAAAACTATATGGCAATAAACTGGAAGTAACGCTCACAGAACTATATGGCGTGAAACTGGCAGTATCGCACACAAAACTATATGGCGTTAAACTGACAGTAACGTACACAGAACTATATGGCATTTAACTGGCAGTTTTGCACACAGAAGTAAATGGCTTTAAACTTGCAGTAATGCACAGAACTATATGGCGATAAACTGGCAGTAATGCACACAAAACTATATGACGATAAAATGACAGTAACGCACACAAAACTATATGGTGTTAAACTGGCAGTAACGCACACAGAACTATATGGCGTTAAACTGGCATTAATGCACACAGAACTTTATGGCATGAAAGTGGCAGTAACGCACACAGAACTATATGGCGTTAAACTGTCAGTAATGCGAACAGAACAATAAGGCATTAAGCTGGCAGTAAAGCTCACAGAACTATATGGAATTAAACTGGCAGAAACACACACAGAACTATATGGTGTTAAACTTGCAGTAACGCAGAAAACTATATGGCCTTAAACTGGCAGTAACGCACACAGAACTATATGGCGTTAAACTGGCAGGAACGCACACAGAACTATATGGAATTAAACTGACAGTAAAGCACACAGAAGTAAAGGCGTTAAACTTGCACACAGTACTATATAGCTTTGAACTTGCAGTAACGCACACAAGACTATATGGCATTAAACTGACAGTGGTGTACACAAAACTATATGGCGTTAAACTGGCAGAAGTGCACACAGATCTATATGGCGTTAAACTGGCAGTAATGCACACAGAACTATATGGCGTTAAACTTGTAGTAACGCACAATATTATATGGCGACAAACTGGCAGAAACGCACACAAATCTATATTCCATTAAACTGACAGTAACGTACACAGAACAATATGGCATTAAACTGGCAGTTTTGCACACAGAAGTAAATGGCTTTAAACTTGCAGTAATGCACAAAATTATATGGTGATAAACTGGCAGTAATGCACACAAAACTATATGACGATAAAATGACAGTAACGCACACAAAACTATATGGTGTTAAACTGGCAGTAACGCACACAGAACTATATGGTGTTAAACTGGCAGTAACACACACAGAACTATATGGAATTAAACTGACAGTAAAGCACACAGAAGTAAAGGCGTTAAACTTGCACACAGTACCCTATGGCTTTGAACTTGCAGTAACGCACACAAGACTATATGGCGCTAAACTGACAGTGGTGTACACAAAACTATATGGCGTTAAACTGGCAGTAATGCACACAGAACTATATGGCGTTAAACTTGCAGTAACGCACAATATTATATGGTGACAAACTGGCAGAAACGCACACAAATCTATATTCCATTAAACTGACAGTAACACACACACAACTATATGGCATTAAACTTGCAGTTTTGCACACAGAAGTAAATGGCTTTAAACTTACAGTAATGCACAAAATTATATGGTGATAAACTGGCAGTAATGCACACAAAACTATATGACGATAAAATGACAGTAACGCACACAAAACTATATGGTGTTAAACTGGCAGTAACGCACACAGAACTATATGGTGTTAAACTGGCAGTAATGCACACAGAACTATATGGAATTAAACTGACAGTAAAGCACACAGAAGTAAAGGCGTTAAACTTGCACACAGTACTATATGGCTATGAACTTGCAGTAACGCACACAAGACTATATGGCGCTAAACTGACAGTGGTGTACACAAAACTATATGGCGTTAAACTGGCAGTAATGCACACAGAACTATATGGCGTTAAACTTGCAGTAACGCACAATATTATATGGCGATAAACTGGCAGAAACGCACACAAATCTATATTCCATTAAACTGACAGTAACACACACACAACTATATGGCATTAAACTTGCAGTATCGCAGAAAACTATATGGTGTTAAACTGGCAGTAATGCACAAAAAAACATATGGTGTTAAACTGGCAGTAACGCACACAAAACTATATGACATTAAACTGACAGTAATGCACGCAGAAGTAAAGGCGTTAAACTGGCTGTAATGCACAAATCTATTTGGTGTTAAACTGGCAATAACGCACACAGAACTATATGGCGTTAAACTGGCTGTAACGCACACAGAACTATATGGCGTAAAACTTGCAGTAACGTACAAAACGATATGGCGTTAAACTGGCAGTAACGCACACAGGACTATATGGTGTTAAACTGGCAGTAACACACACAGAACTATATATAAATAAAATGGCAGTAACGCACTAAGATGTAAGTGCGTTTAGCTGGCAGTAATTCACAGAACTATATGGTGTTAAACTGGCAGTAACACACACAGAATGATATGGCGTTAAACTGGCTGTAACTCACACAAAAATATATGGCATTAAACTGGCAGAAAATAACTTAGAACTATATGGCATTAAACTGACAGTAATGCTCACAGAACTATATGGCATTAAACTGGCAGTAAATCACACAGAAGTAAATGGTGTTAAACTGGCAATAACGTACACAGAACTATATAGCGTTAAACTGGCAGTAACGCACACAGAACTATATGGCATGAAACTGGCAGTAAAGCACACAGAAATATATGGCGTTAATCAGGAAGTAACTCACACATAACTATATGGCGTTAAACTGGCAGTAACGCACACAAAACGATATGGCGTTAAACTAGCAGAAACGCACACAGAACTATATGGCATTAAATTGCCAGTAATGCACACAGAACTATGTAGCGTTAAGCTGGCAGTAACGTACTCAGAACTAAATGGCATTAAACTGGCAGTAATGAACACAGAAGTAAATGGCTTTAAACTTGCAGTAACGCAGAAAACTATATGGCGATTAACTGGCAGTAACACACACAAAACTATATCATGATAAACTGGCAGTAAAGCACACAAAACAATATGGTATTAAAATGGAAGTAACACACACAGAACTATATGGCGTTAAAATGGCAATAATCCACACAGAACTATATGGCATGAAACTGGCATTAACGCACACACCAAACTATATGGTGTTAAACTGGCAGTAACACAAACAGAACTATAAGGCATTAAACTGGTAGTAACGCTCATAGAACTATATGGTTTTTAACTGGCAGTAACACACACAGAAGAACTATATGGAATTAATCTTGCAGAAACGCACAAAACTATATGACGATATATTGGCAGTAATGCTCAAAAAACTACATGGCGTTAAACTGGCAGTAACGCAAACCAAACTGTATGGCATTAAACTGACAGTAATGCACACAGAAGTAGAGCTGTTAAACTTGCTGTAATGCACAAAACTATATGGCATTAAACTGGCAGTAACGCATACAAAACTATATGGCAGTAAACTGGCAGTATTGCACACAAAACTATATGGCGTTCAACTGACAGTAACGTACACAGAACTATATGGCATTAAACTGGGAGTAATGCACACAGAAGTAAATGGCATTAAAATTGCAGTAATGCACAGAACTATATGGCGATAAACTGGCAGTAATGCACACAAAACTATATGACGATAAAATGACAGTAACGCACACAAAACTATATGGTGTTAAACTGGCAGTAACACACACAGAACTATATGGCGTTAAAATGGCAATAATCCACACAGAACTATATGGCATGAAACTGGCATTAATGCACACACCAAACTATATGGTGTTAAACTGGCAGTAACACAAACAGAACTATAAGGCATTAAACTGGTAGTAACGCTCATAGAACTATATGGTATTTAACTGGCAGTAACACACACAGAAGAACTATATGGAATTAATCTTGCAGAAATGCACAAAACTATATGACGATATATTGGCAGTAATGCTCAAAAAACTACATGGCGTTAAACTGGCAGTAATGCAAACCAAACTGTATGGCATTAAACTGACAGTAATGCACACAGAAGTAGAGCTGTTAAACTTGCTGTAATGCACAAAACTATATGGCATTAAACTGGCAGTAACGCATACAAAACTATATGGCAGTAAACTGGCAGTATTGCACACAAAACTATATGGCGTTCAACTGACAGTAACGTACACAGAACTATATGGCATTAAACTGGGAGTAATGCACACAGAAGTAAATGGCATTAAAATTGCAGTAACGCACAAAACTATATGGCGATAAACTGGCAGTAAAGCACACAAAACTATATGACGATAATATGGCAGTAACGCACACAAAACTATATGGTGTTAAACTGGCAATAACACACACAAAACTATATGGCGTTAAACAGGCAGTAACGCACACAGAACTATATGGCATTAAACTGGCAGTAACGCACACAGAAGTAAAGGAAATAAACTGGCAGTAATGCACAAACTATATGGCGTTAAACTGGCGGTAACGCACACAAAACGATATGGCGTTAAACTAGCAGAAACGCACACAGAACTATATGGCATTAAACTGGCAGTAATGCACACAGAACTATATAGACTTAAACTGGCAGTAGAATACACAGAACTATATGGCATTAAAATGGCAGTAATGCACACAAAAGTAAATGGCTTTAAACTTGCAGTAACGCAGAACACCATATGGCGATAAACTGGCAGTAACACACACAAAACTATATGATGATAAACTAGCAGTAATGCACACAAAACTATATGGCATGAAACTGGCATTAACACAAACAGAACTATATCGTGTTAAACTGCAGTAACGCCCACAGAACTATAAGGCATTAAACTGGCAGTAACGCTCACAGAACTATATGGTATTAAACTGGCAGTAACACAAACAGAAGAATATGGAATTAAACCTGCAGTAATGAACAAAACTATATGGCGATATACTGGCAGTAACGCACAAAAAACTACATGGCATTAAACTGACAGTAATGCACACAGAAGTAAAGGTGTTAATCTGGCTGTAATGCACAAAACTATATGGCGTTAAACTGGAAGTAACGCTCACAGAACTATATGGCGTGAAACTGGCAGTATCGCACACAAAACTATATGGCGTTAAACTGACAGTAACGTACACAGAACTATATGGCATTTAACTGGCAGTTTTGCACACAGAAGTAAATGGCTTTAAACTTGCAGTAATGCACAGAACTATATGGCGATAAACTGGCAGTAATGCACACAAAACTATATGACGATAAAATGACAGTAACGCACACAAAACTATATGGTGTTAAACTGGCAGTAACACACACAGAACTATATGGCGTTAAAATGGCAATAATCCACACAGAACTATATGGCATGAAACTGGCATTA
>BLSH010050335.1:340322-353254 GCA_018402905.1 Glandirana rugosa
GGTATATCAAGACACACGCAATGAAGGTCAAATTATGGTATATCAAGTCACACGAAATGACGGTGAAATTGGGGTAAATGAAAACACACGCAATGACGGTCAAATTACGGTATATCAAAATACACGCAATGACGGTCAAATAGCGGTATATCTAAACACGTAATGACGTTCAAATTGCGGTATATCAAGACACACGCAATGACGGTCAAATTGCGGTAAATAAAGACACACTCAATGACGGTCAAATTGCAGTATATCATGACACACGTAGTGACTGTCAAATTACGTTATATGTGACACACGTCTTTATAATCCGTTTACTCATAAAACTGTTGTAGTAGGAGAAATACGTACAACAGCACATCACCTAATATGCTTAATTGGTAGTAGGCTTTCGAGCCTATACAGCTTGGAGTAAGACAACATGCATAAAGAGGATGATGTTGTCAAAATACTCATTTGCCTAATATTTCTGCACACAGTGTATATTGCATTAAACTGTCAGTGATGCACACAGTACTATATGACGTTAAACTGGCAGTAACTCACACAGAAATAAATGGCGTTAAACTGGCAGTAACGCACACAGAACTATATGGCGTTAAACTTGCAGTAATGCACAAATCTATATGGCGATAAACTGGCAGTAACGCACATAAAACTATATGGCATTAAACTGGCAGTAACGCACACAAAAGTAAATGGGGTTAAAGTGGCAGTAAAGCACACTGAACTATATGGTATTAAACTGGAAGTAACGCACACAGAACTATATGGCGTTAAACTTGAAGTAACGCACAAACTATATGGTGTTAAACTGGCAGTAACGCACAAAATGATATGGAGTTAAATTGGCAGGAATGCACAAAAACGATATGGCGTTAAACTGGCAGTAAAGCACACAGAACTATATCGCATTAAAATGGTAGTTACGCACACAATGAAAATGGTTGACGGCAACAAAGTGGCTCGATATCGCAAACCGCCGTCATACGACGGCAGCTGCGAGATCGCGCTCACTGTGTTCGGGGAGGGACAGGGAGCGGGTGCGGCTGACTCGATCACCGCCGACTGCCCCCCCCGGAGTGAAAGAATGGAGGTCTGTGTAAGTAAACACGGACCTCCGTTCTGTGAGAGGGGGAAGGGCTGTAATCACAGCCTTCCTCTACATGGAAGCTGTGATCACCTCCCTTCCCCTGCTAGGGCAGCCCACACACAGTTAGAACACGCCCAGGGAACACAGTTAACACTTAGAGCGCCCCCTGCAGGTTAACCCCTTCACTGCCAATGGCATTTACACAGTAATCAGTGCATTTTTATAGCACTGATCGCTGTATAAATGCCAATGGTCCCAAAAAAGTGTCAAAATGGTCCGACATGTCTGCCCCAATATCGCAGTACCGCTAAAAATCGCAGATCGCCACCATTACTAGTAAAAATAAAAAATAAAAACCCCAGAAATGAATTCTCATCATCCGTAAACGCGGCCACTTTTGCGCAAAACAATTAATAAACGCCAATTGCGATTTTTTAAATCACAAATATGAGGAAGAATATAAATCGGCCAAAACCGATGAAAAAAAATGTTTTTTTGTATTTTTTTTTTGGATTTGTATTTTAGCAAAAAGTAAGAAATTTGGGTTTTTTTTGCAAAATTGTTGCTTTTCTTTTTTTATAGCGGCGATCAGAAATGACGCAGCGATGATCAAATACCACCAAAAGAAAGCTCTATTTGTGGGAAAAAAGGACGCAAATTTAGTTTGGGTACAACATCGCACTACCGCACAATTGTCAGTTAAAGCGACGCAGTGCCGAATCGCAAAAAGTGCTCTGGTCCTAAAGTGTGAAATCCTTCCGGGGCTGAAGTGGTTAAACTGGTAGTAACGCGCACAAAACTATATGGCGTTAAACTGGCAGTAACGCACACAGAACTATATTGTGATAAATTGGCTGCAATGCACACAAAACTATATGGAGCTAAAAAGGCAGTAACACACACAGAACTATATGGCATTAAACTTGTAGTAAATCACAAAAATGTATAGCGTCAAACTGGCAGTAACACTCACAGAACTATATGGCATTAAACTGGTAGTAACGCACACAGAAGTAAATGGCGTTAAACTGGTAGTAAGGCACATAGAACTATAGGGCGATAAACTGGCAGTATTGCACACAGAACTATATTGTGTTAAATTGGCAGTAATGCACACAAAACTATGTGGTGTTAAACTGGTAGTAACGCACACAGAAGTAAATGGTGTTAAATTGGTAGTAAGGCACACAGAAATATATGGCGTTAAACTGGCAGTAATGTACACAGAACTATATCATGTTAAATTGGCAGCGATGCACACAAAATTATGTGGTGTTAAACTGGCAATAACGCATACAGAACTATATGGCGTTAAACTAGCAGTAACTCACACAGCAGAAAATGGCATTAAACTGGCAGTAATGCACACAGCACTATATTGTCGTCTGTGATGACGCTCATTTGATGAGCGAAACGCATTGACGTCACCTCCGGTCCGTCGCGGCCATCTACGTCACTTCCGGTTTTCGGTGGTTAGGAGTGGAACGCACGCCATCATTGACATCGGCTGGATTTTTGTATATTACATGCTGAAGACCTAGTGCCATCTTGTAAGTAGGATTTATCTTTTTGCGCACTAAATACCTGCTCCATACAGTACACACTATCGTCTCTTTTATATTTATTCTTTGAGTGCCCCTGGATATTAAGTCATAAACGGCAGTGGGAAGATCTACATACTTGGGATTTCAGTGACGTCCGGGATTTGGAGCCCCCACCAGAACTCAGTTTTTCTGACCCACTGACTGAAAAGCAGTGGGTCCACATTTTCTGGTGAGTGTGGGCACAAAGGGGGTCACCGATCATTGTGTGTCACCTCACTGCACCTTGGAGTTTTTTCTTGAACACGGATCTGCACTTTATTTGAAGCACCAATCACTTTATATATGGACTACATTTCCAATATTTATTATATGTAATTTCTGGGTTTGGCGCTGTAATTTCATTAACTATAATATGGCAGGATTCACCTGAGTACAGCTGCCCCCAGATGCTATTTGTCATTTGCTAGTTGATGCATGTTTTCTGTGCATGCGATCTATTTATATTTCAAGAATTAAGTGCTTTTTATTCTCACAGTGTTGTAAAAAGTTTATAAGTTTTTATTTGCACTGTATCACGTATGCATGTATTGATTTAGTATTGTTTTTAAGGGTAGGCGCTGATTTGTATCTACCAGTTTACTAGCAGGAACACCCTGAGCACAGCAGCCCCTTGTTGCACATTTCATATGTCTAAACTTGCACATAAAAATATTTTTTCCTTATTCACATAGATATATACACACATACTTCTCACATATTTCATTGTCATTCATCTGTATGTATCATTCAACAATCTGATAGCCAATCAGATTGGTTTAAGGGTAGGCGCTGATCCCCATTTAACAGCACTATATTGTGTTAAACAGGCAGTAACGCACACAGAACTATATGACATTAAACAGGTATTAACGTACACAGAAGTAAATGGCGTTGAACTGGCAGTATTTACACAGAACTATATGGCATTAAACTGGCAGTAACACAAACAGAACTATATGGCATTAAACTTGTAGTAACATACACAGAACAATATGGCATTAAACTGGCAGTAACGTACCCAGAAGTAAAGTGCGTTAATCTGGTAGTAACGCACACAGAACTACATGGCATTAAACTGGCAGTAACGCACACAGAACTATATGGCGTTAAACCGGCGGTAATGTACACAAAACTTTATGGTATTAAACTGGCAGTAACGCACACAGAAATATATGGCATTAAACTGACAGTAATGCACACAGAACTTTATGGCATTAAAAAGGCAATAACGCACACACAACTACATGACGTTAAACTGGCAGTAACACACAGAAGTAAATGCCATTAAACTTGCAGTAATGCACAAAACTATATGGCGTTAAAGTGGCAGTAACACATACAGAAGTAATTGGTGTTAAAATGGCAGTAATGCACCCAGAACTATATGGTGTTAAACTGACAGTAAAGCACACAGAACCAAATGGCGTTAAACTGGCAGTAATGCACACAGAACTATATGGCATAAACTTGCAGTAGCGCACACAGAAGTAAACGGTGCCAAACTGGCAGTAACGCACACGGAACTATATGGCTTTAAACTTGCAGTAATGCAAAAAACTGTATGGCGTTAAAATGGCATTAGTGCACACAAAACTATATGGCGTTAAACTGGCAGAAAAGCACACAGAACTATATGGCATTAAACTGTCAGTAATGCACACAGAACTATATGGCATTAAACTGCCAGTCACTCACACTGAAATAAATGGCGTTAAACTGGCAGTAACGCACACAGAACTATATGGCATTAAACTGGCAGTTATGCACACAGAACTATATGGCGTTAAACTGGCAGTTATGCACAAAGAACTATACTGCGTTAAACTGGCAGTAATGCCCACAAAACAATATAGTGTTAAACTGGCAGTAACGCACAAAGAATTATATAGCAAACTGGCAGTAACGCACACAGAAGTAAATGGCGTTAAACAGTAATGCACAAAACTATATGGCGATAAACTGGCAGTAACACATACAGAAGTAAATGGTGTTAAACTGGCAGTAAAGCACCAAGAACTATATGGCGCTAAACTGCAGTAATACACAGAGAATTAAATGGCGTTAAACTGGCAGTAATGCACACAGAACTATATGGCGTTAAACTTGCAGTAATGCACACAGAAGTAAATGGCGCTAAACTGGCAGTAACGCACACGGAACTATATGGCGTTAAACTAGCAGTAACGCACAAACTATATGGCGTTAAGCTGTCAGTAAGGCAAACAGTAACTCACAAAAAATATGGAGATAAACTGGCAATAACGCGCACAAAACTATATGGTGTTAAACTGGCAGTAACGCACACAGAACTATATGGCGTTAAACTGCCAGTAACGCACACAGAAGTAAATGGCGTTAAACTTACAGTAATGCTCAAAACTATACGCTGTTAAACTGGCAGTAACGCACACAGAAGTAAATGGCATTAAATGTGCATTAATGCACACAAAACTATATGGTGTTAAACTGGTAGTAACGCACACAGAACTATATGGCGTTAAACTGGCAGTAAGGCACACAGAAGTAAATGGCGTTAAACTTGCAGTAACACTAAAAACTAAACGCTGTTAAACTGGCAGTAACGCATACAGAAGTAAATGGCATTAAACGTGCAGTAATGCACACTAAACTATAGGCTGTTAAACTTGCAGTAATGCACAAAGAAGTAAATGTTGTTAAACTGGCAGTAACACACACAGAACTTTATGGCATTAAACAGGCAATAACGCACATAAAACTACATGGCTTTAAACTGGCAGTAACACACAAAGAAGAAAATGGCATTAAACTTGCAGTAATGCACAAAACTATATGGTGTTAAACTGGCAGTAACACATACAGAAGTAAATGGTGTTAAACTGGCAGTAAAGCACCAAGAACTATATGGCACTAAACTGGCAGTAATACACAGAGAATTAAATGGCGTTAAACTGGCAGTAACGTGCACAAAACTATATGGTGTTAAACTGGCAGTAACGCACACAGAACTATATGGCATTAAAGTGGCAGTAACGCACACAGAACTATATGGCGATAAACTGGCAGTAACGCACACAGAACTATATGGCGTTAAACTGGCAGTAAGGCACACAGAACTAAATGGCATTAAATTGGCAGTAACAAACACAGAACAATATGGAGTTAACTTTCAGTAACGCACAGAACGATATGGAGATAAACTGTCAGTAACGCAAATCAAAATATATGGTGTTAAACTGGCAGTAGCATGCTCAGAAATATATGGCATTAAGCTTGTAGTAAAGCACAAAACTATATGGTGTTAAACTGGCAGTAAAGAACACAGAACTATATGGCATTAAACTGGTAGTAACGCACACAAAAGAAAATGGTGTTAAACTGGTAGTAACGCGCACAAAACTATATGGCGTTAAACTGGCAGTAACGCACACAGAACTATATTGTGATAAATTGGCTGCAATGCACACAAAACTATATGGAGTTAAAATGGCAGTAACACACACAGAACTATATGGCATTAAACTTGTAGTAAATTACAAAAGTATATAGCGTCAAACTGGCAGTAATGCACACAGAACTATATGGCATTAAACTGGTAGTAACGCACACAGAAGTAAATGCTGTTAAACTGGTAGTAAGGCACATAGAACTATAGGGTGTTAAACTGGCAGTAACGCACACAGAACTACATTGTGTTAAATTGGCAGCAATGCACACAAAATTATGTGGTGTTAAACTGGCAATAACGCATACAGAACTATATGGCGTTAAACTATCAGTAACTCACACAGAAGAAAATGGCATTAAACTGGCAGTAATGCACACAGAACTATATTGTGTTAAACTGGCAGTAACACACACAGAACTATATGACATTAAACAGGTATTAACGTACACAGAAGTAAATGGCGTTGAACTGGCAGTATTCACACAGAACTATATGGCATTAAACTGGCAGTAACACAAACAGAACTATATGACATTAAACTTGTAGTAACATACACAGAACAATATGGCATTAAACTGGCAGTAATGCACACAGAACTATATGGTGTTAAACCGGAAGTAATGTACACAAATCTTTATGGTATTAAACTGGCAGTAACGCACACAGAAAAAATGGCGTTAAACTGGTAGTAACACACACAGAAATGTATGGCGTTAAACAGGCAGTAACGCACACAGAACTATATGGCGCTAAACTGGCAGTAACACACACAGAAGTAAATGCGTTAAGCTGGCAGTAATGCACAAAACTATATGACGTTAAACTGGCAGTAACACACACAGAACTATATGGCGATAAACTGGCAGAAACGCACACATAACTATATGTCATTAAATTGGCAGTAATGCACACAGAATTATATGGTGTTAAACTAGCAGTAGTTCACACAGAAGTAAATGGCTTTAAACTTGCAGTAACTCACAAAACGATATGGCGATAAACTGGTAGTAACGCACACAAAACTATATGGCGAAAAACTGGCAGTAACGCACACAAAACTCTATGGTGTTAAACTGGCAGTAACGCACACAGAACTATATGGCGTTAAACTGGCAGTAGCGCACAGAACTATATGGCATGAAACTGGCTGTAACGCACACAGAACGATATGGCGTTAAACTGGCAGTAACGCACACAGAACTATATGGTGGTAAACTGGCAGTAATGCTCACAGAACTATATGGTATTAGACTGGCACTAACCCACAAAACTATAAGGCGATAAACTGGCAGTGACCAACAAAAAACTATATGGCATTAAACTGGCTGTAATGCACAAGACTATATAGCGTTAAACTGGCAGTAACGCACATAGTACTATATGGCGTTAAACTATCAGTAATGCACACAGAACTATATGGCTTTACACGTGCAGTAATGCACAAAACTATATGGAGTTAAACTGGCAGTAGCACACACAAAACTATATGGCGTTAAACTGGCAGAAACGCACACGGAACTATATCGCATTAAACTGTCAGTGATGCACACAGTACTATATGACGTTAAACTGGCAGTAACTCACACAAAAGTAAATGGGCTTAAAGTGGCAGTAACGCACACTGAACTATATGTTATTAAACTGGAAGTAACGCAGACAGAACTATATGGCGTTAAACTTGAAGTAACGCACAAACTATATGGTGTTAAACTGGCAGTAACGCACAAAACTATATGGAGTTAAATTGGCAGGAATGCACAAAAACTATATGGCGTTAAACTGGCAGTAAAGAAAACCGAACTATATCGCATTAAACTGGTAGTAATGCACACAATGAAAATGGTGTTAACCACTTGCCGACCATCAACCGCAGGTTGACGGTGACAAAGTGGCTCGATATCGCAAACCGCCGTCATACGACGGCAGCTGTGAGATCGCTCACTGTGTTTGGGGTGGGCCAGGGAGCGGGTGCTGTGGACTCGATCGCTGCCAGCTACCCGTGATGCCCCCCCGGAGTGAAAGAACGGAGGTCCGTGTAAGTAAACACGGACCTCCGTTCTGTGAGAGGGGGAAGGGCTGTGATCACAGCCTTCCTCTACATGGAAGCTGTGATCACTTCCCTTCCCCTGCTAGGGCAGCCCACACACAGTTAGAACACGCCCAGGGAACACAGTTAACCCTTAGAGCGCCCCCTGCAGGTTAACCCCTTCACTGCCAATGGCATTTACACTGTAATCAGTGCATTTTTATAGCACTGATCGCTGTATAAATGCAAATGGTCCCAAAAAAGTGTCATAATGGTCTGACATGTCTGCCCCAATATCGCAGTACTGCTAAAAATCGCAGATCGCCGCCATTACTAGTAAAAAATAAAAAAAATAAAAACCCCAGAAATGAATTCTCATCATTCGTAAACGCGGCCACTTTTGTGCAAACCAATCAATAAACGCCGATTGCGATTTTTTTAATCACAAATATGAGGAAGAATATAAATCAGCCAAAACCAATGAAAAAAATGTTTTTGTATTTTTTTTGTATTTGTATTTTAGCAAAAAGTAAGAAATTTAGGTTTTTTGCAAAATTGTCGCTCTTCTTTTGTTTATAGCGGCGATCAGAAATGACGCAGCGATGATCAAATACCACCAAAAGAAAGCTCTATTTGTGGGAAAAAGGAAGCAAATTTAGTTTGGGTACAACGTCGCACAACCGCGCAATTGTCAGTTAAAGCGACGCAGTACCGAATTGCAAAAAGTGCTCTGGTCCTAAAGTGTGAAATCCTTCCGGGGCTGAAGTGGTTAAACTGGTAGTAACGCGCACAAAACAATATGGCGTTAAACTGGCAGTAACGCACACAGAACTATATTGTGATAAATTGGCTGCAATGCACACAAAACTATATGGAGTTAAAAAGGCAGTAACACACACAGAACTATATGGCATTAAACTTGTAGTAAATCACAAAAGTGTATAGAGTCATACTGGCAATAACACTCACAGAACTATATGGCATTAAACTGCTAGTAAGGCACACAGAAGTAAATGGCGTTAAACTGGTAGTAAGGCACATAGAACTATAGGGCGTCAAACTGGCAGTAATGCACACAGAACTATATTGTGTTAAATTGGCAGTAATGCACACAAAACTATGTGGTGTTAAACTGGTAGTAACGCACACAGAAGTAAATGGTGTTAAACTGGTAGTAAGGCTAACAGAACTATATGGCATTAAACTGGCAGTAATGTACACAGAACTATATCATGTTAAATTGGCAGCGATGCACACAAAATTATGTGGTGTTAAACTGGCAATAACGCTTACAGAACTATATGGCGTTAAACTCGCAGTAACTCACACAGAAGAAAATGGCATTAAACTGGCAGTAATGCACACAGCACTATATTGTGTTAAACTGGCAGTAACGCACACAGAACTATATGACATTAAACAGGTATTAACGTACACAGAAGTAAATGGCGTTGAACTGGCAGTATTTACACAGAACTATATGGCATTAAACCGGCAGTAACACAAACAGAACTATATGGCATTAAACTTGTAGTAACATACACAGAACAATATGGCATTAAACTGGCAGTAACATACCCAGAAGTAAATTGCGTTAATCTGGTAGTAACGCACACAGAACTACATGGCGTTAAACTGGCAGTAATGCACATAGAACTATATGGCGTTAAACCGGCAGTAATGTACACAAAAATTTATAGTATTAAACTGGCAGTAACGCACACAGAAATATATGGCATTAAATTGACAGTAATGCACACAGAACTTTATGGCATTAAACAGGCAATAACGCACACACATGGCGTTAAACTGGCAGTAACACACAGAAGTGAATGCCATAAAACTTGCAGTAACGCACAAAACTATATGGCGTTAAAGTGGCAGTTCCACATACAGAAGTAATTGGTGTTAAACTGGCAGTAATGCACCCAGAACTATATGGTGTTAAACTGACAGTAATGCACACAGAACCAAATGGCGTTAAACTGGCAGTAATGCACACGGAACTATATGGCTTTAAACTTGAAGCAATGCATAAAACTGTATGGCGTTAAACTGGCAGTACTGCACACAAAACGATATGGCGTTAAACTAGCAGAAAAGCACACAGAACTATATGGCATTAAACTGGCAGTAATGCACACAGAACTATATGGCATTAAACTGGCAGTAACTCACACAGAAATAAATGGCGTTAAACTGGCAGTAACGCACACAGAACTATATGGCATTAAACTGGCAGTTATGCACACAGAACTATATGGCGTTAAACTGGCAGTTATGCACACAGAACTACACTGCGTTAAACTGGCAGTAATGCCCACAAAACAATATAGTGTTAAACTGGCAGTAACACACAAAGAACTATATAGCGTTAAACTGGCAGTAACGCACACAGAAGTAAATGGTGTTAAACTTACAGTAACGCTCAAAACTATACACCGTTATACTGGCAGTAACGCACACAGAAGTAAATGGCATTAAATGTGCATTAATGCACTCAAAACTATACACCATTAAACTGGCAGTAACACACACAGAACTATATGGCGTTAAACTGGCAGTAACGCACACAGAAGTAAATGCAGTTAAACTTGCAGTAACACTAAAAACGAAATGCTGTTAAACTGGCAGTAATGCACACAGAAGTAAATGGCGCTAAATTGGCAGTAACGCACACGGAACTATATGGCGTTAAACCAGCAGTAAAGCACAAACTATATGGCGTTAAACTGTCAGTAAGGCAAACAGAACTATATGGCTTTAAACTATCAGTAACGCACACAGAACTATTTGGCGTTAAACTGGCAGTAACGTACACTAAAGTAATTGATGTTAAACTAACAGTAATGCACACAGAACTATATGGCATTAAACTTGCAGTAATGCACAAAACTATATGGCGTTAAACTGGCAGTAATGCACACAAATCTATATGGCGTTATACTTGCAGTAATGGACACCTAACTAAATGGCATTAAACTGGCAGTAATGCACATCTAACTATATGGCGTTAAACTAGCATTAACGCACAAACTATATGGCATTAAACTGTCAGTAACGCATACAGACATATATGGTGTTAAACTGTCAGTAACCCACTGCGTAACTATATGGCATTTAACTTGCAGTAATACAGAAATAACTATCTATATGGCGTTACACTTGCAGTAATGCACACAGTACTAAATGGCAGAAGCATTTGGCTTTAAACTTACAGTAATGCACAAAACCTTATGGCGTTGAACTGGCAGTAACACACACAAAACTATATGGCATTAAACTGGCAGTAATGCACACAGAATTATATGGTGTTAAACTAGCAGTAGTTCACACATAAGTAAATGGCTTTAAACTTGCAGTAACTCACAAAACGATATGGCGATAAACTGGCAATAACGCACACAAAACTATGTGGTATTAAACAGGCGGTAACGCACACAGAACTATATGGCGTTAAACTGGCATTAACGCACACAGAACTATATTGAAGTAGTTCTGTGTAAGTAAGTAATGGCATTAAACTTACAGTAACGCTCAAAACTATACGCCGTTAAACTGGCAGTAACGCACACAGAAGTAAATGGCATTAAACGTGCAGTAATGCACACTAAACTATACGCTGTTAAACTTGCAGTAATGCACAAAGAAGTAAATGTCGTTAAACTGGCAGTAACACACACAACTATATGGCATTAAATTGACAATAACAGACACAGAACTTTATGGCATTAAACAGGCAATAATGCACATAAAACTACATGGCTTTAAACTGGCAGTAACACACAAAGAAGTAAATGGCATTAAACTTGCAGTAATGCACAAAACTATATGGCGTTAAACTGGCAGTAACACATACAGAAATAAATGGTGATAAACTGGCAGTAAAGCACCAAGAACTATATGGCGCTAAACTGGCAGTCATACACAGAGAAGTAAATGGCGTTAAGCTGGCAGTAACACGCACAAAACTATATGGTGTTAAACTGGCAGTAACGCACACAGAACTATATGGCGATAAACTGGCAGTAACGCACACAGAACTAAATGGCATTAAACTGGCAGTAACAAACACAGAACAATATGGAGTTAACTTTCAGTATCGCACAGAACGATATGGAGATAAACTGTCATTAACGCACATAAAAATATATGGTGTTAAACTGGCAGTAGCGCACTCAGAAATATATGGCATTAACCACTTCCGGACCGCCGTACGTCGTTTGACGGCGGCCACTTTGAAGTGGGATACAGTTGTTATGGTAGCAGATAGCTACCATAACCCCGGTATCATTTTTTTCTGCAGGCGATTCCCTGCAAGATAAAAGTGATCTTAGTGGCGGATTCGCCGCGAGATCACTTTTATCAGCGGCGGGAGAGGTGCCACCCCCCTCCCGCCGCTTTCCGGTCATCTCCGCCGCTTACCGGACCCGCCGGCAGCGGCGGAGATGATCGGGTCCTATCCCTGCAGTGTCCGTGTGCCGAGTGAGCGGCTGAAGCCGCTCACCCGGCTCCATAACAAGGCTGGGCGGAAGCGACGTCACAAGTCGCTTCCGCCCAATGCTCTTAAAGGGGACATTTTTTTTTCCCCTGTCACTTTTTTCAAATTTTTTTTTTTTTTTTTTATTGCATTTTAGTCCAAAAATGAGATCTGAGGTCTTTTTGACCCCAGATCTCATATTTTGGAGGTCCTGGCATGCTTTTTTCTATTACAAGGAATGTTTACATTTCTTGTAATAGGAAAAAAAGTGATCAAAATTTTTTTTTTTTAAAAAGTTGTAAAAATAAAAATTAAAAGTA
>BLSH010050352.1:0-17334 GCA_018402905.1 Glandirana rugosa
GGGCTGGCGGCGATGGGGAGTAATAGGACCTCCTGGATCTTGACCTCTCTCACGATCTATGCCGTGAGGAAAGCGACCTTTGCTCCGGACTATGATCGTCATGGTGCCTTGATGACTTCCTTGACCATTTAGAAGGCACAGGGCTGAAACAGACAAAATTCTGCTCAAAATAATATTCTTCTCTTCTTTTTTTTTTACTTACCTGCAGATGGTCCCATACCTTTTGGACTTGTGTGGATCTTTTCCTCTCGATGAATGGCTCATGGAGAGGGCCGAGGGATCAGCTGGAAATAAAAATAGTAAAAATTGCGGAGAAGAAAGAACATCATTTGGGAGATTACCATCCCTTTAAGAGAGAAAGAGAGAGAGAGAACAAAAAATAAGGGGTGGGGGGGGGGGGGCAAAAAATTACCAGCCAACGATTAGAGGGAGCTGTAGGGTCGACCTGATCAGAGTACAGCTGCTAATCTGAAGAAGGAGCCCTTCTTTATATGCTCCTTAATGAAAAGCCTCCGCCCCCTCCCTCCTGCTGGACTAAGGGACCGAAAAACTTTAAGGTTCCCTTAGTCAAGATGGCGCCAACTGCCTCACCGCCAGGCCTCATGGAGCGCAGGAGCCTCCCACACTTCCTGATCGCGCGAGGGCGCCGAAGCTCCGCCTCCCTATGCCGCATCTCGGGATCCCGAGAAAAAATAACCGGGGTCCCCCAAAAGGAGAAAAAGACATGGCAGTGAACAATGGAGCTCTATCACAGGTATGCTGCCATGGAGGCGCCAGGAAAAACAATATTTCTTACTTTTTGCTAAAATACAAATCCAAAAACAAATATAAAAAAACAAATGTATTCCTCGGTTTTGGTCGATTTATATTCTTCCTCATATTTTTGGTTAAAAAAAAAATTGCGATCAGTGTTTATTGATTGGTTTGCGCAAAAGTTGCTGCGTTTACAAACCATAAGAATTAATTTCTGGCGTTTTTAATTTTTTTTTTTTTAACTGGTAATGGCGGCGATCTGCGATTTTTACCAAACTGCGATATTGGGGCGGACATGTCAGACACTTTTGACACTTTTTTGGAACCAATGACATTTATTCAGCGATCAGAAATTTAAATATCCACTGATTGCTGTATAAATGTCATTGGCAGTGAAGGGGGTAACTGTGTTCCCTAGGCGTGTTCTAACTGTAGGGGGCTGGGCTGGCAGGGGCATAAGAGATCTAACTGATCCCAGTGACAGGGATCAGTAGATCTCTGCCATGCCGCCTGACAGAGCGGAGAACCGCCGTGTTTCCCCGTTCATTCTCTCTGGCAGATCATGGCCCGAGCCGTGGCCACACTCCTGCAGAGGGCGCTCCTTCCCGCTAGCTGCACACGCGTGAGCCGCCGTTTATAGACGGTGATCCGCGGGACGCTGCCACTCTGCAGCAGTAAATATACAGCGCGTGGTCAGGAACTGGTTAATAAATACTACTACTACTAATAGATACTACTACTACAACTAATAATAATAAATACTACTAGTGCTACTACTACTAATAAATACTACTACTAATAATAATAAAAAAAAAATAATAAATACTACTACCACTACTACTACTTCTTATTATTATTATTATTATTATTATAATAATATTAACATTAATAAAAATAATAAAAACATAAATACTACTACTAATAATAATAAATAACATTATTATTGTTATTAATAATAATAATAACAGCAATAAATTAATAATAAATACTACTACTACTACTAATAGATACTACTACTACAACTAATAATAATAATAATAATAATAAATACTACTAGTGCTACTACTACTACTAATAAATACTACTACTAATAATAATAATAACAATAATAATAAAAATATTAAATACTTCCACTACTACAACTGCTTCGTATTATTATTATTATAATAATAATAATAATAATAAATAATAATAATAATAATAATAATAATAATAGCATTAATAATATTAATAATAATAATAATAATAAAAACATAAATACTACTACTACTAATAGATACTACTACTACAACTAATAATAAATACTACTAGTGCTACTACTACTAATAAATACTACTACTAATAATAATAATAATAATAACAATAATAATAAAAATAATAAATACTACTACTACCACTACTACTTATTATTATAATAATAATAATAATAATAATAATAATAATAATAATAATAATCAACAACAACAACAATAATAATAACATTAATAATATTAATAAAAAATAAATACTACTACTACTAATAATAATAATAATAAATAACATTATTATCGTTATTAATAATAATAATAAAAATAACAGCAATAAATTAATAATAAATACTACTACCGCTACTAATAGATAAAACTACTACTACTTATACTATTAAATATTACTACTACAATCACTACTACTACTAATAGATACTACTAAAAATACTACTACTACTACTAATATAATAAAAATAAGATACCTGTTTCTGGAGAGCCGGTATCGGAAGCGCTCAGTCACCTGAAGATAAGTAGTCTGGCATTCGAATAACTTCAACGCAGTGGTCAAATGGTAATTAAAAAAGTGAGGCCTCTGGGTCTCAGGTATGACAGGGAGATGAGAGGAGGAATGAAGATCGGGGCTCAGCCGTATAATTAAACATTTGGGATGAAACGCATTGTCATAGAATTAATTTAATTAGAAGGAGGGAACTCCTCAGTGACCGGTTGCTGTCAGAAGCGGAGACGTGGGGGGTCACTTTGGTCTGTGAAAAGCACAATAAAAAAAAGGACTGGGAACATTTTTGTATCTGAGAATTATATTTTATAAAAGATATCTTTCTTTCATCCTAAAGTCAAAGCTCTTTCTTATTTTTTAGTTTTGGACAAAACTTTTTATAGCTATTTCTATAACCATTGGGAAGATTTTTCCATCGCTTTGTGTGTGGTCACCAATACAAGAAGTAAGCAAAATATCTCTGGTGACGGCGGTCAATCGTAATTCTCTATTTTTAAATAATTCTCTATTTAGAAATAGAGAATGGGTGCAAGAGATGCTCACATATTTTTGCATCACAAGGTGTAAATGAAGTTCTGTTCTGTGATTGGGGGAAACAATGCTGAGCTGCTATGTAAAAAACACAAAAAAAAAAAACAACAACAACAAAAAATAATAATTCATACCATAACAAATAAGCTATATAAATAAAAAAAAGGGCATTAAATAAATGCATCAATAAATATATAAAACATATAATAAAATAATATAAAAAATAGTAAAGAAAAAAATACAATTACACTTAAATATTATATATTTTATAATATAATATAATTTATATAAATATAAAAATAATGAATAAAATAAATGATGCATTAAAAATAGCATAATACATTTTTTAAACTACATTTTTGCATTTTTTTATTTTATTTATTATTTTTTTATATTATAAACTATTTTATATTTATTGTATTTTTTTATTTATTATATTTCTTTTTGCATATTATTTTTTAAAATAATATTTTATTATATTTTAATATGTTTATGGATGTATTGGTTTAATGCCCTTTTTTATTTGTATAGATTATTTTTTATGGTATGGATTATTCATTTTTTTTTAAAAAACAGCACTGTTTCTAATTGGAGGAAGATTTTCACCAATCACAGAACAGGACTTCATTTACACCCTGTGGTGCAAGCAAATGGGCAAAAATATGTGAGTATCTCTTGCACCCATTCTTTATTTTTAAAGAGAGAATTATTTAAAAATAGAGAATTACGATTATGATTGATATCCCACACTAGCAGAAAAATCTTCCCAATGGCAAAAGAAACAGTCTAATACATTTTTTGAAATACATTTTTGCTATTTTTTTTATATTATTATTTATTTTATTTATTATTTTTATATTATACATTATTTTATATTGACTATATTCTTTTTTTTTGTTTGCTATTTTTCTTTTTTATATTATTATTTTTTTTTAGTATAAAATTGTATTATATTTCAACATGTTTATTGATGTATTGGTTTAATGCCCTTTTTTATTTGTATAGATTATTTATTGTGGTATGGATTATTATTTTTTAATAGCAGCTCAGCACTGTTTCTAATTGGAGGAAGATGTCCCCCAATCACAGAACAGGACTTCATTTACACCCCATGGTGCAAGGAAATGGGCAAAAATATGTAAGCACCTCTTGCACCCATTCTTTATTTTTAAAGAGTGGATCATTTAAAAATAGAGAATTACTATTAAAATTGATATCCCCCACTATACTTCCTGTATTGGTGACCACACAGAAAGTGAGGAGAAAGTCTTCTCTATGGCTAAAGAACGAGTCTTAATAATACACTTTTTAAATACATTTTTGCTATTTTTTAATTTATTATCTATTTTATGTATTATTTTTATATTATAAACAATTTTATATTTATTGTATTATATTTTTAATTTACTATTTCTCTTTTTTATATTATTGTTTTTTAAAATAATATTTTATTATATTTTAATATATTTATTGATGTATTGGTGTAAGGCCCTTTTATATTTATATAGATTATTTATTATGGTATGGATTATTCTTTTTTTTTTTTTTTGTTAATAGCAGCTCAGCACTGTTTCTAATTGGAGGAATATTTCTCCCAATTACAGAACAGGACTTCATTTACATCCTGTGGTGCAAGGAAATTGGTAAAAAATATGTTAGCACCGCTCACAGCATTTGCTATTTTTAAATAGATAATTACTATTACAATTGATATCCCACCCTAGGGGTATTTTGCTTACTTCCGATATTGGTGACCACACAGAAAGCGAGGGAAAAATCTTCCCAATGGCAAAAGAAATAGTCTTAATATTACATTTTTTAAAAATAAATTTTTAATTTATTATATTTATTATTTTTATATCATAAATTATGTTATATGTATTGTATTATTTTTTTAAAGTTACTAGTTCTTATTGGTGACCACACAGAAAGCAAGGGAAAATCTTCCCAATGGCAAAATAAATAGTCTTAATAATACATTTTTTAAAAATACATTTTAATGTATTATTTATTTTATTTATTATTTTTATAGTATGAATTATTTTATATTTATTGTATTATTTTTTAAATATACTAGTTTTTATTAGTGACCACACAGAAAGCAAGGGGAAAATCTTCCTAATGGCAAAAGAAATAGTCTTAATGATACATTTTTTAAAATACATTTTTAATTTATTATTTATTTTATTTATTATTTTTATATCATAAATTATGTTATGTTTATTGTATTATTTTTTTAAATTTACTAGTTCTTATTGGTGACCACACAGAAAGCAAGGGAAAAATCTTCCAAATGGCAAAAGAATTAGTCTTAAAAATACATTAAAAAAACATTTTTAATGTATTTATTTTATTTATTATTTTTATATTATACATTATTATATTATTGTATTCTCTTAATTTAATAGTTTTTATTGGTGACCACACAGAAAGTGAGGGAAAAATCTTCCCAATGGCAAAAGAAATAGTCTTAAAAATACATTTTTTAAAATACATTTTTAATGTATTATTTATTTTATTATTTTCATATCATATATTATTTTGTATTTATTGTATTTTTTTTTAATTTACTAGTTCTTATTGGTGACCACACAGAAAGCAAGGGAAAAATCTTCCCAATGGCAAAAGAATTAGTCTTAGAAATACATAAAAAAAAACATTTTTAATGTATTATTTATTTTATTTATTATTTTTATATTATACATTATTATATTATTGTATTCTCTTAATTTAATCATTTTTATTGGTGACCACACAGAAAGTGAGGGAAAAATCTTCCCAATGGCAAAAGAAATAGTCTTAAAAATACATTTTTTTAAATACATTTTTAATGTATTATTTATTTTATTATTTTTATATCATGTATTATTTTATATTTATTGTATTTTTTTTTTTAATTTACTAGTTCTTATTGGTGACCACACAGAAAGCAAGGGAAAAATCTTCCCAATGGCAAAAGAAATAGTCTTAAAAATACATTATTTAAAAAACATTTTTAATTTAATATTCACTTTATTTATTATTTTTATATTATAAATGTTTACTGTATTTTTTTAAATTGACTAGTTGTCTTTTAATATTATGTTATATATATATATATATATATATATATATATATATATATATATATATATATATTACAATATGAACTATTATATAATATAAAAAAAATAAAATATGTAATAAATTCACTTTTTTATAGCTATTTCTTTAGGTTTTTCCATTGCTTTATGTGTGGTCACCAATACAAGAAGTAAGCAAAATATCTCTGGTGACAGCGGCCAATCGTAATTCTCTATTTTTAAATAATTCTCTATTTAGACATGAAGAATGGGTGCAAGAGGTGCTCACATATTTTTGCACATTTCCCTGCACCACAGGGTGTAAATGATGTTCTGTTCTGTGATTGGGGGAAAGCTTTCTCCAATTAGAAACAATGCTGAGCTGCTGTGTAAAAAAAAGAAAAAAAAACCTAAAAAAAAAAACCAAACAAACATACTAATGATTTGTACCATAACAAATAATCTATACAAATAAAAAAGGGCATTAAATCAATGCATCAATATATATATATTAAAGAGAAAAGTACAATAAAACTAAAATAATATGTATTTTATAGTCTAATCTAATCTAATTTGTATAGATATAAAAATAATACATAAAATAAATGATGCATTAAAGATAACATAATACATTTTAGCTATTTTTTTAAATTAATTATCAGTTTTTATTTATTATAGCTGCTATGTAAAAAAACAACAACTAATAATCCATACCATAACAAATAATCTATGCAAATAAAAAAGGGCCTTACATCAATACAGCAATAAAAATATAATTTAAACAATATATAAAAAAAGAAAAACAGTAAAGAAAAGAAAAAAAATACAATAAGTATTACATATTACTGTATATGATATAAAAAAAATAATTTAAACAATACCAAAAAGAAAAATAGTGAAGGAAAGAAAAAATAAAATGAATATAAAATATTATATAATATAAAAATAACACAAAAAAGAAAAAATATAAGTTAAACAATATGTAAAAAGAAAAATAGTAAAGAAAATAAAAAATAAAATAAATATAAAATATTATATGATATAAAAATAATAAAAAAATATAATTTAAACAGTAGGAAAAAAAAAGAAAAATAGTAAAGAAAAGAAAAACATACAATACATATAAAATATTATATGATATAAAAATAATACAAAAATATAATTTAAACAATAAAAAAAAGAAAAATTGTAAAGAATAGAAAAATTGTAATAAGTATAAAATAGTACTGTATATGATATAAAAAGAATAAAAAATATATTTTAAACAATATAAAAAAAAAAGAAAAATAATAAAGAGCAGAAACAAATAAGTATAAAATATTATATGATATAAAAATAATGCAAAAATATAATTTAAACAATGAAAAAAAGAAAAATAGTAAAGAAAAGAAAAAATACAATACTTATAGAACATTCGTGTATATGATATAAAAATAATAAAAAATAGAATTTAACAATATAAAAAAAAGAAAACTAGTAAAGAAAAGAAAAAAATGAAATAAATATAAAATATTATATGATATAAAAATAAAGGAAAAATATAATTTAAACGGTAAAAAAAAGAAAAATAGTAAAGAAAAGAAAAAATACAATACATATAAAATATTATATGATATAAAAATAATACAAAACATATAATTTAAGCCATACAAAAAAATGAAAAATACTAATGAAAAGAAAAAAAATACAATACATATAAAATATTATTGTATATGATATAAAAATAATAAAGAAAGGAAAATAAAAAATATATAAAATATTATATGATATAAAAAGAATACAAAAATATAATTAAAAACAATACAAAAAAAAGAAAAATAGTAAAGAAAAGAGAAAAAATACAATACATATAAAATATTATTGTATATGATATAAAAATAATACAAAAATATAATTAAAAACAATACAAAAAAAGAAAAATAGTAAAGAAAAGAAAAAAAATAATACATATAAAATATTATATGATATAAAAATAATACAAAAAATATAATTTAAACCATACAAAAAAAAAATAATAATGAAAAGAAAAAAATACAATACATATAAAATATTATTGTATATGATATAAAAATAATAAAGAAAGGAAAATAAAAAAATATATAAAATATTATATGATATAAACAGAATACAAAAATATAATTTAAACAATGCAAAAAAAAAAAGAAAAATAGCAAAAAAAATAAAAAAATACAATGCATATAAAATAGTATATGATATAAAAATAATAAATAAAATAAATGATACATACAAAAAAAATAGTATAATACATGTTTTAAATGTATGTGTATATTGATGTACTTATTTTTATCTGTATAGATTATTTTTTATGGCATACAGCAAATTATTCATTTTTTTAGATATATTTATTTTTGGGTAGCTCTGTATTTTGCATATAAAGTTAATTTGAACCCAGCTTACTGTATTGCATGTGATATTCCCCTTGCATACTTTCTGAACCGCCCTTCGATGATCAAATAGTTGCTCGGTCGCCTCTCTGAATTCCGTGTCTTCCACACACAGAGAGACAGCGCCCCCCTTCCCTCTCATTATTGTCACATCCGCGGACGGAGGCGTGAGGGGTAATTAAATCGGTGTCTTCGGTGTCCTCCAAGGTTTGTTGCGCAGGGAGCGCACAGTTCAGAAGAAAGGAAATTAATAAATGCCAATTTGGTCCTTTAATGAATTTAAGGGACGGAGAGATTTTGCTTGGTCCCAGCTTTTAATGTTGCCGTGTAGAAAAGTCATTCTTGTAAAGGGGGAAGCCGGGGCTCGTCTGATTGTAATCAGATTTCCATTGCAAAGAGAGTATTGATTTTCTGGTTCTATGGAGCAATGTGATGGAGATTGTTAGAAGAAAAGGTGCCACAAGTCAACGTCAATAAGCAATATTAAAAAAAAAAAAAGAACTCAAGATCACGAGGCTGTTGGTAAATTTACATCATGGCGGACGTTGGATGGCGGTTGCAATACGACCACCAGAAGATCTCTCCAATGGCATTATAATAACCATAGTGGCCCATAAGGGGCTCATTCAGGAGGCAAATTGACTTAATATACAGTATCTGACAAAAGTAAGTACACCCCTCACATTTGTGTAAATATTTTATTCTATCTTTTCATGTGACAACACTGAAGAAATGACACTTTGCTACAATGTAAAGTAGTGAGTGTACAGCTTGTATAACAGTGTAAATTTGCTGTCCCTCAAAATAACTCAACACACAGCCATTAATGTCTAAACTGCTGGCAACAAAAGTGAGTACACCCCTAAGTGAAAATGTCCAAATTGGGCCCAAAGTGTCAATATTTTGTGTGGCCACCATTATTTTCCAGCACTGCCTTAACCCTCTTGGACATGGAGTTCACCAGAGCTTCACAGGTTGGCACTGCAGTCCTCTTCCCCTCCTCCATGATGACATCACAGAGCTGGTGGATGTTAGAGACCCTGCGCTCCTCCACCTTCCATTTGAGGAGGCCCCACAGATGCTCAATAGGGTTTAGGTCTGGAGCCATGCTTGGTCAGTCCATCACCTTTACCCTCAGCTTCTTTATCAAGGCAGTGGTCATCTTGGAGGTGTTTGGGGTCGTTATGTTGGAATACTGCCCTGTGGCCCAGTCTCTGAAGGGATGGGATCATGCTCTGCTTCAGTATGTCACAGTACATTTTGGCATTCATGGTTCCCTCAATGAACTGTAGATCCCCAGTGCCGGCAGCACTCATGCAGCCCCAGACCATGACACTCCCACCACCATGCTTGACTGTAGGCAAGGCACACTTGTCTTTGTACTCCTCACCTGGTTGCCCCCACACACGCTTGACACCATCTGAACCAAATAAGTTTATCTTGGTCTCATTAGACCACAGGTCATGGTTCCAGTAATCCATGTCCTTAGTCTGCTTGTCTTCAGCAAACTGTTTGTGGGCTTTCTTGTGTATCTTCTTTAGAAGAGGCTTCCTTCTGGGATGACAGCCATGCAGACCAATTTGATGCAGTGCGCGGCGTATGGTTTGAGCACTGACAGGCCGACCCCCCACCCCTTCAACCTCTGCAGCAATGCTGGCGGCACTCATACATCTATTTTCCAAAGACATCCTCTGGATATGACGCTGAGCACTGCACTCAACTTCTTTGGTCGACCATGGCGAGGCGCTGTTCTGAGTGGGACCTGTCCTGTTACACTGCTGTATGGTCTTGGCCACCGTGCTGCAGCTCAGTTTCAGGGTCTTGGCAATCTTCTTATGGCCTAGGCCATCTTTATGTAGAGCAACAATTCTTTTTTTCAGATCCTCAGTAGAGCAACAATTCTTTTTTTCAGATCCTCAGAGAGTTCTTTGCCATGAGGTGCCATGTTGAACTTCCAGTGACCAGTATGAGAGAGTGAGAGCGATAACACCGAATTTAATACACCTGCTCCTCATTCACACCTGAGACCTTGTAACACTAATGAGTCACATGACACCTGGGAGGGAAAATGGCTAATTGGGCCCAATTTGGACATTTTCACTTAGGGGTGTACTCACTTTTGTTGCCAGCGGTTTAGACATTAATGGCTGTGTGTTGAGTTATTTTGAGGGGACAGCAAATTTACACTGTTATACAAGCTGTACACTCACTACTTTACATTGTAGCAAAGTGTCATTTCTTCAATGTTGTCACA
Source organism: Glandirana rugosa (assembly GCA_018402905.1). Lineage (NCBI taxonomy): Eukaryota > Metazoa > Chordata > Amphibia > Anura > Ranidae > Glandirana > Glandirana rugosa. Next base: position 10,770 of record BLSH010050352.1, read on the forward strand.
TGAAAAGATAGAATAAAATATTTACAAAAAAGTGAGGGGTGTACTTACTTTTGTGAGATACTGTAAATACTTTGGGTGTCGGTATTACCCCCCCCCCCCCCCACAGCCCCATTATCGCAATTGCCAGCTGATGAAAGTAAAAGGCTAAAAAACTAGCTAGAGGGGGGTTTGGGACTTTAAATGGCACATGAGGCGAGAAAAGGCATTGGATGGATAAAATAAACAATTTTTTAATAATAAAAGATTGTATTTCATGGCATATCCATCAATATTCAATCAAATTGATAAAAACTTGAAAGCTTATTATTCATTGATAAATGTATAGACATATGATATAAACAACAATTGCCCCCATCTATCACATCAACGAAAAACATCGGCTTATAGCACGTTGATTAAGCTGAATGGTCCATGACCGGTGTTTCCCCAAAAAAGGGGTTCGATTAGATAACCAATTGGTAAAAAAGATAAGCCGGGGTGTGCCAGTTGATGGCAGCTGGTAGCTCTACGTGTTTCGTGACCCTTTGTCACTCATCAGGAGCAGACTCGTCCATTTTCTAAGATGGGATTAAGGTAGGTATTTATTTTGTGGGAGAAATGGAAAAAAGGGGGAGGTGATAATCCCCCAGATTAACAATATCACCAAGCATAGGTGTGCGCAGCCTATTGCATTAGGGTGTGCACCCCAAAGCTCAAACACACACGCTTGCATGTGCTTCTATATATATGGCCCTGGCACATTGATCTCCTTGCCAGCACAGTGAAAGAGGAGTACATAAGCACTTCTCTTATGGCGTTGCCGGTTAGAGGGAGATCTTTCACATCTCCCTGCTGCTACACAAAGCAATAATACCAATGCGCACTAGGTGATTAGGGTGTGCTCAGGCACACCCACTACACCCTGTGCACACACCTATGTCCCCAAGTTTCCAACTTACTGTATCCACTGGATGGCGGTGGACAGGAGGGGCAGAGGGAGCACCCAAGAGAGCCCCATCCGGGAGCTGAGGCAGGAGGCATGGCGGAGAGGACCACAACGGGGCAAAGTCCCGCGATGGACCAGGCACCCCCGGAGCGATGTACACCCGGTGAAATGAAAAAACAACAATAGAGGACAATTGTGGGGATTGGTGTATGAGTGGGGGATCGAAAAAGGGGGAAAAGGAGAAAAACGAAAAGAAAACGGAGGGAAAAAAAGGGGGGTGAAAAAAAAGAACAAAAGAGGGTGAATGGTGATGACAAAAGGAACAGATAAGGAATCTGTACTTTTGTCATCACCAATCACCCCATGTGATCCCTGTGACCAATCACAGCAGATCACATGACAATTGTATAAAATGGATGGTTTCCTTTCTTGTCATCCATTCTATGCAATCGTTTATCTGTGATTGGTCACAGTGATCACATATCTGTGATTGGTCACAGTGATCACTTATCTGTGATTGGTCACAGTGATCACATATCTGTGATTGGTCACAGTGATCACTTATCTGTGATTGGTCACAGTGATCACATATCTGTGATTGGTCACAGTGATCACATATCTGTGATTGGTCAAAGTGATCACATATCTGTGATTGGTCACAGTGATCACATATCTGTGATTGGTCACAGTGATCACATATCTGTGATTGGTCACAGTGATCACATATCTGTGATTGGTCACAGTGATCACATATCTGTGATTGGTTAAAGTGATCACATATCTGTGATTGGTCACAGTGATCACATATCTGTGATTGGTCACAATGATCACATATCTGTGATTGGTCACAGTGATCACTTATCTGTGATTGGTCACAGTGATCACATATCTGTGATTGGTCACAGTGATCACTTATCTGTGATTGGTCACAGTGATCACTTATCTGTGATTGGTCACAGTTATCACATATCTGTGATTGGTCACAGTGATCACATGGTGCAGAGAAGGTCAATCACAGCCCACCTGTACCATTGGATTACCTGTGGCCAATCAGACGTAATCACAACAAAACACTCTGAAAACATAGATTTATTCAGTAAAAATGGTTGTATATTGTATATACCCATGTACGCATGCGCAAATATGTTTGAGCTTTGGGGTGCACACCTATGCAGAGCAATCTAATGTTACCTTAGTAATACTGTACTACGCTAGTGAAGCGATCAGGCTTTTTTCTTTTTTTACACATTATGGTTGTTTATCAATGTTTACCAGTGAATTTCATTGTGGAGAAAGGTCCATAAAGACATGGATGAGCGAGTTTGGGGTGGAGGAACTTGATTGGCCTGCACAGATGGGGCTCATCTACAGGCGACTGCCCCCCAGCCCACCCGTCCCATCACCATTGCATGGCCAGCGGCAGGGGTCCCGGTCATTCGGATATGCTCCCTGAACTAGGAATGGACTTGTATGGACTTGGACTCTCTGGGACCACCCATGGCTCAGATGAGTAGAGCTGACCACTCCTTTAGCTCACACACACCGATCAGCTGTTATTTAATCACCTGGACGTCTGGTTGGATCTAAGAGTTGTCAGCCAACACAGATCCAGTACATACAACCATATCCGCTATTGAGTATTGGAGCGAGATCTGGAGCCGGAGTGGGGAACTGGTAGAGCCGGCCCACAGTAGGGTTGCCACCTCATCCCTTTAAACCCAAACACATATGAATTACACAGGTTCTGTGGCTGATTAAGGTGGTAATTAAACTCACTTGGTTCCTCGTCTGCATTAAATTAGCCACAGAACAACCTGTGTAATTCATATGTGTTCGGGTTTAAAGGGATGAGGTGGCAACTGTAGCCCACAGTCAGAGGAGGGCTGGGCCGGGGGGCAGGGTGGCAATTGCCCCCCAGGCCACCCTAACTTACATTCAAAATGGCCAACGGCCACTGCCCGCTCACACTTTTTTCTTCTTATGGAGGAAGGAAGGAGGGACCAGGGGCGCAGCCACCAACTAACTGCAGGCAAACAGGGGAGCGCCCAGGGCCGGACCTACCATGGATCCCGCTTGGGCCCACTGGGCTGCCTTGGGGGGGTGCTGCCGGATTACACAGAGCGGGGATCTCCCGCTTACAAAGTCCTACCTCCTGAACCAGCTTCTATAATAGACAGCACACTGGTGATGTCTATCATAGGAGCCGGTCCAGGAGGCGGGATTTCATATGACTGCGGCCGCGCCAGGTAAGCGGGAGATCCCCGCTCTAAGGTTGCATTTGATGGGCACTGGTGAGGCTGCATTGGTGGGCACTGATGAGCTGCATTGATGCCTTATTTTTCTTAAACATCCTTTGTTGCTATTAACATTAAATTATGTTACCACATTATATCATATTTGTCTTACTTCATAACATCAATAGCCATTCTAAAACCAGGTGGGCATGGATGGTGAGCTGATTCGGTGGTTCAGTGGGCCACTTGACTGGACTTGCCCCCCAGGCCTAAGGCTGCCAGCCCTCCCCTGCCCACAGTCAAGCCAGAAAGCATTGATCGGCAAGCTGGGACACTGACATGAACACCGGCCATTCCGGTTATTCACTTGTGTGGGTAGAGACTGACTGATCCTTAAGTTAGAGTTGCCACCTCACCCCTTTAAAACTGAACACATATGAATTACACAGGTTCTGTGGCTGATTAAGGTGGTAATTAAACTCACTTGGTGCCTCATCTGCATTAAATCAGCCACAGAACCTGTGTAATTCATATGTGTTCGGTTTTAAAGGGATGAGGTGGCAACCCTACCTTAAGTAGCGGTCTCTCTGCTCAAAGATCTGCCTCAGATCTGGTTCAATGGGACACAGTCCAGCTGTCCATACAGGTAGAGACTACCAGACCGGGATCGGAAGCGGTCTCCCTGTGTACAGGGCTGGTGCAAGGATTTTTGACACCCTAGGCGAAACCTAATTTTGCCGCCCCCTTGGCCCCACCCCCTTTTCTCTGCCCAGCCTGATCAGCGCCAATCAAATGCAGCCTCACCAGCACCCATCAAATACAGCTTCACCAGCGCCAATCAATACAGCCTCACCTGTGCCCATCATATACAGCTTCACCAGCACCAATCAATACAGCCTCACCTGTGCCCATCATATACAGCTTCACCAGTGCCAATCAATACAGCCTCACCTGTGCCCATCATATACAGCTTCACCAGCACCAATCAATACAGCCTCACCTGTGCCCATCAAATACAGCTTCACATGTGCCCATCAAATAAAGCTTCACCTGTGCCCATCAAATACAACTTCACCTTTGCCCATCAAATACAGCCTCACGGGGGGTGGGGGCGGAGGGGGGTATTTGGCAGATCAGTCACTATTTCTATATCAATTTGCAAATGGCATGTGATAATACAATCTCATTATCTGAGTCAGACAGTGTCAGTTTTTACATGAATCAATGAAGAGCAGCCAGTGACAGATGAACAGTGGCCAGGCGCCCCTAGGCGGCAGTGCACCCTAGGCAGCCGCCTACTCCGCCTAGTGGTAGAGCCGGCCCTGCCTGTGTATGGACTTACCACATACAATCTCCAATGCCTGTTTCTTAGCTGGGTCCTGCTATTCACCACCAGCTATATGCAGATCAGGATATCCAATCCTGCAGGTTGAGACTGTCTGACCTGCGGGTGACGGTCTCCCTGCTACAGCCTTCAGTGGTTTGGCAACTCAAGCAGCGTTCCCACACAGGTCGAGACTGCCAGATGAGGATCGGTGGTAGTCTCCCTGTGTATGCTCCCAAGAATCAGTGTACAGCACGGCAGGACTTCAAGTCAACTACATCTCTAGGGTTGCCACCTCATCCCTTTAAACCCGAACACACATGAATTACACAGGTTGTTCTGAGGCTAATTTAATGCAGATGAGGCACCAAGTGAGTTTAATTACCACCTTAATCAGCCACAGAACCTGTGTAATTAATATGTGTTCGGGTTTAAAGGGATGAGGTGGCAACCCTAATCTAACCGTGAGTTGTCCAACATTGCCTTATAGGGGGCCTGGATAGCACGGCAAGGGGCAGAGCCCCCGCATCCACATTCACCCTTATCTCAGGTTGACTCTGTCAGTGTTGGGAGACTAGACTGCTGAATACTCCCACGGTGACCTCCATTTGATGACCTCACACAAGCGAGATTATCTGGGTGCATCGAACTCCTGTGGGCTTACAACAGGGACTCCCGCTGGCTATGCTGGATTTACATTGTGAGGTGGGATTTGACTTTGGGCTCCCCCATCGGGGGGGGGGGGGCAGTGAGGGATTCTCAGCTCCCTGGGACTCATCCCCCCTTCCATTGTGGTGAATAGGGGGGGGGGGGCAAGAGGTTGGTTAGCTAGGAGGGCAGGTGACAGGGTTGGTGTGGGTGCTCCATCTGGGACTGATGTTCCGGGTCTTGTCATGCTGATTTCTTTGCTTTAATTAATGTAATTGACTTTCATGGTTGGTGTAGCCTTGGTTTTTTTGTTTTTTCAATTTGTGGTCAGGAATAGTACCCCCTCGTTGGTGTCAGTGAGAGGAATAGTGCCCCATCATTGGTATCAATGGGAGGAATAGTGCCCCATCATTGGTATAAGTGGGAGGAATAGTGCCCCATCGTTGGTGTCAGTGGGAGGAATAGTGCCCCATTGCTGGTGTCAGTGGTAGGAATAGTGCCCTATAATTGGTATCAGTGGGAGGAATAGTGCCCCATCCTTGGTGTCAGTGGGAGGAATAGTGCCCCATCATTGGTGTCAGTGGGAGGAATAGTGCTGCATCATTGGTATAAGTGGGAGGAATAGTGTCCCATCGTTGGTATCAGTGGGAAGAATAGTGCCCCATCATTGGTATCAGTGGGAGGAATAGTGCCCCATCATTGATATCAGTGGAGGGAATAGTGTCCCATCATTGGTGTCAGTGGGAGAAAGAGTGCCCATTGTTGGTATCAGTGGGAGGAATAGTGCCCCATCATTGGTGTCAGTGGGAGGAATAGTGCCCCATCATTGGTGTTAGTGGGAGTAATAGTGCCCCATTGTTGGTGTCAGTGGGAGGAATAGTGCCCCATTATTGGTGTCAGTTGGAGGAATAGTGCCCCATCGTTGGTATAAGTGGGAGGAATAGTGCCCCATCATTGGTATCAGTGGAAGGAATAGTGTCCCATCATTGGTGTCAGTGGGGGGAATAGTGCCCCATTGTCGGTGTCAGTGGGAGGAATAGTGCCCCATTGTCAGTGTCAGTGGGAGGAATAGTGCCCCATTGTTGGTGTCAGTGGGAGGAATAGTGCCCCATTGCTGGTGTCAGTGGTAGGAATAGTGCCCCATTATTGGTGCCAGTGGGAGGAATAGTGTCCCATCATTGGTGTCAGTGGTAGGAATAGTGCCCTATTGTTGGTGTCAGTGGGAGGAATAGTGCCCCATCGTTGGTATAAGTGGGAGGAATAGTGCCCCATCATTGGTATCAGTGGAAGGAATAGTGTCCCATCATTGGTGTCAGTGGGGGGAATAGTGCCCCATTGTCGGTGTCAGTGGGAGGAATAGTGCCCCATTGTCAGTGTCAGTGGGAGGAATAGTGCCCCATTGTTGGTGTCAGTGGGAGGAATAGTGCCCCATTG
>BLSH010050352.1:26541-37294 GCA_018402905.1 Glandirana rugosa
TAACGTCCATTTTTTTCCTACTTTAATAATTCCTTCGTTTTATAGGTAATCTAGGTGTAGATGGTGGAGTTACCATGTGGTTCTGGGTGATACGATCTACATTATTTGAATAACCTTTCAGGGCGTTACGAGTTTTGACGACGAAGGGTATACAGACCTAGATACACGGGAACCCTACCTACTTCTAGAGAAACGAACATAAGAGATAATCACAACTCGCTTGGGCCTGACATTGCAAGCCCAGGCATGGTTTGAAAGCCCACAGGCACCGTGCCTGGGCCTGTAAAGTTTTTAGCAAGCCCAAGCCAGGAACCCCGGACCGAACCCGAACGATTTTTGAAATGTCCGGGTCCGTGCCACGGACACCCGAAAGTTTGGTACGGACCCGAACGTTACAGTCCGGGTTCGCTCAACACTAATAGAGAATACAAGCAAAGAGATCTTCATCCATCCCAAGGGCACATAGATCCAGACATATGGGAAGCAGCAGTTTTGAGCATTGCGGGACTTTCCAATAAGTTTATTACATCTAGCATAGTGGGTCTTGGTGTACCATTGAGGTGGTAGATGTGGATCTAATGGATATTTTGCTTCCTTAATAATTTCATCCTTTTTTTACCTGCAATTAATTTTGAATATTTTCTGCATACCTTCTGACTCCTCTCATTGCCTTACATTTGACATTCCCAACTGCAAGACCTTATAGAACACTACTTTCCATACGCTGGATTCAGATAATCCATCAAATTGTAACATATATGACCATCCTTACTGGGTGACCAAGCTACTCCTCATATCTGTAGATGAGTTGCACTCCTAAATTCTCTAATGAGCTGATATGCAAGTTTTCTGCGCTGAAATCCCATCAGCCCTGTCTGAGTTGTACCCTGCTGGACTACAGGACACCTCCCCTGCTTCATAACATAAACTACAGGATTTCTGGCAGGAACAACAGGATTTTGTTTGCTACTTGTAGCACTTTTAAGACAAAAGCATGGGTTCCTGTTGGCCTCAAAGTCAGGGAAAAGCTTTTAAAGCCCATTAGACCTATCAACAGGCAAAATTTGAAGCTCCCCTTATAGCTCCCACCTTCTCCCATTACCCAAGTTTTTTTTAATGCATCCAAAAAATATTTTTTCCCTACTCATCGGCATCACATGATCCACCACAACGCCCCCCTTGGAAGTGGCAGCAATGACCCACAGTTGCAATATGGGTCCACGACTGACCGGCCTTGTGGCAGCTCCGCTTTGTCACCATGTGGCCACTGGAGTCTTCAGAACCTCTTATGACCTTATGACATGGACAGCTAATAGGAAAAGTCCAGGTCACCAGCCAAAGACTTGGTCACCGGCAGAGAAACCCTCCAGCTATGCACTGAATAATATTTGAGATTTGGCATGTCAGATGACAAAGTAGCTAGGTAAGTATTTGGACCTTTTAGTTTAGTTGTTGGGAGTAAGGGGGGCTAAATATAAGTTTTACTAACAAAGTGAAACATAGAGCAGAGGGGCACACAGAAGGGGTCTTGTGCTGCCTACAGTATTATTATCCCATTTGTTTTCAAAAGCAATGTAGCCTGGTCCACAGCGCTGGCAGCAGAGGAGTGTCTGCACGTCCGAGGCTGGCACTATATACTGTCTCCGCTGCCACCCCCACACTTTCTCTTTTTCCCTTGGTCCCCTATAGAGCAGAGGAACGGCTGTGGGGAGATATAGTGAGAGGACACTGATCAGTGCTGAGCTGTGGAGAGACAGACAGCTGGAGAGAAGCCTCACTCAACCACCAGGAAAACACAGAGAAAGTAGATATAGACTGCTGTGCATCCTGGGAAAACAAGAGCCTACTGGGAGAAACTGAGATTTATAGGAGATGTAGTTCCCAGACAGACTGAGCCTGTGGGTCTTGAGAAGGACAGGTGGAGGCCGGGGGCCTGGACAAAGGTGTGGAGGAATGTCAGGTCTCCGTAGCTACGGTGCTTCCTGCATGTTGGACCTCTCTATGTGGCCAGGCTGTGTAAAAGTCTCACACATGTGGTATCGCCATACTTGGGATGAGTAGCAGAATATATTTTGGGGGTTAATTTTTGCTATGTACATGCTATGTGCTAGAAATATCTTATAAATTGACACTTTGGGAAAAATAAATACACTTTCTTTCCACGTTTTTCGAAGACCTGTTTAAAAAAATGAACCATTCAAAAGACTCATAATGCCTCATAGAATATATGTTGGGGTGTTTGCTTTCCAAAATGGGATCATTTTGTGGGTAATTCCACTGTCTTGGTGCTCCAGGGCCTTCAAAAGTGTGATAGGTAGGAATGAAATTAGATGTGTTATCTATGCTCCTAGAACGCCTGAAGGTACTACTTCAATGTTGAACCTCTCTATGTGGCCAGGCTGTGTAAAAGTCTTACACATGTGGTATCGCCATACTCAGGACGAGTAGCAAAATGTATTTTGGGGGGTAATTTTTGCTATGTATATGCTATGTGTTAGAAATACTATATAAATTGACAACTTTTTGTAAAAAAATTACGGTTTCATTTTCTTTCCACGTTTTCCGAAGACTTGTGGAAAAAAATGAACCATACAAAAGACTCATTATGTCTCATAGATTATACGATGGGGTGTTAGCTTTCCAAAATGGGGTAATTTTGTGGGCAATTCCATTGTCCTGGTGCTTCAGGGCCTTCAAAATGTAATAGGTTGTTAGGAAATGATATGTGTAATTTATGTTTCTAGAACGCCTGACTGTCCTCCCTGCATGTTGGACCTCTATATGTGGCCAGGCTGTGTAAAAGTCTCACACATGTGGTATTGCCATACGCAGGAGGAGCAGCAGAATGTATTTTGGGGGGTAATTTTTGCTATGTACATGCTATGTGTTAGAAATATCTTATAAATTTACTACTTTGTGTAAAAATAAAAGAGTTTTAATTTTCTTTCCACGTTTTTCAAAGACTTGTGGGAAAAAATGAACCATTCAAAAGACTCATGATGCCTCATAGAATATACGTTGGGGTGTTTGCTTTCCAAAATATGGTCATTTTGTGGGTAATTCCACTGCCCTGGTGCTCCAGGGCCTTCAAAAGTGTAATAGGTGTTTAGGAAATCAGATGTCTAATTTATGCTCCAAGAACGTTTGATGGTGCTCCCTACATGTTGGACCTCTCTATGTGGCCAGGCTGTGGAAAAAGTCGCACACATGTGGTATTGCCATACTCTGGAGGAGTAGCAGAATGTATTTTGGGGTGTAATTGGAAGTATGCATATGCTGTGTGTGAGAAATAACTTGTTGTTATGACAATTTTGTGTAAAAAAATTAAAATAATTCCTAATTTTCCCAAGAATTGTGGGAAAAAAATACAACTTAAAAAAACTTGCCATGCCTCTTACTAAATACTTTGGAATGCCTATTTTTCAAAAAGGGGTCATTTGGGGGGTATTTGTACTTTCCTGACATTTCAGGGCCTCAAGAAATGAAATAGGCCATCAGTGCATCAGGTGTGATCAATTTTCAAAGATTTGCACCATAGCTTGTAGACTCTATAACTTTCACACAGACCAAATAATATCCACTTATTTGGGTTATTTTTACCAAAGATATGTAGCAGTATAGGTTTTGGTCCAAATTGATGAACATAAATGACCTTTTTTCAAAATTTTCGCTCTTTTTTCTCGCATGTCGCAAAAAATAAAAAACCCAGAGGTGATTAAATACCAGCAAAAGAAAGCTCTATTTGTGTGAAAAAAATGCTAGCAATTTTGTTTGGGTGCAGTATATCATCACTGTGTAATTGGCATTCAAACTGTGAGAGCACTGAAAGCTGAAAATTGGTCTGGGCAGCAAGGGGGTGTAAGTGTCCTATATTGAAGTGGTTAAAAGTGTCTCAAAATCAAAATCCCAGTGAGTTTGAAAGGCTCCGTATGACCACTCTGCATAACTCAAGTGGGAAATAAAAGGGATACCAAGAGCCCCTCCCCTTCCCCCTGTGGGGAGTGTAGTCCCCAGACAGGCTGATCCCGTGTATTAGACTGGCAATGGAAATACACATCCCAGCATGACTGGGGCTATGTGGAGGGAAAAAGGAAGAGTAGGAGAGCATGGTGCTGCTTGTAGAGTTACAGGCTCTGGGACCCGGGAAAACAGTGTCTCCTTCGGGGGTAATCACTACAGTTAATATGGCCTCAAGGCTTGTATTAAAGGCATTGTAAGGATCTTCTCTGATTCTTACTTTTCTGTTATATCTCGGTCTCCCTTTCCTCTCTCTCATTTGCCCTCAGTTTCCCAATCATCCCATCTCCATCTTCCCCTGTCGACCTGAGCCGCAATGATAGGATCTGGTTAACAAATTAATGATATATAGAAATACAACATTGATGATCATAATCCGGTGTGAGGGTCTTCCAATGCATGCAAATAATGGGAAAACTCCTATCATATAGTAGAGGTTTTCTGCTGAATAAACAAACACGCCTGGGATCAATACGATATCTTAGTCATCAAAACCCATAGAGCTAATGGAGCGGACGTGTGGCTTTATAATAATATTATGCGGTGTTAGCTGGGAGCAGCCGGGGGGGCGCAAGACTGGATGACTCTAATCACATGTGTCCTCACCTGTCACCGATACTTCACCGATCGATATGCATTATATAGCATGGAGCTAATCATATTCTGTAGAACAGATGTTGGATCAACTTCAATTACCTTCTGCAACACGGAGAAAGATCGAAATGCACATCCTGTTCACAGCACAGATATAAGTGGTTTGTGCATTACAATCTGCCAGATCAGTGTTTGGCCCCTTTCACACTTGTGCGACGCGATTTTACTGCAATTTTTTTGGCGCGATTTTGCCACGATTTTGACGTGATTTGGGATCAGTACGACTTTGGTCCGACTTTGTTGCAACTTTGGCTCAATGAAAACATATTACAAAGTCGTACAGAAATAGTACAGAAATCGCATCTATATTATTCAGGTGCGATTTGCATGCAACTTTGAGGGTTTAACATTGAAGTCTATTGACCTCAAGTTTCATCAAAGTTGGACCAAAGTAATGCAGGGACTACTTTGAAGTCGGTGCGACTTGAAGTAATACAGATATGAATGGTACTCATTGGAGATAATGGGGAACGACCAAATTGGAGTCACTTTAGAAGCCCACCTTTCACCTTGGAGTTTTCCATTCACACCAATGTCCCCAGTCTCCCCCTAACATTAGAGTCCTCAGTCAACCCTTTCACATCAGTTTTCTCAGAGTGCTAAGTTTTCTTCCTTTCACACCCGAGTCCTTAGTCCTCCCCCCCCCCTTTTATCCAGTCCCCACCCAGGCCGATTCACATTACATTCCTACACAAAAAAGTTAATTTTTTTTTCTAGAAAATTACTCAGAACCCCCAAACATTTTCTATATATATATATATACACACACACACTATATTACCAAAAGTATTGGGACATCAAATTTTTATTAAATGTTCAGAGCAAATATATGTTTCATGTTAAGTCCATTTAGTCCTAAATACACAATATTACCAAAAGTATTGGGGCGCCTGCCTTTACACGCACATGAACTTGAATGGCACCCCAGTCTTAGTCCATAGGGTTCAATATTGAGTTGGCCCACCCTTTGCAGCTATAACAGCTTCAACTCTTCTGGGAAGGCTGTCCACAAGGTTTAGGAGTGTCTATGGGAATGTTTGACCATTCTTCCAGAAGAGCATTTGTGAGGTTGGACTGGAAGAAGGCCTGGCTCAGTCTCCACTCAAATTCATCCCAAAGGTGTTCTATTGGGTTGATACCAGTCAAGTTCCTCCACCCCAAACTCGCCCATCCATATCTTTGTGGACCTTGCTTTGTGCACTGGTGTTCAGACATGTTGGAACAGGGAGGGGCCATCCCCAAACTGTTCCCACAAAGTTAGGAGCATGAAATTGTCCAAAATGTTTGGTATGCTGACGCCTTAAGAGTTCCCTTTTCTGGAACTAAGGGGCCAAGCCCAACCCCTGAAAAACAACCCCACCCCATAAACCCCCGTCCACCAAATGATTTGGACCAGTGCACAAAGGTCCATAAAGACATGGATGAGTTAGTTTGGGGTGGAGGAACTTGACTGACCTGCACAGAGTCCTGACCTCAACCGATAGAGCACCTTTGGGATGAATTAGAGCGGAGACTACAAGCCAGGCCTTCTCATCCAACATCAGCGCCTGACCTCACAAATGCGCTTCTGGAAGAATGGTCAAACATTCCCATAGACACTCCTAAACCTTGTGGACAGCTTTCCCAGAAGAGATGAAGCTGTTATAGCTGCAAAGGGTGGGCCAACTCAACATTGAACCCTACAGACTAAAGGCCCGTACACACTTTTCTGTTAAAAAAAAAAAAAAAGGCCCGCACACACGGTACAATTATCGGCCAACACCGGTCGTACAACAGCCTGTTGTCCGATAATCCGACCGTTAGTATACACGATTCAACAGCCAATTTCCAATTATTGTCTAACAGAAGTTGTCTGAGAAGACTAGTAAACTTTTGTTGGCCCACAAGGCGTTGGCCAATTTTCAGCTTGTGTGTACAGAAGTTGGACCAACCAAAGTTGTAAGTACAAACACGCATGCTCGGAGTGTTTGGTCATGAAAAACCTGCGTTCCTAATTCACAAATCACATTCACCTGAACTTCCTCTTTATACGCTCCTAACATGTCACTACGTTCGGCTTTGTTGGATGACAATTTGAATACCTTCAGTAGGCTAGACAAAACCACGGACAGCCAATTTGGACAAAAGTTGGATGTGTGTTTGTACGATAATCGGTGTGTGTGTACGAAGCTTAAGACTGGGATGCCATTAACCACTCCACCCCCGGAAGGATTTCCCACTGTAGGACCAGAGCACTTTTTGCGATTTGGTCGCTGCGTCGTTTTAACTGACAATTGCGCGGTCATGCGATGTTGTACCTAAACCAAATTTGCGTCCTTTTTTTTCCCACAAATAGAGCTTTCTTTTGGTGGTATTTGGTCACCTCTGCGTCATTTCTGATCGCCGCTATAAACAAAGCGACGATTTTGCAAAAAAAAAAAACAATATTTTTTACTTTTGCTAAAATACAAATCCAAAAAAAAAATTGGTTTTAGCCGATTTATATTCTTCCTCATATTTTTGCTAAAGAAAAAAAAAAATCGCAATCGGCATTTATTGATTGGTTTGCGCAAAAGTTGCAGCGTTTACAAACCATGAAAATTAATTAATTATTTTTTTTTTACTGGTAATGGCAGCGATCTGCGATTTTTATCGGGACTTTGATATTGGTGCAGACATGTCGGACATTTTTCACACTTTTTTGGGACCAATGACATTCATACAGCGATCAGAAATGTAAATATTTACTGATTACTGTGTAAATGTCATTGGCAGGGAAGGGCTTAACCTGCAGGGGGCAGTGAAGGGGTAAACTGTGTTCCCTAGGCGTGTTCTAACTGTGAGGGGGATGGGCTGTCAGGGGCATAAGAGATCTAACTGATCCCAGAGACAGGGATAAGTAGATCTCTTACATGCCTGACAGAACAGGGAACCGCCGCGTTTACATCGTTCTTTCCCTCTGGCAGGTCATCGCGGCTCGCCGGCGGACATCGGGTTCACCCAAGCCATGGGCATGTGTGGCGGGCACGAGAGCGCGCCGGCATCCGCAAATCGCCGCTTATTTATGGCGATTCGCGGAATGCGGCCACATTGCCGCAGTAAATATACAGTAGCCAGTTGCGAACCGGTTAAAGTTCATGTGTGTGTAAAGGCAGGCGTCCCAATACTTTTGGTAATATAGTGTATTTAGGACTGAATGGACTTAATATGAAACATATATTTGTTCTGTACAACATTTAATAAAGATTTGATAGTGAAAAAAAAAAAGAAAAATATCTGATGACAGGTCCACTTTAAGGCATCCCTAGACTGCATCCCTGTATACAGATGGAGGTGCACCGGTTTCCTCCATAGCCGGATGTGCCAAGCGCAAGGAAAGCTTTGGGGGTTGGGAGGGTTTCTTTGCACATGGTCATTATGGTGCAACCAGCCTCCTGCACAACGCCCATCACACAGATAATGCTCAGCGGAGTTCTCGTTTTAAATGCAATGGGTAATGCATTGCTAATAGGGTATAACTCTGCATTAAAATCAGCTTAATCAAGGAGGTAACGGCTAATTATGCCAGTTAACAGAGGGTTCGTATGAAGCCACACCGTTACTATTCATCTGCAATGCAATTTATTATTGATTTCATTCATCTAATATGCCTTAATGAAAGTGTATCTAATTACATCTTATATTTTATTGATAACGACTCCCCTAAGACCAATCTGAGCCGATCTGAGTGATAATGGGAGGAGGGATGGCAGAGGAACTCAGAGAACCCAAATTCCTGATGCTGGTTTTGGAGCTAATGGTTTGCTATACAGGGGGAAGGTAAGTACTGTAAAGTGTAACTAAAGGCAAAACCTTTTTTTTTTTTTCAAAAGCGTCTGGGCGTTTATTCACTTCATTAACCACTTGCTTACCGGGCACTTAAACCCCCTTCCTGCCCAGACCAATTTTCAGCTTTCAGCGCTGTCGCACTTTGAATGACAATTACTCAGTCATGCAGCGCTGTACCCAAATGACATTTTTATCACACAAATAGAGCTTTCTTTTGGTGGTATTTAATCACTGCTGGGTTTTTTATATTTTGTTAAAAAAAAACTAAAAAAGACCAGAAATTTTGAAAAAAAAAAACAAACAAAACTGTTTTATATTTTGTTATAAAATTTTGCAAACAGGTAATTTTTCTCCTTCACTGATGTACGCTGATGAGGCGGCACTGAAGGGCACTGATAGGCTGCACTGATGAGGCGGCACTGATGGGCACTGATAGGTGGCAATGGTGGGCACTGATGGGTGGCACTGGTGGCTGGCACTGATGGCTGGCACTGATGGGCATTGATGGGTGGCAGCGATGGGCACTGATGGGTGGCAGTGATAGGCACTGGTATGTGACACTGATTGGCAGCACTGCTAGGTTAAACGGATGATGAGGCACTGATGGGCACTGGTGGGCATTAATAGGTGGCACTGAAGGGCACTAATAGGTGGCACTGATGAGTGGCACTGATGGGTGACAGCTATGGGCACTGATGGGTGACAGCAATGGGCACTGATGGGCACCGGTATGTGACACTGATAGGCAGCACTGCTAGGTTGCGCTAATGATGAGGCACTGATGGGCACTGGTGGGCATTGATAAGTGGCACTGTTAGGCATTGATAGGTGGCACTGCTGGGCATTGATAGGTGGCACTGGTGGGCATTGATATATGGCATGGATATGTGCTGGTGGGCCCTGATTGGTGGCACTGATATGAACTGTTGGGCACTGGCAGGTGGCACTGGGGGCCACAGATGGAGTGGCTGTATCCCTTCCTCTTCGGGACCGATGTCCCTTTCACAGGCGCCGGTGATTGGCTTTTTTTTCTCCAAAAACGATTACTGAGCTTATGTTTACATCACGTGATCAGCTGTCATTGGCTGACAGCTGATCAAGTGGTAAGGGGCCGAGACCCCTGATCTGTGATCAGCCAAGTAGCATGGACTCGTTGATCACAGAGCACGTCGCGCGCGCCCTGCAGGGGGGCGCGCAGGAGCCAGGTGCACGGGAAGACGTCCATGGACATCCTCCCAGCAATTCAGATTCGTGCCGTAGCCGTCTTTCGGCTATAGTGCGGACGGGAAGTGGTTAAAGTGGTTGTCAACCACTTTAACCTACAGGTAAGCCTATGATAAAGCTTACCTGTAGGTGCCCTGCATATCTCCTAAACCTGTACGGTTCAGGAGATATGCAGAGTATTTGTTGTGCCGACGTCATGTCGGCACATGCGCAGTGAAGAAACGGCCTCCGTGCCGTTCCTCCACTGCAACCGTGCCGTAAAAGGCGACTCAGGCCAGTCACAGTGCTGGAGTCGCGGCCCCAGAAGGAAGAGGGGCAGAAGATGGATGCGGCCTGGAGCAGGGACATCGCTGGACGTCGCAGGCTTCGTTTGCAGGTAAGTGGCACATAATGGACTACGATGCGATGCATATTAGCCCATTATGATTCTACAGGGTGGGCCATTTATATGGATACACCTTAATAAAATGGGAATGGTTGGTGATATTAACTTCCTGTTTGTGGCACATTAGTATATGTGAGGGGGGAAACTTTTCAAGATGGGTGGTGACCATGGCGGCCATTTTGAAGTTGGCCATTTTGAATCCCATCTTGAAAAGTTTCCCCCCTCACATATACTAATGTGCCATAAACAGGAAGTTAACCAGTTAACCACCGCCCTATAGACAATTGACGTCTACAGAGCGGTTGCTTAATTCTGGGAGGACGTCTGTTGACGTCCTCCCAGAATCGCGCTTCCCGCGCGCCCCCTGGGGCGGGCACACGGGAACATCCGTGACCGTCGGGTCCGGGGGACCCGACTGATCACGGATCGTGGTGAATGGCCGCTGTGAGCGGCCTTTCACCACGTGATCGCGCCGTCAAATGACGGTGTGATCACATGTAAACAAGCCGGCGGAAGCGCCGGCTTTTCTCTCCTCTCCGCACCGATCGGTGCAGTGTGAGAGGAGAGAGGGGGGAGAGAGGAGGTGCAGCAGCGCTGTGGGCGATGTGCAATGCCCACAGCGCTGCCTAGTGACAAAATACTCCCCCCACCATCTATTTACCACCC
>BLSH010050352.1:84441-98642 GCA_018402905.1 Glandirana rugosa
GACCCAGACATGATGACGACCAGGTGTACAGACCTGGGAACTCAGCACAGGGATGGTGGGACCCCTCATAATGGGCACAGCAGGTGTACAAACCTGGTAACTCAGCACAGGGATGGTGGGAACCCTCATAATGGGCACAGTAGGGGTACAGACCCAGTAACTCAGCACAGGGATGGTGTGACCCCTCATAATGGGTACAGCAGGTGTACAGACCCGGGAACTCAGCACAGGGATGGTGGGAACCCCTCCCAATGGGCACAACAGGTGTATAGACCAGGGAACTCAGCAGAGGGATGGTGGGAACCCCTCATAATGGGCACAGCAGTAGTACAGACCCAGGAACTTAGCACAGGGATGGTGGGAACCCCTCATAATGGGCACAGCAGGTGTACAAACCCAGGAACTTAGCACAGGAATGGTGGGAACCCCTCATAATGGGCACAGCAGGTGTACAGACCCAGGAACTCAGCACAGGGATGGTGGGAACCCTCATAATGGGCACAGCAGGTGTACAGACCCAGGAACTCAGTGCAGAGATCTCACCAAAAGAGTCTGCAAGAAACAGAAGGCACTGTCAGGGGTCTAACTCTCCAGCATCTGCACCCTTCATTATCCACTGAAATATGAATTTTGGGTGGACTAGCCAAAAGTGTTCAGAAACTATTATTTATATTTATTTTTAAAATTTTAATTTATATTTTCCAAGAAAGCATACTCGACATATTCAGAAAACACAGTCAATTGCATGAGTTGAAGAAACTATAATATTATTAATATACACAGGTAACTAATGCTTATATGTATATCAATCGGTTTCAACATTTTAAACATCTTGGGGGGGGGGGGGCGGGGGCAATGAATATAAAATGTCTGAGACAAACTTGGTCTCAACTGGAGCACAGCCAATTGCTGATCCCCTTCTATAAATGGCAGTTGCCTGCCTGTCTTGCTGACTCCATATTTTATATATTCTGACCCTATTATACTTTTAAGTCACTGTCCTGGAATGAGGATGTATTGTAGATCAGGAGGACCTCCGACTTTCCACTAATGATGGCTTACACTGTATTGAACCCGGAGGATCATCATGACAAGGGCGTTGCTAGGTCTACAAAAGATCTGGGGCTAGAGCCCATAGCAGCAAAGTAAAGAAAGACCTACACTTGAGCGGGCATACATGTGATAAAATAAATAATAATAGTAATAAATATACATGTGTATGTATATATGTATGTATGTATGTGTGTGTGTGTATATATATACATACACAGTCTGCATTCCAGACCGGGACATACCTGCTAATTGCAGAACTGCACCCACCCTGTAAGAGACCCGGGGCTATGGGCCCCAGATTGGGGGCTATAGCCCCAATAGCCACCCCCTAGCAACGCCTCTGATCATGACAATGGGAGCCAACCGGCATTTTTAAACGAAGCAATGGCAGTTAGCATATTTCCTTTAACCAAATTGAATTTTAAACAATGTCTGTAAATATTATTATACAGGGTATATCTAGTGCCAACAGGTTCTGTAGCACTTGAAGGCAGACAGTACAGTTACAATACAATTCAATACAGGAGGAATCAGAAGGCCCTGCTCGTTAGAGCTTATTGCTGCTTTTCATTCTTCCCTCTCGAGGTTTTGCACAATAAAATCTCGGGGGCTCTTGCTGTGAAGACTACATCCCGCTGAGATGGCTTTCCCATGATAACCGCCGCACACTGCGCTGCAGACGGCTTCCATTCAGCAGGACCATACCTAGGAATAAAGGCAAAGAGGACGTTGGTGGTGAAAAATATTGGCAAACCAATTTTTTTTAATGGGTGGACCTTTCCCCCCCTTTAGCTGGAAATTCACACCAGCATGTGGCTCTGCATGCCCACGTGAAGTCACCCAACAGTAATTTCTTTATAACAACACATTTTGCTTTTACTTACCTTTGATGGGTGCCCACTTCCTGGTTCTCCTAAGGCACTGGTGACGTACCCAGAGCCTAACAGGTTTCCAGTCCCATGCCGGGACTAGGCCATCTAGAGCCCATGGCAAGCATGCCAAGCTTCGCCCCCCCCCAAGATGTATGAGCATTATGTGTAAGCAAAAATCTCCCCCCCAAAAACTTGAGCACTAATCTGGATGCTTACCCCTTAAGCATAAATACCCCCAGTACAAATCCGTCCCCTGCTGAAATCCCACCTCCCAATACAAATCTTTGCCCCCCTATCCCCCAAATCCCCCCCATACATAAATTCTCCTCCCCCAAAAAAGTCACCCCTCCTAGCACAAATCCTCTACCCCTTATATTTCCCCTCCAAGTATAGACCCTCTCCCCCCACTCCAAATCCCCACTCCTAGCACAAATCCACCCCCCTAAATTTCCCCTACTAGCCCAAATCCCCCCCTACAAAAAAATCACCACCTAAATCACCACTCCTAGCAATTTTTGCCCCCCCTGTGGCCCCCCTTAATTGCCCCTCCCAACACAAATCTCCTCCCCCTCAGTCTCCTCACAGTGCCAATCCCCAACCTCACATGAAACCACAGTGCCCAGGGCAGTCGCCCCTCCTGCACAACCCTTGTTCCAACCCTGCATGTATCCCCTGGGAAGGCTACTTCACCCAATGCCTTTCAGGGAGATCATAATAATAGTATTACAATACAGGATTTATTAGGCTCCAACAGTTAGAGCAGCGCTTTACAACAAGAGGGCAGACAGTACGGTTACAATACAATCAATACAGGAGGAACCAGAGAGCCCTGCTCCTTAGAGCTTACAATCTAAGAGGGAGTGACAGGTGATTCAAAAGGTAATAACTGTGGGGTATGAGCTGATGGAGAAAATAAAAGTGCATTTGTTACATGGAGGCAGTTTAGGCTTCGCTATAGAGGGTTTAGGGATCTTCTAAAAGTAGACAGATGAGGTAAGGAGTTCCAGAGGATGGGGAAGGCTCGGGAGAAGTCTTGGAGGTGGACAGAGTTGGAGATAATTAGACAGATTGGGATAGGGAGTTCCAGAGGATGAGAAAGGCTCGGGAGAAGTCCTGGAGGTAGACAGAATAGGAGATAGTCGGACAGATTGGGGTAGGAAGTTTCAGAGGATGAGAGAGGCTCGGGACATGTCCTGGGGGAGGACAGAGTAGGATACAGTTGGACAGATTGGGGTAAGGAGTTCCAGAGGATGGGAGAGGCTCTGGAGAAGTCTTGGAAGACAAAGTAGGAGCTAATCGGACAGATTGGGGTAGGGAGTTCCAGAGGATGGGAGAGGCTAGGAAGAGGTCCTGGAGTTGAACAGAGTAGAAGATAGTCATACAGATTAGGGTAGGGAGTTCTAGAGAATAGGAAAGGCTCGGGAGAAGTCTATGAGGTGGACAGAATAGGAGATAGTCGGATTGGGGTAGGGAGTTCCAGAGGATGGGAGAGGCTCGGGTAAAGTCCTGGAGGGGAACAGAGTAGGAGATAGCCAGACAGATTGAAGTAGGGAGTTTCAGAGGATGGGAGAGGCTCAGGGGAAAGCCTGGAGGTAGACAGAGTAGGAGATAGTTGTACAGATTGGGGTAGGGAGTTCCAGAGGATAGGAGAGGCTAGGAAGAGGTTCTGGAGTGAAAAGAGTAGAAGATAGTCATACAGATTAGGGTAGGGAGTTCTAGAGAATAGGAGAGGCTCCGGAGAAGTCTTGGAGGTGGACAGAATAGGAGATAGTCGGATTGAGGTAGGGAGTTCCAGAGGATGCGAGAGGTTCGGGTAAAGTCCTGGAGGGGAACAGAGTTGGAGATAGCCAGACAGATTAAAGTAGGCAGTTTCAGAGGATGGGAGAGGCTCAGGGGAAAGCCTGGAGGTGGACAGAGTAGGAGATAGTCGGACAGATTGGGGTAGGGAGTTCCAGAAGATGGGAAAGGCTCGGGAGAAGTCCATGTTAATAAACAAAATTTTTCCCCCAAAAGATGATTGTACTGTTATAATGCGTGTGCTTGAGATGAACACATATCATCATAGACCTCATTTCATGAATGCACTGTACAACATTGCATTCACCTGTTGAGAAAAGAAACCCTTCCCCTCAAAATCTGGCAAATCCTTAGATGGAAAGGTTTTGTTCTTCAAAAGATGAGTTGTATGGCACATGTGTGAGATGAAGTGCACGACGTCAGGCTCCAAGGGTGTCCCTCAGAGTGGCAGGGTGCAGGACTTCCACCCTTTTCAGTGAATACCCTGTGCCCATAGCACCTGGGTAGATGTAAAACAGTGGTTCACAACTTTTTTTGCGACCAGGCCCTGACAATTGTTCCAAAATCTTCCAAACAGTAAAATATTACGTTTATTCTCACACAATAAAAGTAGAGACACGCAATAAAAATATTAAATATACAAAATATAAATAATATGTATAAAAAATCAAATATCATATAATATAAAAAATGAAATATACTGTAAATATAAAGATAAAAATGTATACCGTAAGTATAAAGACAAAAATCTAACGTAAAATATACTTGTATTATAAAATATAATATAACAAAATGCAATACAATATCTAATCTAATGTAATATATACTTGTAATACAAAATATAACATAACATAATGTAATATATACGTGTAATATAAAATATAATGTAATATAACAAAATATAATACAATGTCTACTCTAATCTACTGTAATATATACTTGTAATACAATATATATATATACATACACACAAGAAGAAGCACGGTAGGAGACTTACTGCAAAACCTTGTAATGTCCATGCGATCCTGCCCAGGTTCATGCCTCTCCTGAGTTCAGAGGACCCCCTGTCTTGGCTGTAAATCTCCCTTTGTGGTGGTATTAGGGCTGCCACATCATCCCTTTAATCCAGGACACATAATAATTACATAGGTTTTGTGGCTGATTAAGGTGGTAATTAAACTCACTTGGTGCCTCATCTGCATTAAATTGGCCTCAGAACCTGTATAATTCATATGTGTCCTGGATTAAAGGGATGATGTGGCAACCCTGGGTGGTACCGGTGGTGCTGGGTCTCAGTTCGGCAGTATAAATGACTGCCTCTAGAGAGCAGTTAAACACTGCTGGTATGGGCTGTGCGGCGGATTGCTGAAACAGTAGGCAGGCTGAGGCTTTTAGTCCCACAGGGACTCCCAGGAGGTTGCTGAGAGCGGCCACTTCCTGGTATGATAGGAACGCCCTCTCCCATGCTCGGGTTCCTGCTTCCCTGCTGTGATTACAGCACCTGTAGCTCCAGCTTGTCTCAAAAACACTGCCTCTATGGTGAGTGATGTGGGATCTCAAAATGGCTGTTACCCTGTGTTGCTGGATAGATCACTGGCTGTCTATGTGTTCCCAGGTATCCTTGCTCTATAGCACTGAAGAACGCATGGAAAGGTTTCTATTGTTAAAGTGTTTTTTTTTGTGTTTGTTGTTTTTATTATTATTATTTTTTTTAAAAGAGTGCATTCTTCTTCTCTACACAGAGAGAAGACCCCGATGGAACACGTTCTGTGGTGCGGGTCAGCGGGATGCATGGGTGGGAATCAAGCCTTAGTGGAGTCAGCAAGGAGGCTTTGATATGGAAAGAGGGAACCTCACCCCCTAGAAAACAGCAAAAATATTGAAAAGGTCACTCCCGTCCTTCCCATTCCTTTTGTGAAAATACAGGAAATAATGGAAGATGAATGGGCAAAGCCCGATAAAAGATTGAACAACCATAACAGGGTCTCAAAGTTGTACCCTTTCCACTCTAAGGATGCTGAGCTTTGGGATTCCACGCCTACGGTGGAAGCCTCATTACAGAGACTAGCTCGGCACATCACTTTGCCTCTAGATGACTCAGTGTTCTTCAAGATCCGAAGCATCATAGGATAGATACAGATCTCAAAAGAATGCACACGATAGCAGGAGCGGCCTGCAGGCCGGCTATAGCACTCGCCTCAGTGGCGGCAGCCTTAAAGGTTTGCATTGCAGAGTTAGAGGCCAGTTCTTTGGGTTAAGTGATGGGAGACGAAGGTTCCTCCCCCCCTTTGTAGTCTATTAAGATCACTGTGTATTTTCTAGCAGAAGTAGCCAGAAGAACCAGGTCAGGATGACAGTGAAATTGATGGCTCATTCTGTGACGGCATGCAGAGCCCTATGGCTGAAGCATTGGTTAGTGGATAGTGCTTCCAAGCACAGCCTTTGCTCAGCTCCTTTCGATGGGAAATTTTTTGGCAAGACCTTGGAGTCAGAGGTTCAACGAGTTTCTGGAGAGAACTCGGGGCTTATTCCGCAGGAAAGGAGAAGATTCCCCCAGTCCTTCTGAGAGATCTAAAGAAGGTTTCGGGGAACCGTTCTTTAGGCAGGGGAAGGGGCAGGGTCCAGCCTTTCCCAAAGCAACCAAAGCCAAGGGGAACCAGTCAGTGAAAGCTTCAGACAAGCTCTTCTGAAGGTGTCCAGTCTTCCCAAGTGGGAGCAGATTGTCTTACTTTGGAGAGGTCTGGGTGGAAGAAGCTTAAGATGCCTGGGTCTTGGACATCATTCAAAGAGGATATCACCTAGAATTCAAGAAAAGACCTCCCTAGTCTCATTCTGTGGAGACCCGGATTCCTACCTGTTCAGAGAAAAGGGCGTTTTGTATGTAAAGGAATTATTGGCATCTCAAGCAATTCTGCCAGTTCCGGAGCACGAGAAGGGAGAAGGATTCTATTCTCTGTTTTTGCTGACAAAATCCTCAGGAGGATTCAGGCTGGTCCTGGACTTAAAAGCCCTGAATGCCTTCATGAAAGTCCCTCCATTCAGAATGGAGTCCTTGCAAACCATCATTGTCCAGCGTATGCAGTACCTGGACCTAATGTCTTCCACGATCCAGGTAGTACCCTGGGCCAGATGATGGATGACAGAGGGGGAGATTTCAATACAATTTTATCCATCAATGGGATCGCCACTCGTTAACCCAGAAGATCTACCATCCAGTACCAATAAATTACTTTAATGTGGTGGAAGATAACTCAGAATATATACCACGGGGTGCCTCTTGAACCTCCAGTTCCAGTAGTGCTGACTACAGATGCCAGCCTAGTAGGCCGGGGAGCTCATTCCTTAGGCCAACAAGTACAGGGTAAATGAGAGGCGTTTCTATCTCAGCATTCAAACCTGTTAGTATTAGAGGCTGTTCGGCACGTTCTAGTAGCCTTCCAATTGATTTTGCAAAGGGAGCAGTCAAAGTAATTTCCAACAACAAACCATGGTAGCCTACGTAGCCCAGCAAGGGGCACCAGGAGCCTCCCACTGCTCAGAGTGGCATGCCAGATTTTCTTTTGGGCAGAGAAGAAAGTGTGCTCCCTAACAGCAGCAGATTTGGTGGCCCTATAGGGGATGAGATTTCTGAAGGGGGGGGGGGCACTGTGGAACACTGCTGAGGGGTGGTGGCCATATTAAGGGCTGGAGGCTCTGTAGCACTTTAGGGGGCACTGTGGGAGGCTGGGTGGCATTTTGGAAGTTGAAAGCTTTCAGGGGGGTTGAGGGCACTGTGGGCCACTATGGGAAGTTGGGGGGCACTATGGGAGCTGGGAGTGACTGGGAGGTTACGGCATCTGCAACTGACTGGAGGCCTTGGAGAAGGAAGGCCACAACCCGGCAGTAGGTCATGACATGGTGGTTGACAATCACTTGTCTAAGGAACCATCCTAAGTCCACACAGAAATGGGTTAAAGAGAATACCTCTCTCCTCCCCACATCAAGGCAGTTGGCCACGTGGCAATCATGCAGTCCAGCACGCGGCTCTCATTACACCACAGTGACAGGTACA
The DNA here is from genome assembly GCA_018402905.1 of Glandirana rugosa. Classification (NCBI taxonomy): domain Eukaryota; kingdom Metazoa; phylum Chordata; class Amphibia; order Anura; family Ranidae; genus Glandirana; species Glandirana rugosa. The sequence goes on from BLSH010050352.1 coordinate 92,215, forward strand.
CTTTAGCACAGCTGTGGTTTCCTACGACAAGCCTTTTTAACAGTCAAATAATTGAATTAGGTTACTTATTGGCATATGGTAAGTGATCAGTGTAGGTCCTCCAAATTCCCCCAATCAGGCGGAACACTAAAGAAGTCATAGGGGAGTGTCTGGATCAATACCTAAATTAATCATCCTGACAGGTCCACTTCCTGAAAGGCTGTTGTGGAGTCAAAGGGTCAGGTTTTTAGGCGTGTTTTACAGAACGCAGCAAACGTTCTCTGTGTCTAAAAAATGGTCAATACGCTTGTGCTGCTTTCCATGCCTCGGCTTCCTAAAACTCAGAATACCTGATTCATAAAGCTGTAAAGCTGTTATGGCATTGGACGGGAAGGCCTGGCTCGCAGTCTCTTCTCCAATTCATCCCAAAGGTGTTCTATCGGGTTGAGGTCAGGACTCTGTGCAGACCAGTCCAGTTCCTCCACCCCAAACTCACTCATCCATGTCTTTATGGACCTTGCTTTGTGCACTGGTCAAAATCATTTGGTGGAGGGGGGATAATGGTGTGGGGTTGTTGTTCAGGGGTTGGGCTTGGCCCCTTGGTTCCAGTGAAGGGAACTCTTAAAATGGTTGTAAATCCTGTTACACCACTTGTACCTACAGGTAAATCTATAATAAGGTAGGTACCGTGAATATCTCCTATACTTGCACAGTTTAGGAGATATTCACTGTATACGCTTGCGCCGGCATCATGGGTGCATGCGCACTGAAGAAACAGCCCGCTGGTGCCGTTTCTTTAGGGCCCGCGTTGTGACCGGCGGCTTCTGTGCGCATATTCGGGAGTGATGTCAACGCGTTTCCGGCCAATCATAGCGCCGGAGCCCATGAACCCAGAAGAAGCTTCGGCAAACATGTCGCTTGGGACAGCGAGACCGCTGCAACAGTTTTCATCTAAGGTATTTCATAATGAGCTAGTATGCGAAGCATACTAGCTCATTATGTCTTTGTCTTGCCGTTTTTTTGGTTGTTTTTGCCTTTCTTTTTTTTTGAGGTTTACAACCTCTTTAAGGCGTACCAAGACATTTCAGACAATTTCATGCTCCCAACTTTGTGGAAACAGTTTGGGGATGGCCCCTTCCTGTTCCAACATGACTGCACACCACTGCACAAAGCAAGGTCCATAAAGACATGGATCAGCGTGATTGGGACAGAGGAACTTGACTTGCCTGCACAGAGTCCTGACCTCAACCCAACAGAACACCTTTGGGATGAATTCAAGCGGAGACTGCAAGCCAGGCCTTCTCGTCCAACATCAATGCCTGACCTCACAAATGCGCTTCTGGAAGAATGGTCAAACATTCCCATAGACACTCCTAAACCTTGTGGACAGCCTTCCCAGAAGAGTTGAAGCTGTTATAGCTGCAAAGGGTGGGCCAACTCAATATTGAATCCTACGGACTAAAACTGGGAATGCCGTTAAAGTTCATGTGTGTGTAAAGGCAGGCGTCCCAATACTTTTGACAATATAGTGTATTTTTAACCTAGAAAAATGGTGGCATGCTCAATACTTCTTTTACCCATTGTATAATTTAAAAACGTCATGTTATAACCTCATGTGATAGAAGTTCAATGTCTTTACTGTGCCTTGAAAAAGTATTCATACCCCTTGAAATTTTCCACATTTTGTCATGTTACGCCCAAAAATATAAATGTATTTTATTGGGATTTTATGTGATAGAGCGACACAAAGTGGCTCCGCTGATCCCCGCTGAGCCGCTGGATGACAGATCTGTCTCTGCTCAGTGTGCGGAGATGAATCTGTCAGTGCACCACTCTGCTCTATGGGAAATCGGATGACAACAGACCGTCTGTCCATTGTCATCTGATCAGATCCCCAGACGGATGAAAAAATAGGGTTTCCATCTGTCGGACTTTACGGACCACGGATCAAATCGGAGAGCGACGGATGTCAGCGGACGTGTCACCGCTGACATCCGTCGCTCCATAGAGGTGAAAGGGGCGTCCGTTCAGGTCCGCCTAAAAAACGGACAGGCGAACCTGAACGGAACATCCGTGTGAAAGGGGCCTTATGGTTAGGTTGTAAAAAAAATATCCTAAGCTTTGAACATCTCACGGAGCGATGTTCAATCCATCATCCGAAAATGCAAAGAGAATGGAACAACTGCAAACCTACCAAGACATGGCCGTCCACCTAAACTGACCGGCCGGGCAAGGAGAGCATTCATCAGAGAAGCAGCCAAGAGGTCCATGGGAACTCTGGAGGAGCTGCAGAGATCCACAGCTCAGGTGGGAGAATCTGTCCACAGGACAACTGTTAGTTGTGCTCTCCACAAATCTGCCCTTTATGGATGGGTGGCAAGAAGAAAGCCATAAGAAGTCCAGTTTGCAGTTTGGGAGAAGCCATGTGGGGGACACAGCAAACATGTGGAAGAAGGAGCTCTGCTCAGATGAGACCAAAATGTAACTTTTTGGCCTAAAAGCAAAACGCTATGTGTGGCAGAAATCTAACACTGCACATCACCCCGAACACTCCATCCCCACCGTGAAACATAGTGGTGGCAGCATCATGGTGTGGGGATGCTTTTCTTCAGCAGGGACAGGGAAGTTGGTCAGAGTTGATGGGAAGATGGATGGAGCCAAATACAGGGCAATCTTAGGCTGGATTCACACCGATGCATTTTTAGCGCTTTTTGCATTTTGCAGATTTGCACTGCAGAACGCGTTCCATAGGAAACCATGTTAAATGGACTGCTGTGCAAATCTACAAAATGCAAAAAGCACTAAAATTGCATCGGTGTGAATCCAGCCTTAGAAGAAAACTTGTCTGCAAAAGACTTGAGACCGGGGCGGAGGTTCACCTTCCAGCAGGACAACGACCCTAAACCTACAGCCAGAGCTACAATGGAGTGGTTTAGATCAAATCATATTCATGTGTTAGAATGGCCCAGTCACAGTCCAGACCTAAATCCAATTGAGAATCTGTGGCAAGACTTGAAAATTGCTGTTCACCGACCCTCACCATCCAATCTGACAGAGCTTGGGATATTCTGCAAAGAAGAATGGGCAGAAATGTCCTCTCTAGATGGGCAAAGCTGGTAGAGACTTCCCCAAAAAGACTTGCAGCTGTAATTGCAGAGAAAGGCGGTTCTACAAAGTATTGACTCAGGGGGGGGTGCCATACAAATGTACCACACACTTTTCACATATTTATTTGTAACAAATTTTGAAAACCATTTATCATTTTCCGTCCACTTCACAATTATGTACCACTTTGTGTCGGTCTATCACATTAAATCCCCATAAAATACATTTACATTTCTGGTTGTAACATTACAAAATGTGGAAAATTTCAAGGGGTATGAATACTTTTTCTATATTATTTAATTATGTAAGTGTTTGTTCCAGATTGCTTTTTTTTATTACAGTAAAGTATTTTTTTAATATTTATTATATATTAAGAAAGTAAATATATATATATATATATATATATATATATATACAGTATCTCACAAAAGTAAGTACACCCCTCACATTTTTGTAAATATTTTATTCTATCCTTTCATGTGACAATGTGACATGTAAATTTGCTGTCCCCTCAAAATAACTCAACACACAGCCATTAATGTCTAAACCACTGGCAACAAAAGTGAGTACACCCCTAAGTGAAAATGTCAAAATTGGGCCCAAAGTGTCCATATTTTGTGTGGCCACCATTATTTTCCAGCACTGCCCTAACCCTCTTGGGCATGGAATTCACCAGAGCTTCACAGGTTGCCACTGGAGTCCTCTTCCCCTCCTCCATGACGACATCACAGAGCTGGTGGATGTTAGAAACCTTGCGCTCCTCCACCTCCTGTTTGAGGATGCCCCACAGATGCTCAATATGGTTTAGGTCTGGAGACATGCTTGGCCAGTCCATCACCTTTACTCTCAGCTTCTTTAGCAAGGCAGTGGTCGTCTTGGAGGTGTGTTTGGGGTCGTTATTATGTTGGAATACTGTCCTGCAACCAAGTCTCCGAAGGGAGGGGATCATGCTATGCTTCAGTATGTCACAGTACATGTTGGCATTCATGGTTCCCTCAATGAACTGTAGCTCCCCAGTGCTGGCAGCACTCATGCAGCCCCAGACCATGACACTCCCACCACCATGCTTGACTGTAGGCAAGACACACTTGTCTTTGTACTCCTCACCTGGTTGCCGCCACACACGCTTGACACCATCTGAACCAAATAAGTTTATCTTGGTCCATCAGAGCACAGGACATGGTTCCAGTAATGCATGTCCTTAGTCTGCTTGTCTTCAGAAAACTGCAGGCTTTCTTGTGCATCATCTTCAGAAGGAGCTTCCTTCTGGGATGACAGCCATGTAGACCAATTTGATGCAGTGTGTGGCGTATGGTCTGAGCACTGACAGGCTGACCCCTCTGCAGCATTGCTGGCAGCACTCATATGTCTATTTCCCAAAGACAACCTCTGGATAGGACGCTGAGCACGGCACTCAACTTCTTTGGTCAACCATGGCGAGGCGCTGTTCTGAGTGGAACCTGTCCTGTTAAACCGCTGTATGGTCGTGGCCACCGTGCTGCAGCTCAGTTTCAGGGTCTTGGCAATCTTCTTATAGCCTAGGCCAGGGGTAGACATCCTCGGCACTCCAGCTGTGGTGAAACTACAAGTCCCATGAGACATTGCAAGACCCTGATAATCACAGGCATGACTCCTAGAGGCAGAGGAATGATGGGATTTGTAGTTTCAACACAGCTGGAGTGCCGAGGTTGCCTACCCCTGGCCTAGGCCATCTTTATGTAGAGCAACAATTCTATTTTTCAGATCCTTAGAGAGTTCTTTGCCATCAGGTGCCATGTTGAACTTCCAGTGACCAGTATGAGAGAGTCAGAGTGATAACACCAAATTTAACACACCTGCTCCCCATTCACACAATGACACCTTGTACCACTAACGAATCACATGACACCGGGGAGGGAAAATGGCTATTTGGGCCCAATTTGGACATTTTCACTTAGGGGTGTATTCATTTTTGTTGCCAGCAGTTTAGACATTGATGGCTGTGCATTGAGTTATTTTGAGGGGACAGCAAATTTACACTGTAAGGCTCCATGCACACTGGATGCTATCTGGGCTCTCTCAGCGTCGGGCAGGAGACGCTGCTTACAAAACGTTCTTTTATCGGCGTTTATCGGCGTCTGCGTTTTTGGGCGTTTTTTTTTTTTGTTGGCTTCCATTGACTGCAAAAACGTCGGACGCCGATAAACAGCCGTTTACCGGCGTTAATGAGCGTTTAGCGGCGTCGGCCGTTTTTTGTGGTCAAAAGAACGACTTTTGAACGCCAATTCAGGGCGTTCAGATAGCCCAAAAACGCCACTGCTGATAAAAGACAATTAACGTCCATGTGTGCATGGACACATAGGATAACATAAAGTGGCGTTTTTGGGCTGTTAAAAAAAAACGCCAAAACGACCAAAAAACGGTCGTTTATCAGATACAGTGTGCATGGAGCCTTATACAAGCTGTACACTCACTACTTTACATTGTAGCAAAGTGTCATTTCTTCAGTGTTCTCACATGAAAAGATAGAATAAAATATTTACAAAATGTGAGGGGTGTACTTACTTTTGTGAGATACTGTATATATTTAGTAATATGTGATTTAAAAAATGATGAAAAAAATATAGTAATACATAATTTAAAAATGGAAGGGAAAAAAAAATATATATATAACTCATTGTAACTTGGTTGTAAATATTTTTTTTTTAGGAAGTGTTTCCAAAATGAGTTTCAAATAAATAGAAAATAAAATTGTAAGAATTTCCCCCTATATGCCTGTTGAGCAAATTTTGGACAATATTATTAGCGCCAGTTAAAATAAACCGTGAAATTCTTTATTTTTTTGACAAATCTTTGGGGGGGGGGGGGGTCGGAATAATTTACAGCTTCCTATACAGGTGAGCATTGTCATAAATAGTGTTGAGCGAACCCGGACTGTAACGTTCGGGTCCGTACCGAACTTTCGGGTGTCCGTGGCACGGACCCGGACCCGGACATTTCAAAAATCGTTCGGGTTCGGTCCGGGGTTCTGCTATTTTATTCCACGTGTTGAGAAGCTGCAGGGCAGCCAATCAACAAGCGTTTCACTGGTTTGCCCTTAGAAGCCATCACAGCCATGCCTACTAATGGCATGGCTGTGATTGGCCAGTGCATCATGTGACCCAGCCTCTTTATAAGCTGGAGTCACAGTGCTGCAGTCACATGCTCCTTGGGTTAGTATAGGGAAAGGTAGCTGACGGCGTGAGGGACAGATTTTAGCCATTTTAAGACCTGATCCTGCATCCTGAGATAGATTACTTTACTACTGCTGTCTGTGCTGTTGCTCTGAGGACAGATAGCAGAAATTAGAGATTTCACATACCGCT
>BLSH010050352.1:133486-155188 GCA_018402905.1 Glandirana rugosa
AACACGTAGGTATATATCTACATGAAAGGGCCATAAAGGAATATTAATCTCAACTCGCTTGTGGACCTGCAAGCCCAAGACGACCAGGCAGGCTTGTTTCAGGCCCAGGCCCAGGCCTGCCTTGGGCTTGCTAGCGTGCCTGTTGCTTGGGGTAACTTTAGTTACCCCTGGGCTTGAAAATCCGTGTTTTTACCGACATCGTTTCAGGACCTTTCGGGGTCTCCCGACGTTTTCCTTCATTTTACCTTGATTTTAATTTATTTTCCCTATCCCCATTTATTTGTAGGGCACTTGCCCTAGTTTGAAGATGATCCACATTCACCTCCATTTTTGCTTTTTTTATGTTTTTATTTTTTTTTAAATATTTAAAGTTATTTCCCTGTCCCCATTTTTTTTGTAGGGCACTTGCTCTACCCTTACCCCCATTTTACTTCCTTTTGCAGCCCTCTGGGGAAAAGTTCGGGTCCCCATTGATTTCAATGGGGTTCGTTGTCCGTGCGATCGTTCGGGTTCCGTCCGGACCCGGACCCGGACTTTGTTCGGACGGACCAGCAGAACCCGAACGTCCAGGTGTTCGCTCAACTCTAATTATAAGGAAATACCGGGAAAGTACATCTATATATGGATGCACAACACAGCTGGGTCAGCAAGAAATGTATATAAGTAACTCATACACCCTAGGATGGATAAATCCATAAAAAATTCTTATAAAATCTTGATGCGAAACAGACTTGTCTAGGCACCCAAGGTATGAAACTCTATGTGTTTCGTGGCTTAAAGCCACTCGTCAGGAGTATGGTGCATATGTTGCTAAAAAAAGATAAAATGCACATTAATCTTCCGTACCTAAAAAGGTTATGAATGCTATATAATTAACACTTACACAAGTAGCTCCCATGTCAATGCCTGGCCTGAGGATGGGGGCCATTGTAAATGGCCCGACATGGGGTTGAGGCGGGAATACCCTCCCAGGAAACCGACGGGAACAGCAGGAGGGCCGACCAGGTTGCCACAACACAGTCCCTAAGTGAATTGTGTATGTATGCTGTCCCAAACCATGATGCTGCAATGAAAACATGAATGGTGATGCACTACAAATGATCTATAAAGTGAGTATATCACTAGATATTCTATGTGTTCCCACAAGGGGACTACCAAGTTGTAGGAAGTGAAGTATGTGAATGAAAAAAAAAAAAAATGAAAATGAAAAAGCTAAAAAAACCCAATCTACTGTGTGTCCCCACAGGGGGACTACCAGGTGGTGGGAAGTGAAATGCGTGGGTGATCAATAAACATGACATGATTAAAAAACTCAAAAACCAATTAGTGAAGATAAGGTGTGTATGCTCCATATAGTACATGGAATGTGTAAACAATTGAACCTATGCAATGAAAGGGAAGTGAAAAGACTATTGTTACCTGCAATATGTGGCTATATGGAGAGAGGCAAGAACATGATCCTCTCCGGGTGTCAGGAGCATGTGTGGCAAACAAACCGGTCGGCCCAAGCATTTTAAGGTTACTCTGGCCCCATATTTGGTGGAGGTTTTTAATGGCTGTCTGAGAGAGAGGGTTTGCTCTCTCCCGTTATGCGACAATCTGCGGTGATACTTTTGTCAAACGTAGAGATTCTTTGAGAATTGGCGGCCCATTAGCCTTCTCAATATTTATAGGAGGATACTGGCAAAGATAACCTTCTGGCGTTTATCGTCTGTAGCAGTCAATTTATGTTCTCATTACCAGCACTGTTCGATTCAGGGTAGAAACACTTTTTCAGTGGTGTTAACAGCCTGGGAGGCTCTGGAATGGTGCAGGGCTACAGGCTGGGGAAAGTTTCTGCTAACATTGGATCAGGCTAAAGCTTTTCATTGGGTTATTCATGAGTACCTATGGCTGCTTCTTGGCAAGAATGGCCTAGAGGGGTGGCTTTATCGATTGGCTGAAGACCTTATACAGGGGGGCTGAAAGATGCTTGTAAATGGTTGGATTGAATGGCCCTTTGGGGTTGGCTCAGGTGTGCGTCAGGGGTGTCCTTTGATTCCTCTGCTATACGCATTCACAATTGATCCCTTCATCAAGAGGTTTGAGAGGGGACCATTGTGCGGAGTGCCTTTGGGCACTCCTGGTGAGCCTCCTTTGAGGGTTGTGGCCTATGCTGATGTTGTGTCTGTTTTCATTTCTGAGATGGAGGAGGTGGTCTCTGTGACAAAGCAGTATGCTGAGGCATCTGGCTCAAAGATCAACCAGGATAAGAATGAGGTTTTCCGGATGGGAGTGGAAGGCGAAGGCTTTGAGCTTCCGAACACCTTCCCAGAGTCCCGAGAGGAAATTTAAGTTTTAGGTATCAAATCTGGTCCCGGCGATTACGGCCTTGCACATTGGGTAAGCAGGCTACAAGCTGCAGATACCAAGGTTGCCAACTGGAAGGTTTGCAAACTCTCTTACAGGGAAAGGATTGACAGGATTAAAACTTACCTGATCCCAGTGTTTCTGTATGTCAGCTTTGTCTATGTTTTGCCAGTGTCTCTCTATGCGAGAATCTACAGCTGTTTCTTCCAGTTGTAATGAGGGAACACACTGAACCTCATTAAGAGGTCTGTAACCTACCTTCCCAGGCCGATGGGTGGTCTAGGTATGGTCAACCCGCTGGTTTTCTTTTCTCTGATGTTTTTGAAACATAATTTTGCTAACATGCTGGCAGGGGAACCGCCTGGGTGGGTTGGTCCTTTTCAGCCCTGGTTAAGGCCTTGTCTGCAGAGCTGAGAGAATGGTTGGCCAGTGAATAGCCTGAGGGTCTGACATGGTAAGCTCCCGCCTTATGTTGTCTAGTGCCTGGTAATGCTTTGGCAGTGGCGAGTTACCGAGGAGGAAATTAAGTCTCTTCCTAGGAAAGCCCTGGAGAGGAGGGTTGTTGAATCTGCCTTTAGCGAGCCACTGTCCTTGAGGGATTGCCAGGCCCTGTTAAGAGGGAGGGTCTGCGTTTGATGAATCTGGAGAGAATCCCTTTAAAGTTTTGGGATTTGGCCTGGGGTTCATTCCATGTCAGACTCTATGTCAAGGGCAACCTGAAACATCTCTCTGCGGAAAGCCGTGGTTATCCAAGAGTGGAGCGTGGTGGTGTGAAGGAGGCCGTGGACCATTTCTTGCTTCAGTGCCCCTTCAATATAGAAGTCTATAAGTGGGTGGGTGGGGCTCTGGGTATCCCTTTCCTTTCCTGCTTGAGTTACACAGAGTGGTCGTATGGAGCCTTTCAAACTCACTGGGATTTTGATTTTGAGACACTTGTTTTAGTTAGCTTAGTAGTTAGTTACTTTGTGTGTAATGCACGATGTCAGGTTTCCACTCGGAAAAAAAAAGTCCTTCCTGTCGAGGTGGTGAACAACATTCTGGGCGAGGTTGGGAAGATTTGGGGTCTTTTGAGGGACAGGTAATAGCCAGCTGCCTGGACAAAGGCATGGAGGAATGCCAGGTCCCAGTAGCAGATGTCTGTCAGTCTCTGGGTGTGCGGCTTTTCTTTCTGTCCTAGATTTTTAAAGGTTCCGATTTTTGAAAAAAGGCTGCATGCATGGGTTAAATGTTTAATAATTTCTTAGCCTGAGGGTGTGTTTATGTTGAAGTAGGGTTGTGCTTTGCATAATTTAGTAACTTACGGATAATAAAATTATGTTTTGTTGTATATACGTAGTTTATATTTTCTGAAAAGGTGTTTTCTTTTCTGTTATTTGCTGATGTAAGCTTGTTTGTTTTTGTTTATTTATCTACATATCAACTACTTGCTGACCGCCTCGCGTAGAAAGATGGCGACGGTGTGGCACCGCTGCACAAATCGTCGTCTATAAACGGCAAGTCGCGCAGCTGCGGGTGCGCGCCGCTATTCTCGTGCCCGCCACACACTACGTGAGTGTGGCCGTGGGTCGGGTGGACTTGATGTCCGCCGGTGACCCGCGATCGCCTTCTGCAGAGTCAGAACGGGGAACCGTCAATGTAAACACAGCGGTTTCCCGTTCTGTCTGGCAGCATGACAGTGATCTACTGATCCCTGTCATCGGGATCAGTTAGATCTGTCATGCCCCTGCCAGCCCAGCCCCCACACAGTTGGGACACAGTGAGCGAACACAGTTAACCCCTTGATTGCCCTCCTACAGTTTAACTCCTTTCCTGCCAATGACATTTATATAGTAATCCAGTGGCTATTTTTAGATCTGATCGCTGTATAAATGTCAATGGTCCCAAAAAAGTGTCAAAAATGTCCGACATGTCCATCGCAATATCGCAGTCCCAATAAAAATCGCATATCACTGCCATTACTAGTAGAAAAAAAAGTAAATAATAAAAACGCCATAAATCAATTCTCATAGTTTGTAGACGCTATAACTTTTGCTCAAACCAATCAATAATCGCTTTTTGCGATTTTATTTATCAAAAATATGTAGTAGAATACATTTTGGCCTAAACCGATGAATACATTTGTATTGTATTATATATTTTTTTGATATGTATTATAACAAAAAGTAAAAATTGTTTTTCAAAATTGACACTGAATATAGCACAAAAAATAAAAACTGCAGAGGTGATGAAATACCACCAAAAGAAAGCTCTATTTGTGGAGAAAAAAAAGGACATTCATTTTGTTTGGGTACAGCGTTGCGCGACCGCGCAATTGTCAGTTAAATCGACGCAGTGCCGCATTTCAAACAATGCTCTGACTGTCTTCAGTGAGAGATAGGAGCTAGGTACAGTGGTAGGCTGTACCTAGCTAACAGACAGGGAAACCTATTGTGTAGTCAGTGGCCAAGTGGCCTAGGATTTATTTTGTTGTTTGTTTTTTTGTGTTGCTGTTTTTCACATTGTACTTAGTGAGAATAAACTACCTTTTTGTTTTCCTCTGAAACTCCTGTCTCGCTGTGCCTAAATTGTGTAGTGAACCCTTCCAGGAGGTCAAACACACCCGATGCCGAGCTAACCCCCTTACAGTGGTGGAGGAAGCCAGGGGCAGTTTTTTTTTTTTTGTGAAAGGCCAGCATGGAAGAGTTACTGAGACAGCTTGCTGTAGTAAATGTTAATCAGCAATAAACGAATGCTATCCAGCAACAAACGAATGCTAGTCTACAACAAGCAAACACTAATCAGCAGCGAGCTGTCCAGCAAAGTATGGAAGCAAAGCAGCGAGCCCAGCAACAATCTGAGGCTCGCTTAATTGAGCTGTTGCAGAAGCAAGAGCAGAGACTTCAACAGCAAATGGATACCATAACACAACATTGTCCGCAGACCAGTGAGGCAAGTGGTTCCAGTAATACACCATCATTTTGTGTGAGCCGTGTATTGCCAAAAATGACTGGATAGGATGATCCGTCAAGTGTCTCTGACCACATTTGAAAGGACTGCTGAGAGAGAAAAGTGGCCTAAAGAACAGTGGGCTGGATTGGTGGCTTCTCTATTAGCTAGGGAATCGCAGAAAGCGCATTATGACTTGGTTGAAAGGTTCAACAAGACCCCAAGGTGGTGGATCAAGATGGAAAGGATTGGGACTGTTTAATACCCTACTTGATGTTTGCTATTCGGGAAGTACCACAATCCTCTACCGGGTTCTCGCCCTTTGAGTTACTCTATGGGAGACACCCAAGAGGGCTGTTGGATATCGCCAAGGGAACTTGGGAAAGTGAGAGTACTCCCCACCGGAGTGTGATTGAGCATGTTGCTCTTATGCAAGATAGAATTGCACAAGTAATGCCAATCGTCAAAGAACACTTGGACCAAGCGCAGTTAGCACAGCAAAGGGTGTATAATCGCAAGGCCAAGACCCGCAGTTTTTCAGGGGATAGGGTGTTGGTACTAATCCCTACAGTCAAAAGCAAATTCCTGGCCAAATGGCAGGGCCCTTATGAGATAATTGAACAAGTGTGTGAAGTGAACTACAGGGTCAGACAACCAGGACGGTGAAAGCCAGAACAGATATACCACATTAATCTGTTGAAAGCCTGGAGGGATAGGGAATCCCTAGTCACAGAAACCTTGGTGTCGCAGACTCAGTCTGATTGCTTAATTCCTGAGGGGGAAATAGCAATCACCTTATCAAAACCCCAAAAACAGGAGGTGAAAGAGTTTGTGCTCCACAACAGAGAGGTGTACTCTGAGCTGCCGGGACAAACATCTGGGGTGGTGCATGACATTATCACCCCACCAGGTGAAAGGGTAAAACTAAAGCCCTATCGAATACCAGAGGCCCAAAGGGAGGCAATACGAGGGGAAGTGCAAAGAATGCTTGAATTAGGTGTGATAGAAGAGTCCCAGAGTGACTGGTCCAGCCCGACCGTTTTAGTGCCCAAACCCAATGGGAGCTGGCGATTTTGTAACGATTTCCGGCGGTTGAATAAAGTTACAAAATTTGACACCTACCCCATGCCACGCATAAATGAACTGATCGACTGGCTGGGAACAGCCCGATACATGACAACCCTTGATCTCACGAAGGGGTATTGGCAAATTCCCCTAGCTGAGTCAGCGATGGAGAAAACTGCATTTGTAACACCAGAGGGGGGCATTCCAATATAAAAGAATGCCGTTTGGGTTACAGAATGCATCAGCCACGTTCCAGCGGAAAATGGACAAAATTCTGAGGCCCCATCAGAAGTATGCTGCAGCCTACTTGGACGATGTGATTATCCACAGTACGGATTGGGCCTCACATCTGTGCAAGCTGTACTAGACTCCATAAGGGAAGCTGGGTTCCCGGCTAATCCAAAAAAGTATACCATTGGACAGGAAGAGGCCAAATATTTGGGGTACACTATTGGGAGGGAAGTAATAAAACCCCAAATCAACAAAGTGGAAGCCATAAATAGCTGGCCGCGCCCCAACAGCAAGAAGCAGGCTCGAGCGTTCCTCGGAATTGCTGGATACTATCGGCGATTCATTCCGCACTTTGCTTCGCAGGCTGTGCCCCTAACCAACCTGACAAAAGGGAGAGAGTCTACCATGGTGAAATTGCCCCCTGGAGGCTGAAGCAGCCTTCCAGGCTTTAAAAAAAGTCTTAGGTAGCCAGCCAGTGTTGTACTCACCTGACTTCACTAAGGACTTTGTGGTACAGACTGATGCGTCAGACATAGGCTTAGGAGCAGTGTTGTCCCAGGTCTGGAGCGGAGAAGAACACCCAGTCATTTATCTTAGCAGGAAGCTGAAACCCCACGAAGAAAACTGTGCCACAATTGAGAAAGAGTGTCTAGCGGTGAAATGGGCACTAGACTCCCTGCGATACTATTTGCTGGGTAGACACTTTGATCTGATTACAGATCACGCACCCTTAAAGTGGATGGCCAAAAACAAGGAGACCAATAGAAGGGTAAATCGGTGGTTCCTGGCCCTGCAAGAATACAACTTCACCGTGAAGCATCGGCCTGGTGTTCAAATGGGGAATGTGACAGCTGGCGGGTAAAGACGCTGGGTTGCGTGCAGGTTGGCAGGTACATTTGCCCTAGATTTAAGGTGTAAAGCCTCGTACACACGGGACGACGATCGTACTTACGGGCGTCTCAAATCGTATGTTGGATAATGTAAATTGCATACTGACTGCACTACACGATCGTACGACCACAGAAAGAAAGTTCAGTGCATGTAATTAGCATCCGGCCATTCCTGACTTTGGAGCATGCGTGTTTTGCACAATACAACTTGTTGTACCAACTTCTCTGTACACACGATACATCGGTCGTATGAGCGCTTGTTGGTATGACCAAGTTTTGTAGTCTGCTCATACAACTCCCCTTGTACGACCGTTGTATGTTCGGCTGTTCTAATCGCGCATACGAACGATCGATTTCACATACAATGGTCGTTAGTACGACCTGTTGTATACGATCGTCGTCCCGTGTGTACGAGGCTTATGCAGACTTATACCACTAAGGGGAGTCTTGCAGGTGTAGAGGTAATGAGCGCAGCTGAGGTGAGCTGGCTCATTAAGGCCCTCTACAAGAACTCCCAGCAGGGATAGGTGAGTGCTCTACCCTGGAACCAGGTTCTGTGTCATGTCAACAGACTGGGAAGTGTAAAAGCTTGTCTGGTAAGAAGCCTGTGTTGCTGACTGTCTTCAGTGAGAGATAGGAGCTAGGTACAGCGGTAGGCTGTACCCATCTGACAGACAGGGAAACCTATTGTTTAGTCAGTGGCCAAGTGGCCTAGGATTTTTTTTGTTGTTTGTTTTTTTTGTGTTGCTGGTTTTCACATTATACTTAGTGAGAATAAACAAAATGTTTGTTTTCCTCTGAAACTGCTGTCTCGCTGTGCCTAAATTGTGTAGTGAACCCTTCCAGGGGGTCAAACACACCCGCTGCCGAGCTAACCCCCTTACAGTATATATGTAAATATGTTTTTATTATGTTGTATGTTTATAAGATTTTTCATATACAAACATTTACACTCTAATACCTCTACCACTGACTATTATTATTATATGTGTATACAGCTCTGGCATATACCGCAGTGCTGTACTTTGCACCCGAGGAGCTTACACTCTAAGCTTCTCACCCGCAGTTCCACCCTAGCATTTATCCACCTTTGTTTTGTATGTAAACAAAGTGGACCCTTATCATAGATGGGGGTCTGGCATGGATTATAAAGGGGGACCCCACAAAAAGCTTTTTTGTGAGGCTCCCCCTATGGATTTTAGGAGATACCCAATGCAACAAACAGGAAAAAATATGCAGTTTTCTTCAAAATCCATATTAGACCTTTACCCCAGCTTGGCTAGCCAGGAAAGAGGGAGCAGTATGCGTGCACCGCCCTTCTACATACCTGCCCACCTACCCTCAACATAGGGACAGTACCTTTCCAGGAGAGGACCCCAGCAAAGCACCTTAGGGCTCTGGGGTGGGGTGGGGGCTCTTGGTGTTTTTACCAGAAACTGGAATATGGTGGTCTGCATGCAAATACAACCTCTCTAGGAACGCCAACTCCTCCAGACACCCGCCCAGCAAGGCATTTGCATATTTGCATAACTCCTCCCACTGCTTGCATCGGTGCTCAGGCCTCTTGAGAGAAGCGCTGAGGCCGGGTGCTGTGATGTTCTCAGGAAGTCTGCTGGCCCCTCCCACCAGCCATGATCTGCCTGCATTGTATAGAGCAGCACAGAGACCCGGTGATGACATAACAATGTAATGACAATGGAAAGAGTTTATTAAAACAATTCATTATTATGTTGATGAGGGGCGAGGGAATTACCAAGGATGGTAAAATATATGAGGATTAAACATCAGCTTTAATGAGGCAGTGCTAAATTCAGTAGAGTAGATTGGACAGGAAGGTAGTAAGCAGCAGTTTCATAGTCACAGCGATGATGCATGCGATATATTGAACTTCCTCTCCAAAGGCCGCTCTCAGATCAGACAGGTGCATACCACACACAGTAATTACTGTATATGCGTGTCAGGCTGAGGGCTTCTTCTCCCGAGGAGCCGCATTCTGATATGGAAAAGGTCACAGATTTATATATTGAAGAAAAAGAAAGCTCTCTGAAAAGCTGTGCATTCCGCTCACATTCAGGGACTGAGCGAGTTTGGCCATATTATTGCTCCTGTGTGCATCTTCTGGCTCAAAAGTCATTATGCCTTCATAGGTTTATGTGTTGTTATTATGCCAATAGCAGGCTATTCATAGCTTCTGGAAGTCATAGATTAAAACAGCCTTTCTCAACCTTTTTATCACAGAGGAACCCTTGAAATAATTATCATAATTGTCAGTTCTCAAGGAGCCCCATTTTTTGGGGGAGCGGCAAACAAATCGCCCGCCCCCCCTTCCCAGTCAGTTGAACCCGCCCCCCATCGATCGATCGTCAGCCCACCAGCCTCTCCTGCGTCTCCTCCTCCTTGAGGGCAATATGATCTGCTGGCGGCGCATCTGTAGGAGTGTCAGTTCCTGTTTGAAGTGCCGGTCCTGTTGCCCTCCCTGAAGCTGAGTGGATCTGGTCGGCTGGGATAGACAGGTGGCCGCCCCCCCCTCAAATCCCCTCACCCCAATCTACCTGTGGTGCCCCAGCACCTCACATGATACCACAGTGCCCAGGGCAGCCGGCCATCCTTCCCAACCCTTGTCCCGGCCCTGTGGAGAAGGACCCCTTACATTGGTTGTCAGTGGAGAAGGACCCCGTACATTGGTGGCTAGTGGAGAAAGACCCCGTGCATTGGTGGCCAGTGGAGAAGACCCCTTACATTGGTTGTCAGTGGAGAAGGACCCCTTACATTGGTTGTCAGTGGAGAAGGACCCCTTACATCACATTGGTGACCAGTGGAGAAGGACCCCGTACATTGGTGGCCAGTAAAGAAGGACCCCCTGCATTGGTGGCCAGTGGAGAAGACCCCTTATATTGGTTGTCAGTGGAGAAGGACCCCTTACATCGGTTGTCAGTGGACAAGGCCCCTTACATCACATTGGTGACCAGTGGAGAAGGACGCTTAACATTGGTGGTCAGTAGAGAAGGACCTCTTACATCGGTTGTCAGTGGAGAAGGACCCCTTACATTGGTGGTGAGTTAAGAAGGACCCCTTACATTGGTGACCAGAGGAGAAGGGCCTCTTACATTGGTTGTCAGTGGAGAAGGACCCCTTACGTTATGGGTCAGTGAAAAGGACCCTTACATTGGTTGTCAGTGGAGAAGGATCCCTTACATTGGTTGTCAGTGGAGAAGGATCCCTTACATTGGTTGTCAGTGGAGAAGGATCGCTTACATTGGTTGTCAGTGGAGAAGAACCCCTTACATTGGTTGTCATTGGAGAAGGGCCCCTTACATAGCAGGGGTTCTCAACCTTTTGAAGAGCAAGGGCCACTTAAGTGATTTGGTAACTGGTTGTGGGCCACAATAAACGATGGGGTTTTACCGCCCCCCCAAACCACAAATGTAGATGAGCCCTTATTGTCCTGAGCTCCCTATAGGCTGCTTTTACAATGATGCGCTGTGGTTTACCCACACAAAGCTGTCCAAACCTGCCTGGCCCTATGTGAAAAAGTAATTGCCCCCTAAACCTAATAAATGGTTGTGCCACCCTTGGTGGCAACAGCTGCAATCAAGCGTTTGCAATAACTTGCAATGAGTCTTTCACATCGCTGTGGAGGAATTTTGGCCCACTCCTCTTTGCAAAATTGTTTTAATTCAGCCACATTGGAGGGTTTTCCAGGCTTGAGTCCTGCTGGAATGCATGGGAATGGAGTTCCTGCACTTTTTCCTCAGCAGGAACTCCGTTCCCGTTACCAGCCGCGTCCCACAGGACTGGCAGTGGCTTACCAGGGGGGGGGCAAAGTGTAGAGCGGGTGGGGATGCCCAATCCTGGCAACTAATGAACTAATCCCCCGTTGTGCAGATCTTTAGAAAAAAAAAACTTTTCCGGGTCCCCTGTGTTCAGTTGGCGCCGGGGGACAGAAAGCGGGCTGTTTCTTGTTTTTCAGCTTTAGGCGGATTCATTTTTACGCTCCTGGCTGGCTCCAGTGTAATATAGCACAGACTGGCTTTCACTGTGTAGCGTGCTGCAGTAGATTAATCCGCATAAGCCGAAAAAAGAAGAAATAGTCCGCTTTCTGTCCCCCCGGCACCAGCTGAACACAGGGGACCCGGAAAAGTTTTTTCTTCTAAAGATCTGCACAACGGGGGATTAGTTCATTAGTTGCCAGGATTGGGAATCCCCACCCGCTCTACTTTGCCCCCCCCCTGGTAAGCCACTGCCAGTCCTGTGGGACGCGGCTGGTAACGGGAACGGAGTTCCTGCTGAGGAAAAAGTGCAGGAACTCCATTCCCATGCATTCCAACAGGGGATTAGCTTATTAGTGGACAGGATTGGGGGTCCCTGCCAGATCTACCTTGCCCCCCCCCCCCAGTTTCCTGCAGCCCTAGTTGCCCAGCTGGTGGTGCCCAGTGACACATCTGAGGGGACCTCCCTGCTGCCCCCCCATTGATGGGCACTGGTGAGGCTGCATTGATGGGCACAGGTGAGGCTGTATTGATGGGCACTGGTGAGGCTGAGCTCAATGGTCCGACATGTCCGCCGCAATATCGCAGTACCGCTAAAAATCGCAGATCGCCTCCATTACAAGTAAAAATTAAAAAAAAAAATAAAACCCCAGAAATTAATTCTTATCATCCATAAACGCGGCAAATTTTGCGCAAACCAATCAATAAATGCCGATTGTGATTTTTTTATCACAAATATGAGGAAGAATATAAATCGGCCAAAACCGTTGAAAAAAAATGTTTTTTTATATTTTTTTTTGGATTTGTATTTTAGCAAAAAGTAAGAAATTTGGGTTTTTTTTTTGCAAAATTGTCGCTTTTCTTTTGTTTATAACGGCGATCAGAAATGACGCAGCGGTGATCAAATACCACCAAAAGAAAGCTCTATTTGTGGGAAAAAAAGGATGCAAATTTTGTTTGGTTACAACGCTGCATGACCGCGCAATTGTCAGTTAAAGCGACGCAGTGCCGAATCGCAAAAAGTGCTCTGGTCCTAAAGTGGGAAATCCTTCCGGGGCTGAAGTGGTTAAGTGATTTCTTGATTCAACAGGTCTAGCAGTAATCAGGCCTGGGTGTGGCAAGTGAAATTTAACTCAGCTTTCAAAAAACTATGGTTAATCACAGTTCATTCATGAACTGGAACAGTGGCTTTTGGGGGGGACTGTAGGGTAGCCTCTTGCCTACTCACTATGGGCCCTGGCTTTTGAGGGGGCTCTATTCTTTTGGAAGTTTGTGCCTGGGGGGGACCTTTGGAATAGTTTTGCTTTGGATTTGGGTCAATGTCTCCCCTAAACACACAGGCTCTGGGAACCTAGGACCGGGATACAGATTTGGGGCCTCTATGCCCAAACCGGCATTGACTGCTTAAACCCCCTTCTCCCCCAGACTCAGAGCAGATGTTAACATAATCAGCTTAAAACAACCTGATGCTGGGGTCTCCTGCTATAATCTGTTTACTAAGGTGTCTTTCTCTCATGGTATAATTTCCTCATTGTGTGCCTCCTAGGTGTGAATTCCCATTGTTAATTGAGTCACCTATTGTTTATGTCTGTCTGCTATTCCTCTTGAAGATGTGAACAACATTGTGTCCACTTTACCTTGTTACCAAACTATTGTGGGATGTTTATATGTAGGGATGGGCCGAACAGCCGAACAGGCAAAAAGTTCTAGCGAACATGCAAACTCTACTAACGTCTATGGGACACGGACATGAAAAATCAAAAGGGCTCATTTTAAAGGTTGTAACCACTCCACTCTGGATATCAAGTAGCCTCAAATCGAACTCTGGATGTCACATACTCATCAAGGGTTAACCCAAATAGAGGACAAGAAGAAAAAGGTAACTCAATAGACGTTGAGTCAGGATAACGAACCACCCGACCGGACGTCATTTGTCAATACACCGGACGGGAAGTGGTTAATAGACTCTGTCTGACCCAAGATGGCTGGCAGAGCCAGCTGGGGTGGACTCAACCATGTTTCTCTTGATTTGCCGTACAACTGCAGTGCCACTGCAGTTGAGAGCCCCCTACAGTGGAGAAAATAGACTGCTTTTGCCCACAGTGGTGAGGCAGGATATGACCAGCAGGAAAGAACTGCAGTAACAGTGATGAGGTTAAAGCCAAGCCAAGGTCATACATGAGTGATCGGTAGGATGTGGATGACAGTCGAGGTTGGAAGCCAAGCCAAGGTCACGCATAGGTGGTCAGCAGTACTGAAGATAGTGGAGTGGTCAGGAACCAAAGCCAGGTTCCTACATGGTTGATCAGTAGAAGTTAAACAAGCAGGGGTCACAACCTAGAATCAGACACAGAGGAATTCAAAGGCAGGCCGAGAGGGTAGCAGGAAATCAGGATATGCACAACGATCATCCAGCAACCATCTATTATTACTACTTTCTTTAAATAGGATGCCTGGTGCCAGTACTGAAAATGGTCATGTGTGCTTGCACATGTGGGCATCCACACAGTGGGCCTGTAGGTGGCATGCAGCATGATGTGGCGACACTAACACAGTCCCAGTGCGGTGAAAGAACTTGTGTTGAAATAATGCAAAAGACAGTTCACAAATAATTCGATGGGAAGGCAGCCCAGCCCACCAACAGTGTGTTGAGTGTGGGAATTATTATTATTATTATTATATAGGATTTATATACGCAGCGCTTTACAATATAAAAGGTGGACAATACAGGTACAATATAATAGAATACCAAAGGATTAAGAGGGCCCTGCCCAGAAGAGCTTACAATCTAATAAGGGGGGGGGGTCAGGTGGTACAAAAGGTTGTAACTGTTGGGAGGGAGCTGATGGAAGTGGTAAAAGATTAGTTGGAGGTGTGATAGGCTTCCCTGAAGAGATGTGCTTTCAGGGATCGCCTGAAGGCAGCTAGAGTAGAAGATAGCCGGACAGGTTGAGGTAGAGAGTTCCAGAGGAAGGGAGAGGCTCTGGAGAAGTCCTGGAGATGAGCATGGGAGGAGGTGACATGGGAGTCTGAGAGTAAGAGGTCTTGAGAGGAGCAGAGAGGACGGTTTGGGTGAAATTTGGATACAAGATTGGTGATGTAGCTCGGGGCCGAGTTGTGGATGGCTTTGTATGTTGTGGTTAGTATTTTGAGTTTTATTCGCTGGGCGATCGGAAGCCAGTGTAGGGATTGGTGGAGTGGGGTGACAGACACTGAGCAGTTGGTAAGGTGGATAAGTCTGGCAGCAGCATTCATGATAGACTGAAGAGGGGATAACCTATGGAGAGGGAGGCCAATGAGAAGAGAGTTGCAATAGTCAAGGCGAGAGATAACAAGGGAGTGAACGAGGAGCTTGGTGGTTTCATTTGTTAGAAATAGGAGTATTATAGAGATATTACGAAGGTGAAGTCTGCAATTCAGCCAGAATCACTCGAACTGGCAGCGCCTGTTGAGAGGGGCAAAATGTGGCCTGGCTGTCTTGTGCTCAAGCAGGAGGATGTCCAAGGAAGTTGTGAGCCCTACCTTTTCCCTCTCCATAAGGAACTCTTCCCTGTTGCTAGTTCTGTCCCTACCAGGCGGCGTACCTGTCCCTACTCTACCAACTTGCAAAAATGCACGCCAAGCCTGGGAGTCAGGAGCTTAAAGTGGATCTAAAGGCGCAAGGTTTTTTTTACCTTTATGCATGAAAGTAAAAAACCTTCTTTGTGCAGCAGGCCCCCTCCCCCCATACTTACCTGAGCCCAATCTTCTTCCGGCACTGTGCTCAAGAGCCTCGTCTCTCTGGGGACTCATTGGCTGAGACAGCAGCAGGAGCCATTGGGGCAGGAGGGAGGGGCCAGAAGTGATGGCGGGGGACCTCTGCAAAACCACGGCACAACACAGCAGGTAACTATGACATGTTTATTATTTTAATGTAAAAAAATCTAAAGCTCTAATATCGCTTTCAATAGCCTTTGCCTGACCCAAGATGGCCACTAGAATCACATGGGGTGGCGGCATCCAATCGGATACCCAGAACCATGTTCCTCTTGGCTTCCTCTTCAACTGCTGTGCCGCTGCGGAACAGCACCACCTACAGTAGAGAAAGTAGACTGCACCTGCTTACTACATGCCTATTTGCATTTCGGCACAAGCAAGCGTGTCCACCTAGGGTACTGGTGAAAGATCCTAGCCTGTGTATTGGCAGACAATCTCCTCCAATTCCAGGTGGCATCCTGACAATGACATTAGAGACCACCACCAAGCACATGGGATCAGGGCCAGATTAAGAGCATCATGGGCCTGGTGCTGAGGATTTTGATGGGCCTTTCATGCTCCCAATTTTGTGGGAACAATTCGGGGATGTCCCTTTCCTGTTCCAACATGACTGAGCACCAGTGCACAAGGCAAGGTCCATAAAGACATGGATGAATGAGTTTGTGGTGGAGGAACTTAACTGGCCTGCCCTTAGTCCTGACCTCAACCCAATAGAACACCTTTGGGATGAATTAGAGTGGAGACTGCGAGCCAGGCCTTCTCATCCACATCAGTGCCTGACCTCACAAATGTGCTTCTGGAAGAATGGTCAAACATTCCCATAGACACTCCTAAACCTTGTGGACAGCCTTCCCAGAAGAGTTGAAGCTGTTATAGCTGCAAATGATGGGGCAACTCAATATTGAACCCTATGGACTAAGACTGGGATGCCATTAAATTTCATCTACGTGTAAAGGCAGGCATCCCAATACTTTTGCCTAGCTAGTGTATCTGCCAAGATTTGCAATGGTGGTGGAACCCTCCTACACATAAATACTACATTTAGACAAGGCCCTGAGTCAGGAGTTATTTTTAACAACGTAGCGAGAACAAGCAACATCTCTACATGAAGTGACATGTTTGAGATTCAAATTCAGGACCTGAGCAATGGTAGGCAGAATTTCTACCTTGTGAGCCACAGGGCTGCTGCATGCGGAGTCTCCTACACATAAATACACAGATACTGCATTTCTTGGAATGTATAGAAATTACATTAGTCAGGAGTTTCTCTTCTTGATTTATTCTGTGATATTTGGTGTTTCTTGCTGTGTGAGTGTAGAATAGTAATGTTATCCTCAGATTTTTGGGAACAACATTTTTATTTCTGATGTTGGTACACATATCACATTTTTGGGCTCAAATTAAAGTGGTTGTAAACTCTGGACAACCACGTTAGCCTACAAGTAAGCCTATAATAAGGCTTACCTGTAGGTTCCCTGCATATCTCCTAAACCTGCATGGTTTAGGAGATATATAGTGTACTTGCATGTGCGGACATCATTGGCACATGCACAGTGAAGAGATCGTTTGGCGGCTCCCATACGCATACACAGGAATGACGTCCCGCGGCTCCAGCCTGTCACAGAGCCGGAGATCGTGGCCCCGAAAGGAAGAGGGGCAGAAGATGGACGCGGCCTGGAGCGGGGACATTGCGAGCTTCCAATGCAGGTAAGTGACACATAATAGACTAGTATGCGATGAATACTAGCCTATTATGCTTTTAAGTTACAAGGGTTACAAAGAGGAAGTAAAACCCATCAGGGGTTACTTCCTCTTTAAGATCATTTGGAAAGAATAAAAAAAAAATAAAACAAATGGGACTAATTTAAAATTTCCATAAGCAATGGTACTGTTTTTCGTTTGTAAAGACACCTGTGTGAGTTTGGAGAAATATTTTTGTGAGATAGATATCAACAAGTGAAAGTGACAGAGAAAAAAATATTTTAAAATTATATTATTTACATTCTACCATTCTTAAAAACAAAATAGATTATCAAAATTGCAACATTGTTGCAAGGACAAATTCTTTGAGAGAAAGATACATTTCATCTCAACATGAAAAGGATTTCTTTGGGGAAGTTACAATTGTATTAGAATGAATGGCTGAAAATTGCATTGGGCTGCATTGCTCCAACTTTTACTCCCAAAAAACTCTCACAGCTCTCATTTTGGTATTTACTATAGCGCCCTGTAATTACTCCATGGAAGCAAAATTTAGAGCAGTTTCAGGTCTGAGCATGCTCAGTTGTGCTCAGCTGTGATCTGCACCTAGGAGTAAAGAGACGGGGAGTTTATCTCTTCTCAGACTTTTAAAGATATTTCAGTGTAGAAATCACTTTTTCACACAGTTTAAAAGCAGATTATGTTTAAACAATATCCCACCAATTTTAGTACAATTTAGGTGATTATATCATGCTCTAAACCAGGGATTCTCAACCAGGGTTCCGTGGAACCCTAGGGTTCCTCCAAAGGTTGCAAGGGGTTCCTTGAGCAATGGTCAATTTCTACCTCTCAGATAAATTCCCAATGACACCATTGATCTTTTTAGCTATCTGTAAGGGGGGTAATTCTTCCCAATGACCACAAGTATAAGGAGCATTCTTCCCATTGACCATTGACCATCACACTAAAGAGTTGTAGAATTTAAATTTTTAGCAGGGGTTCCCCAAGACCAGAGAATTATTTCAAGGGTTCCTCGGTGTTGGAAAGGTTGAGAGAGGCTGTTCTAAACATTATTTCCATGTGCACATCTCCAGATCTTAACTGGAGTAAGGATTTGGGCGCTATCTGTTTCCTGGGCGCTATAGTGAATACTGTTTTGGCGCTATTGAGTGCCATTTTCCGCTCAGCACCACAAATGTGCGCCTGAGCACTATAGTAAATAAACCCCACAGAATAATTGTTTTCTCTCTGTACTTATGGTGAGTCTGCATCCTTCTTCCTAAAGGTAAATATATATATATATATGTACAAAGCTTGCTTACAAAGCAGGAGTTAGTAGGAAATGGGTATTTTGTGAAAGCTGTAGGGAAGGAACAAGTGTTAGCCTCTAGTCTATGTTGTGCTTAATTTACAAAACAATAGCGCCGCCCGCAATTTACATAACAATGATGTACACACACAGAGCTAAACAGCATTAATGACTCACTGGCATGGGCCTATCTTGAAGTAGGGGCCTGGAGCTGCAGCTCCAATAGCCCCTATGTTAATCCCATGCCCTGCATGGGATACAGCAAGAAGCAACCCCACTATGAATAATCTCCAGTCTGAACATCTTCCATCTCTGAAGGAGAACTTTGCATAACTTTGAGTTTAATCCCTGACCTAAATAGGAATGGGGGGGGGTGAGGGTTTTCCCTGAGTTGGCCCCTGCCCAGCAATAAGGGCCAGGTTGCCAGTGCAACAACTCTTGTTCTTCCACCGGTATCTTGAATCAGTAAAATACGAGTTTATAACCCAGTTTGAGAATATCTGGCCCACCGTCGTCTTTCTCTACCATTTAGAGCTCCTCAGCATGTAATTTACATCTGTTAATAAGAGAGATGACAGCTGGGCAGATTAGGTCGGCCTGCGGGTGGTGGCCCGGGACCGGCTCCGTCTGTCTTGTGTCTGCACGAGGCTCTGAAGGTCACAGCTGTGATTTAACCAGCGCCCTCCCCTGGTGCGCAGTTACCCCCACGCTGTGCCAGTCGCTTTTCTCGCCCCTTTATCAAAGCTCAGAGGCCGGCTCAGAAATAGACAGAGCTCAGCTGGGGGACGGAGATTATCATGTGAGCTAAATTCATCATCAGGCCAGGCAGAAGCTGGAGAATCGGCAGCTTTCCCGAATGTAAAGGGCCACCCTCCACATAAAACCGATATTTCAGTTTGGTGTCGCTGCTCGCTTGCTAGAATAAGCAACATCAACCTGCGCAGGTGGATGTTTGAACTAATTCCTGACTGCCAACCACAGTGTTACTGCAGCAGAGCGCCAGATCACGTACATGTAGAAGATCTTGCATTTCCGGGGTAGGGGGGTGCGCACGCGCGCGCTCCTGCCGCCCCTTCTGTCCTGTCATTTGTTACAGCACAAGCCAATCAGCAGGTCCCAGCCAATGATTTTCTGGCCAGGACCTGCCGATTGGCTTCTGCGAATGACAGTACAGAGTAGACATGTGCAGAACGAAAAAAATATGTTTCTTTTTTGTTTTATTTTGATTCCTTATTTACATAAATTTGTTTAGTTAAATTGGTTTAACCCCTTTAATTTGTTTTCGGAATATGTTTTGAATATGATTCGAATAGTTTTCAAATTCAAATAGGTTTCCAATTTCCAAAGAGAATAAAATAGGATAGAAAATAAAGGAATGGAATAAAAAAAAAGATATAATAGAATAGAAAATAAAAGAATAGAATATTTACATTGTAAATCCATATAAATCCTGTATAATAATAAAGTAAAACAGATTTTTTCGATTCTATTCTTTTTTTTTATCCTTTTCTTATGTATTCATATTTATTCTATTTGAAATTCGAATTTCAGAATATATCATAGAATGTATCACGGGAACCCAAAGACATGATATCTGCCACATCCTATAATATTCAGAAAGTTATTGAGAGAGATCAGTTGAGCAACCAAAATCTCATAGGAAGATCCACCGGGCCTGGCGATCTTGGCCCTCCCTCCTCCCCCTGGGCCAATCTGGGCTGTTTGGGATCTGCACAGCGAGTGCCACTCAGTGCATATGTAAGTGTGCTGTCCCCCTTATTGGGGAGCATCTATACTACTTGTTATATATTGTAATACTACTATGCATGTAAAAAGATTGCTGTTTTTTCAACATATAATGCTTTACCTACAGACTGAACTTATTGTGTTTAACCCTCAATGCAATACCCCCTGAAGAAGGACTTTAACTCCGAAACATGTTGGGATGACTATGGTACCCCTGGATTCCACTTTAATGTGGCTAAATAGGTGTGCAACTCCCATGCATTGAGTTCTATTGTATTTGTACTGTACTATTGTGGCACCCACAGCTGTAAAATGTTTTTATATGTTTGCATGCTATGTGTATAGAATATACGTTATATTTTACATATGTGAATGTCTTTTTACCTTTCATCATCAATAAAAATATATTTTTATACAACATTCCTTACTCGTTCCCATACTCCCTCTGCCTTAAAAGTCCAAGGGGATCTTCCTATGAGATTTTGGTTGCTCAACTGATCTCTCTCAATAACTTTCTGAATTTCAGAATATAGTTATATTATTTTTATTTTATTCAGTCATTTTTTAATTCTATTCTATTCATTTCTATTCTATTCTGTTCTTTCATTTTCTATTTTGTTCTGTTTTATTGTATTCTATTTTTATTTTCGGTTATATTCTTTTCTATTCTATTATATATTTTTTATATTCTAATCCTTTATTCACTATTCTATTTTATTCTCTTTGGAAATTGGAAAACTATTTGTATTCGAATTTGAAAACTATTTGAAATTTGAAAACTTTTTGAATTCGAAAACTATTCAAAATCCATTCAAAAACTATTCAAATCCATTCGAATCCAAATTTCGTCTAAATTTTGTTTTCCATTATTTTGGATTCGTTGAAATAGGGTACTAGTGTAATGTGGAAATATGAATACATCCGAATTTCCGAAAATTTGTTTTTCTTTTTGTGTGGGGCTCCCCCTTAAAATTCATACCAGCTGGTGATCCCTCTAGTGATATAAAGATCTATATAGAGGAATCAGGACCTCCTTCCTCCTGCTGGTGACCCCTCTAGTGATATAAAGATTTATATAGAGGAATCAGGACCTCCTTCCTCCTGCTGGTGGTCCCTCTAGTGATATAAAGATCTATATAGAGGAATCAGGACCTCCTTCCTCCTGCTGGTGATCCCTCTAGTGATATAAAGATCTATATAGAGGAATCAGGACCCCCTTCCTCCTGCTGGGGACCCCTCTAGTGATATAAAGATTTATATAGAGGAATCAGGACCCCCTTCCTCCTGCTGGTGGTCCCTCTAGTGATATAAAGATCTATATAGAGGAATCAGGACCTCCTTCCTCCTGCTGGTGATCCCTCTAGTGATATAAAGATCTATATAGAGGAATCAGGACCCCCTTCCTCCTGCTGGGGACCCCTCTAGTGATATAAAGATTTATATAGAGGAATCAGGACCCCCTTCCTCCTGCTGGTGGTCCCTCTAGTGATATAAAGATCTATATAGAGGAATCAGGACCTCCTTCCTCCTGCTGGTGATCCCTCTAGTGATATAAAGATCTATATAGAGGAATCAGGACCCCCTTCCTCCTGCTGGGGACCCCTCTAGTGATATAAAGATTTATATAGAGGAATCAGGACCTCCTTCCTCCTGCTGGAGACCCCTCTAGTGATATAAAGATTTATATAGAGGAATCAGGACCCCCTTCCTCCTGCTGGTGGTCCCTCTAGTGATATAAAGA